>CATIWC010000603.1:0-434021 GCA_948472305.1 Vicia faba | reverse complement strand
CAAGAAATTCTTAAAGTTATGGAATCTACACAAAATTTCCTTCATTTTAATATATAATTTCATGTTAGAAAATTCTGTATTAAAATAAAAAATGCGATTGAAGTTGGGATAATATTGTTGAAAGTGGGGAAATGTTGTTACGGATTTGATGATGATGGAGGTTGAGTTTTGGGCAAGAGATTAGTTCATTTTGTCACATTTTTTAATTATAAATTTAATTAGGAATAAAATATAATGTCATAAGCTCAGTAGAAATTTATTTGATGTATAGTCAATATGTCTAAGTGGTTAAGGAAATACACTTGAAATCTATTAGGCTATGCTCGCACAGGTTCGAACCCTGTTGATGAATTATTTTAATAGAATAAGAAAATTTTAAAACAATGATATCAAAAATGCATTTAATTAAGATTTAATTTATAACTAATTAAATCTAAAAGTTTCAAAAATTAGTTATCTCATTTACTTATAAGATATATCGTACACAAGTTTAACTTATTTGACAAGTATAATAAACTTATGGTTTAATACCTTTCTGGTTCTCGTAAGATGTATTCGAGATAAATTTTGGTCACATATTTTTTAAAATGAGCATTTAAGTCTATCAATAATTTAAAACTTACAATATTTTCCGTTATGGTCTAAATAGTAAATCCAAGCCAAGAAGGTGTGTATGTGGCAACTATGTAATTTGTATTGTCAATATAGAAACCACTATGAATGGCATATATAACATTTTAAAAAATAATAATTGATTAATCAAAAAACTAAATTCAAAAATATAAAATTTATAAACACAAAATCATCTATGTGAATTAAAATATGACCGAGCAAACAATCTAGTATGAGTTTACCTTTGTCGCAGATGCGTGTGTCGTTTTCACCATTGCTTGCATACTTCCTTTATATGAAATTAAGATACCAATTTCAATGGTTAGTGTTGTATTATTTATTTATTAAACGGGGGGAACAATATGTATTCGAATTTAAAGAATTAGAGGTTTTTAGTGAGGTACGGTGGCTGCATCCGGTCACCGTGATAGTCCTTGGAAAGATGTCTAAGATGCTAAACCAAATAACTAAACGAATTTATTTTTCTATTATAATATTGTTTCCAATATTGTTTGTGAAGATAATCATTGATTCCTAAGGACTTGTTTGACAAGGGAACATAAAATAATCCGTATATGATAAGATAGAAAGAAAAATGGTTCCATTTGTGTTTTGTATATAGAGAGATGAGTTGAAAACGATTTCTAACCTTGTACATTATATAAAGCACCCCCTTTATGCGGATATTTACAAAGTAAAATGTTAATGATATGGTTATTCATAGATTTCAAGGAAAATTGATTTTGTTTATTGAGGTGGAAGCAATGATCTAATGGGTTTAACTTCTAGATGGTTATAATGGTGGTTTCCATGTAATTGTGTTTGAAATAACTTATATAATAATGTTAAATTTATAATTATCTATATATTTGGTGAGGAAGAAATTGGATTTTCCATATAATTTCCATAAAATACCTTATAGTGGTCAATTTTTTGGTCAAAATTCAGTCACAGAAGTATCAATGTCACTCAATACTCATTTTGGATGTCATTTTATGAAAATCGATCGGTTCGGATTCCAGATTAATTTATAAAAACCAATTGAAACAAAACTGAACCACATACATATATTTTTATACTTATTTAATTTTTATTAAATATGATATGCTAAAGTGAATTCTAACTTATCTATATATTGGGGGAGGAAGAATTTGAATTTTCCATATAAATTTTAAAAAATACCTTATAGTGGACGGCTTTTTGGCGAATAAATCAGCCACATAAGTGTCAATGTCACTCAATACTTATTTGGATGCTAATAAGATGTATTAAATATTAGGGGTGTTCAAATCCAAACCAGTCCAAATAAAAAATGAAAACCGATCCAAAAAAGAAAAAACCGTAAAAATCTGAAATTTATTGAATGTGTTTTGATGTCATTTTATGAAAACCGATTGGTTCGGATTGGATTTCATATTAATTTATCAAAACCAATCCAAACCAAACTGAACCGCATACATATATTTTTATACTTATTTACTTTTTATTAAATATGATATGCTAAAGTGAAATTTTAACTTATCAACACATTGTGGGAGGAAGAATTTGAATTTTCCATATAAATTCCAAAAAATACCTTATAGTGGACGATTTTTTTGTTAAATAAAGCATTCACATAAGTGTCGATGTCACTCATTACTTAATTGGATGCCAAGAAGATGTTTTAAACACGGTTTAAGGAAAATGATTATAAATTACTAACATGGTTCAACTTGTATAGTTAAGGGACTATATGATCCTTATTAAGTTATGGCACCAAAACGCATCCCTAGTAGAAGACACATAACCAAAAACTGCGTTTTTCCATTTCAAAAATAGGTATCATTTTGCCACAATTTTAAATTATAAATTTAATTAGGCTTAAATATAATGTCATAAGCTCACTAGAATTTTATTTGACGTATAGTCAATATGTAGGTTCGAACCCTGTTGTTGGCGAATTATTTTAATAGAACAAGAAAATTTAAAATTTTCAAAAATTAGTTATGTCATTTACTTATAAGATATATTTTGGTCACATATTTTTTAAAATGAGCATTTAAGTCTATCAAATATTTAAAACTTACAACATTTTCCGTTATGATCTAAATATGTAATTTTTTATTGTCAACATAGAAACCACTATGAATGGCACATATAACATTTTAAAAAGTAAGAATTGAGTAATCAAAACACTAAATTCAAAAATATAAAATTTATAAACACAAAATCATCTATATGAATCAAAATACCGAGCAAACAATCTAGTATGAGTTTCTATATGAAATAAAGATACTAATATCAATTGTTAGTGTTGGATTTTTTATTTATTAAACGGGGGAATGGTATGTAGTCGAATTTAAAGAAATAGAGGTTTTTAGTGAGGTACGGCGGCTACATCCGATCAACGTGATAGTCCTTGGAAAGATGTCTGAGATACTAGACCAAACAACTAAATGAATTTATTTTTCTGTTTTAATGTTGTTTCCAATTTTGTTTGTGAAGATAATCATTGGTTCCTAAGGACTTGTTTGACAAGGGAACATAAAATAATCTATATATGATAAGATAAAAATAAAGATGGTTCCATTTGTGTTTTGTAGATAGAGAGATGATTGAAAACGATTTCTAACCTCGTACATTATATAAAGCACCCCCTTTATGCGGATTTTTACAAAGTAAACTGTTAAAGATATGGTTATTTATAGATTTCAAGGAAATTGATTTTGTTTATTAAGGTGGAAGCAGTGGTCTAATGGGTTTAACATCTAGATGGTCATAATTGTGGTTTCCATGTAATTGTGTTTAAAAATATTTATATGATAATGTTAAATTTTAAATTGTCTATATATTTGGTGAGGAAGAAATTGAATTTTCCATATAATTTCCATAAAATACCTTATAAGGGATGATTTTTTTGTCAAAAATCAGTCACAGAAGTGTCAATGTCACTCAATACTTATTGGGTTGCCATGAAGATGTATTAAACACCAGGGGTGTTCAAATCCAAATCAGTCCAAATAAAAAACCTAAAATCGATCCAAAAAACCAAAAACCACAAAAAACCGAAATTTCTTGGATGTGTTTGTATGTTATTTTATGAAAAACTATCGGTTCTGATCGGATTTCAGATTAATTTATCAAAACCAATCTAAACCAAACTGAACCACATACATAAATTTTTATACTGTTGCAAATAGATTTAAAATCAGAGTCGCCACTACTAGTTTTTATCGTAAGGCAAGGCATCTAATAGAAAACGATTTCTAACCTCGTACATTATATAAAGCACCCCCTTTATGCGGATTTTTACAAAGTAAACTATTAAAGATATGGTTACTTATAGATTTCAAGGAAATTGATTTTGTTTATTAAGGTGGAAGCAGTGGTCTAATGGGTTTAACTTCTAGATGGTCATAATCGTGGTTGCCATGTAATTGTGTTTAAAAATATTTATATGATAATGTTAAATTTTAAATTATCTATATATTTGGGGAGGAAGAAATTGAATTTTCCATCTAATTTCCATAAAATACCTTATAAAGGCTGATTTTTTTGTCAAAAATCAGTCAGAGAAGTGTCAATGTCACTCAATACTTATTGGGTTGCCATGAAGATGTATTAAACACCAGGGGTGTTCAAATCCAAATTAGTCCAAATAAAAAACCTAAAATCGATCCAAAAAACCAAAAACCACAAAAAACCGAAATTTCTTGGATGTGTTTGGATGTTATTTTATGAAAAACTACCGGTTCTGATCAGATTTCAGATTAATTTATCAAAACCAATCCAAACTAAACTGAACCACATACATAAATTTTTATACTGTTGCAACTAGATTTAAAATTAGAGTCGCCACTACTAGTTTTCATCCTAAGGCAGGGCATCTAATAGAAAACCCAAATTCGCAAGATAGAGATTCTAAGTTTCATTTAGAGGAAAGGATGGTGTTAGGCACCTTACATCTACCTTATTCTTAAGGATATTAGTTTAGGTCTAGGTTTCAGGTAGAATAGCATTTTAATTTTTTTATAGGGGAACTCGCCACGATTTTAGTCGTATGCCTACATATCCTCTTATGAGGAATCAGATTCTCAATTCATAGTTCTTATGTGTTTGGGTTTTTTAGGGGTTGCAAAAGTATTTTGAATTGCCTCACATTTTGACCGGGTGTAAAGATAGCGTAATTTTGTACTAAATGCGCGATTAGTCAAAATATATTTGAAACCCTTTTGCAAAAATTATTGTTTAGATTAGTTTATTGCGAAAAATAGATTTAAGATTTGTTAGATATATTTTAATCATTTTAATTATGAAATTTCTTAATTATTTCATGATTAAAAATATTTTAATGCAATAATAAAAAAAATATACATGAGTTTCTAATAATTTATTTAAATGATAATAAGCATAATACATGAGGTTTTAAATAAAATACTTATTTAATCATGCTAATAAATAATAATACATGAAAGTAACCATTAAATATTAAAATAATAATTATTATAAAAGTGATAAAAAATAATAATAGTAATAAAAAACAAGAAAATAATACTAACTATATATAAAAAAATCAGAAAAAATTAAATATCCAGGGGGGTGCGTTTTTAGTTAAGTGGTAAAAAGACAGGGGTGTGAGAAGTCAGGGCTAGGCCCAAAACATTTTGAAAGGGCTGGTTGGACTATATACGCAAGGGTGCACGAATCTTACAATTAGACTTGGCCTCCCGGCCGTCTGATGTTGATTGAATGGATGGATCAAAGGGTGGATTTTACTTACCATAGGCGCGCAGGTATCGCATCACAACGGAATATATGTTTTGTTTTTTATATTTTTTATCTCATTTTTGTTTTACAGTACCCTCATTCTATCTTTCTCTACCCTTACCTTTTTCTCTTCAAACCCTAACCCCCTTTCTCCCACGGCGACGCCCGATTCCCCCTTTCTCCCACTATCATACATCAAACCCCAATCAAACCAGTAATGTTAATAAAAGAAAACACGAAAAAGCTGAGTCATTGTATTACTTGTATCTTCCTCTGAACCTTTTGCAGTTTTCGTCTCTAATTCTCCTTTTCTCTTTTGATTCGTAGGTAATGGTGGTATTCGAAGGTGGAACAACGACGAAGGAGCTTTGAAAGGGCAGCGGCGGCAGTACGCGATTAGGGTTTCAGATATTGAAACCCTAATCCATTTTCTTCTCTTCGACAAATCTGGGTAAACGTCTTCTTCTTAATATCTTCTTCGCTAATAATCTCCTCCTCTTATGAATTTCCGTTTTTAGTATTTATAGGGTTAGGAATTTCTGTTACAAATGTTAATTAGGGCTTAGCGTAAATTAGGGATCTAGAAAATGTTGTAATTGATTTGAAATTGTAACTTTCTGAGATTTGTTTTGTTGTCATTTTTTAACGATTTGATTCAATATTAAGATTTTTTCTGTAATGCAAATGATTTTAGACTAGATTTGGTGTTTATATATATTTTGATATTTGCTTCTATAATAGAGATTCGATTCTGTGTATTTGAGATCTAAACTGTAATGAAAATTGATTTAGTTTTAGATTTAATTCAGTTTAAGATCTGTACAGTAAGTGTTTGCTCCACGAAATGCGCATATTTTTCCTTTGATTTGCACAATGTACGTTAATAATTTGGGCCTTTCCGTCCAGCTTGTATTTAACAAATTTGGGCCTTTAAACTGTTTTGCAAAAATGTCTCTTATCTAGTAATAACAACACTTTTTTTTGGATACATAATAGGCTCACTCGGTATTTTCCTTCAGACCCAACAAAAATTAAATCCACATTAAAAGAGAATTATTTATATAAAATACTTCATATAATACTTTATAATAATAAAAACGTCATTTTAAAAATCTCTTAAAATTTTTACAGTAATAACAACAATGGAAATGACAAATGGGCCAACTTACTGTTTTGTTTACTCCGAATTGGGCCCAATATTAATAAATAGTTTATATATAAAAAATCAGTAAAATAATGTTTAATAAAAATATATTTTTAAAATAAAATAGCAATAATAAAAATGCCAAATTGGCTAGCTTTGAAAATCTTAATGGGCCTGCAGTTCCTAACCTTATAACCATACCCCCTCTTTGCTATTTAAAAAATGGAAATGGGCCAAACGAGATGGGCTTGTATATTGAATTTTCATCTCCTCTTTTTATTAAAAACAAAACTTAAGGGACCCTCATGTAAATAAAATTTTAATTTCCTTTTGAGATATTTTTAATTTTCGAATCTCATGGGCCATTGGCCAACATGCTTCGCAAATAGGCCTACGGTTATATGGGTCTTTCGGATTTACAAAACCCCACTCCTTTGCATTAAGACACACCCATCTGTTGACTTGGATTCTTTAAGATGAGCCATCATATATTGATGTACCATCCTTAATGAAAATATTTCTCTTCCACTTTTAATCTTGAAAATATGATCATAGTGGTAGGGCAAATTTGGGGTAGGACAGCTGCCCATAATCAATTATCTTCTAATCGAATAGCGCGGGAATAAACAAGTCTTGCACATTTTGATTGGGAGTTTATTGAATACTTGAAATACCCCGAAATTTGTTCAACGAACATAAGGTTACGCTGATATAACATACCCTTAAGAGTCTTGAGAAAATAGGAAAAGCTGATGATGTATCACTTACCAGGATTTGTTGATGAGGAAGATGATTTAGAACTTGGGAGAATAATATGGTAGGTTTTAGTTTGATTTTTCCTATTCATCCATTTGGGGGATTAATAAACAACACTTGATAACACATGGCTTTCTAGAGACTGAGGCAATGGGTTATGTTTGCGAATCACTACGTGGAGTCTTAGGCGATGAGCTAAATTTAGATTTCGAGTGTTGCTACATGGAGTCTTAGGAAATGATATATATTGGGGAATGTTACATATTACTGCATGGAGTCTTAGGTAATGGGTGATGAGAGGGAAACACATCATTGTATGGAGCCTTAGACAACGGGTCATGTTACACTGTTGTATCGAGTCTTAGGTAATGAACTAAGTTCCGCGCATTACTTCATGGGGTCTTAGGTAATGGATTATATTACACTGCTGTATGGAGTCTTAGGAAATGAACTAAGTTTTGCACATTACTTCCCGGGGTCTTAGGTAATGGGTGAGGATAAGGGAATACATTGCTGCATGGAGTCTTAGGAAATTTACCGAGCTTCATACATTACTGCATGGAGTCTTAGGTAATGAAATACATGGTAGAGGAAAACATCACTGCGTGGAGTCTTAGCTGATGGGCTGAACACGTCACGACATGGAGTCTTAGGTGGCGAATCTTATTTGGCTTTCGAACATTATGTCGTGGAGTCTTAGGAAATGTACTGGGTTTCACACATTACTGCATGGAGTCTTAGGTAATGAGCTACATTGTAGGGAACACATCACTGCATGGAATCTTAGGTGATGAGTTGAACACATCACTGCATGGAGTCTTAGGTGACAGGTTGAATTTTGTAGAAGAAGTATGTTTTGATGATTAACCCTTAGATAGCTAAATCGATGGTGAGATTGTTTATTTGTTGTATGTTGCATGTGTGTGATGTATGATATTGATGTGGAACCTAGAGTGTATGTGTATTGAATATTTGTGTATGCAAAATGTGCGCATGCCTTAGAATGTTATAAGGATGTTTCCGGAATTCTCTCCTTTAAACCATTGGTTTTGAGTTACCAATTCCTTGGCACTATATGTTGCATTGTCGTAGTATCTTTGAATTAATTTGAACGCGGTGAAAAGTATTAGCAAGTTTTTTATTTTTCTTATGTCGGAGGTGCAGGCGTAGGCATAGATATGTGTGTAGACTTTTATGTTGTAAGTGCAGGCGTAGGCATAGACATGTGTATGGACGTAGACGTGGATTTTCTTTTTGATGTTTTTCTAACCAAAATTCTTTTTTGATGTTTTATCAAATGCTTTTATTTGTCAATTCCCCCTAAATGTTTTCGACACAATATTCACAAGCAGTAAGCGTATTATTTTTTAAACAAGTCTAAAAAAGGAAAAATGCAATTTGAAAGATGAAAAGAGAGCAAAAATGTTTTATTGGTATGCCTATGAATAGGAGAAAGTACAAGATGTAATTCCTTGAAAGAGGTAATTACAGAAATTTTCAAAACTGTAAATGGCAATGAAAATTATAATTGCTACTGCTGTTCCGCAATGTCCTTTTAAGAGCGCATGTCTTCTTTGCTTCTGAGCTGTATAATTTAGATCCGTCTCTCTCTTCGTGGTTTGTAGTCGTAGTTCTTAGATTGCAGTCTTTTTGTTATTTATTTCTTTTGCATAAAATCCCTACTTTTTGCCTGGATCTCCCTTTCAGGTTTTCAATCCACTGGGATAGTTTTTTCTTGTATGTCCCTAATTTTTTCCTGAACCACCCTTTAGGGTTTTTGATCCACCGGGGCGCTCCTTTTTTTCCTAAGTCTCCCGTTTAGAGTTCGAGCTTAGCGAGCTTTTTTGTACATAGTATTTTTTGACTAGGTCTGAAATTTCCAGATGCGGTAGTTCTTCCCCATCCATTGTTGTGAGGATGAGACCACCACCGGAGAATGTTGTTTTTACTACGTATGGACCTTCGTAGTTGGGTGTCCATTTACAATGTGAATTGAGGAGAGGTAGCATAATCTTATTGAGCACTAAATCCCCTTATTTGAATATTCGAGGACGAACTTTCTTGTCAAAGGCTCTCTTCATCTGTTTTTGATGCAATTGACTATGGCATAGAGCTATCAAGCGGTTTTCTTCGATGAGGTTGAGCTGATCGAGCCACGTCTGAACCCATTCCTCTTCTTCTAACTTTGTTTCCATTAAAACCTGAAGTGATGGTATTTCTATTTCAACTGGAAGTACTGCCTCCATGCCATATACTAGAGAGAAAGGAGTCGTGCCTGTTGATGTGTGCACGAAAGTGCGATAGCCGTGTAGACAAAAGGGAAGCATTTTATGCCAATCTTTATATGTCTTCAGAATTTTCTGAATGATCTTCTTGATATTTTTATTGGCTGCTTCGACGGGTCCGTTCATCTTGGGTCTGTATGGTGAGCAGTTATAATGTTTGATTTTGAAATTGTCGCACAGTTCCTTCATCATGTTGTTTTTCAAATTAGACCCGTTGTCGATAATAATCCTGCTTGGAAGCCCGTATCTGCATATGAGATTCTTCTTGATAAATCGCGTAACCACTTGACTTTTCACATTGGCATAGGATGCTGCTTCTACCCACTTGGTGAAGTAATCAGTGGCTACTAGTATGAAACAATGTATGTTGGATGCTTTCGACTCAATCATGCCAATCATATGAATTCCCCACGTTAAAAACGGCCAAGGGGAGATCATGACATTCAGAGAAGTTGGTGGCATGATCGTGATTTTAGCAAGTGTACTATTTTCACCAATGTAGTTTTAAAGGGTTTTACCCCGAATATCGATCACGAGGATTGCGTAGGAAATACGAGTTATTACACAAAGTCAATTAAACAAAAGAGCATATGGTGTTGTTTCTAACAAATAACGAAATAGAATAATAACTAGGAATAAGCTGAAATTTAGACTGAACTTTTGATTTTATGAAGATAATGCTAAGGTAGGGTGTGTGCTTCAATCTCTAACTCCTCTGGATCAAGATCTCATTACCAAGTTTATAGAATTCAATTATTTATTCTCAAGAATTGTTTTCCTAAGTCCTTAGTGAAAACCCTTTGGTTTAAAAATCCTATTACCTAAGTCCTTAGAGAAATAGGAGAAAACCAATTCATTTAATTATCAAGAATTTCTAAATAACCATATTATATCCCTAATCCTAGGTGATAATCATAGAGTTCAATTGTACAAAAACCTTAACAATCGTAGTCCCACAAATTGTTAACCACACAACAATCCTTATTGATCAGATAAAGAAAGCATTATAAACATCATACAATTGAATTGAAATACTACAAACTTTTAAATTAATGAAATACCAAATCCAGAGTTGTTACAGATCAAATCAGGGACACCCCATAGCATTGGGGGGTTTAGCCTCTCATAATATTCAAGGAAAACAAAGATAAAAGTTTAGACATTACAAAATAATGGGAGAACTCAGATCTTCAATGGTGTCCACCGTTGAATCTCTTCTTCTTCCACAACCTTGCTTCCGTCTTCTTTTTCGTTGCAATTCTATTTTTACGATCTCCAAAAAGTCCGGTTTCTCTTGCCCTAAAATTGTCTTTATATTCTCCTTTCATTCCAGTCCAAGTGGTTTGCCAAAAATACCCTTGATGAGCCCCTTTGAGAGAGAAAATCAAAAAACACAAATTCACTGCACGCTCATCAACACGGGCCGTGTTGATTCACACGGGTGCCCGTGTTGATCCCTTGTTTCAGGCAAAAAGCTGCGTTTCTGGGCACAATTCAACACAGGCCGTGTTGATTCACACGTGTGCCCGTGTTGATCCCCTGTTTCAGGCAAAAAGTTGATTTTCCAGCCACATTTCAACATGGGCCGTGTTGATTCACACGGGTGCCCGTGTTGACCTCTAAACTTGGTTTTTTCCGGGCTTCTTTTCTCCAATATTGTGCGCCACGAGTTCATATCTTTCCATTGCCACACCTGGACCAGAAACACTACCTACCAGAGCATAAAAGGGACATTTTTATAACACTCATTCATTAAAACTATGCGACAGCTAAACACAATTGAAAATAAGAAAACTTACTTTAAAACGCATGCAAATTCCACTTAATGTTACCAAGGCTATGAATTCTTGTCAGAAAAAGGTGCGAAACTTACTAGAAATGGTGACCGATCACAACCCCACACTTATCTCATTGCTTGTCCTCAAGTGATGTATTGGGACGAAACAAAGGTCACCACGAGCTTCTTTTTCTCCGCAACACAATCAGGTTATTCGCAAAACATCTTCACTTATCAATCGAGCTTATGGTATTCTTCGTCAATCTATTCACCACATTATCACTTCCGATCACTTGTTCACCTGCAAGCTTATTTCACAATCTCACAAGATCTCTCCGGGTTAATGTGTTTACACTCACAGTACCAAGGCATGCATATTACTTTTAACTTTGAAAACATTCTCGAATCACTACACACAACTATTGCACACACATTCAAGAGGACTTTGGGATAAAATATGGTTTGGGTTCAGTGTGGTCAACAAGGAATGGGATAACAAAGGGTTTAGGTGCTCGGCATTCATGTTGTTTCACAAAACTACTATTATTGGCTTGAATCGTAAAAATGGGGTTAAGACCTCCGACTTCTTGTTTTTAGCTTTTAGATTCATTTATATGGTCTTTCGGACAAGTGGGCAAGAATTTCTACAATTTTTCGTTTGTTTTTCAAACTTTCTTTATGGATTTTTCACAATTTTTCTTGTCTCTTTTTTTTTTTCTTGCCCTTTTCTCAATGATTCACAACCCCATACTTAGATTCTTTCATACATTTTACGAGACTAACTTTAATGCCGAGCTATAGAATGAATGGTGAAAATGTGGGTGGTAACAAAAACAAAAATGAACAATCACAAACATTACGGCTCAAGGGGGTCTACTATGGATAGGATGCATATAGGATGGCTAAAAAGGCTCGGGGTTACAGAAAAAACAATTGCCTCAGTGTGTGCTGTCGTAGTGTGTTTGTGTTATGAGAACATATGCAAAATCAAAGTGAATAGTGCCATACCTGACTGAACTCTCATGTAGATTTGTGAATTTGGCTCTGAAGTCTCATCGGGTGGGTTAAGCTTACATGCTCCGAGGTGCTCTTGGTGCCATGTGGTTTCCTTTTATCTGAAGTCTACCATAGTATTCTATTGGTTTCGTGTTAATGCTTTGCGTCCTACCTTTTCCTCTTGATTGTGCCAACTACCGTGGTGCCTGCGAAGATCAAGTATGGGGTGTGTTGTTCAATTACTAGCTATTCGTTTGCTCCTCTTCCGATTTACATCAATCACCTGGTAACATCATGACAACACTGCACCATACTACTTTAAACAAAACCACTTAAAATAAACAAACGTAAACCAAATAATCCAAACAAACTAAACTATAAATTCAAAAACACAAAGCAATAACATAAAATAAAACCTCCCCCACATCTGAACCAAACATTGTCCTCAATGTTTGAACTCACATGTGACGGAGAGTACCCGGCTCACTGATACAGCGGCGGAGGAGGAGGATTCTGTGGAAATTGCAACATCAGACGTCGCATCATGTCCTGGACATCGTCCACCACAGCTCCTTGTCGAAATAGCTCCTCGCTTTGTCTTGATTGCTCAGCACGGAGAGAAGTAATCTCAGTTTGTACCCACCCCCATTGATCAGAATTCATGGAGGACGATCCAGCATATTGCTGGCTGGACTGCTGAGGAGGTGGGATAGGTTGCTCTGCTTCTGGAGCATCATCCTCCGATTCGTCACCTGAAAAAGAATGATCATGTGGAGGACTTTCCCTGGCAGTTGTACCTGTAGCTGCATATAGCCAGTTAGCAGGATTTGCAACAGAAATAAAAGTTGGTGCGGGAAGTGCCATAATATGCTGATCATGACAAATCAGCGAGTAGTACCCCGGATTAACCACGATCATCCTCTGATTGACAAGAGTTGCCATGTCAATCTTTTTACCTGTTAGCGAGGGCTCCTCAATCAGAAGCTGACCGTAGTTCAGATGGTCAGCCAGTTGGGTGATCATACCACCCACCAATATCTCCCCAGAAGTTGCATTCCCAACTTGTTTTAGGTGATTAGCAGCAAAGGCCGCTACATTCACACGTCCTACCTCAGTCATATTTTGCAACAAAAATAGCTCTCTTTTTGCACATACCCCAGTGCTATCTCCCCGCCCAAAGTGAGTGGGTGATGGAGAAAAAGTGAGTTTTTAAGAGATGGAGGCTAGGTTTCTATGGAGAAAAGAGTGATGAATGAGAGAGAGAAGAGAATAAAGAAGAAGAAGTGTTACAAAACAGGTGGGGGCCACAGAATAAAAGGCATTAAAAATTAAAAAAAACTGACCAGGACGATCAACACGGCCGTGTTGATTCACACGGGCGCCCGTGTTGATGTTCTGTTAAAAACAACACGGGCCGTGTTGATTCACACGGGCGCCCGTGTTGATGCCCCTGTACGTTTTTTTCAAAAAAATTTATTTTTCTTCTTGTTTCTCAAACAACACGGGCCGTGTTGATTCACACGGGTGCCCGTGTTGATGGTCCTGAATGCCCAATTTTGGATTTTCCTTGTGCGTTTCGACCACCGTTTCATCTACCGATCCACATCCTAAACACCTGAAATTGAACAAAACAAAATAAAAGAAAATGCGTTAGAAAATATGAGCGTGGGTTGCCTCCCACGAAGCGCTTCGTTTAACGTCGCCTGGCTCGACGGTCCATAACTCATCCGGCGAGACGCAAATAATCGATCACTCCTGCTCCTACTCCAGTATAGTAAGGCTTCAACCTTTGTCCATTCACTTTGAAGACGTCCCCATTGTTTGGATTCTTAATCTCTACCGCTCCGTGAGGGAATACCGTTTGTACCACAAACGGACCAGACCACCGGGATTTCAACTTTCCAGGAAAAAGTTTAAGCCTGGAGTTAAATAGAAGCACTAACTGTCCTTCCCACAGATCCTTCTGGATGATACGTTGATCATGCCACTTCTTTGTTTGCTCTTTGTACATCTTTGCATTTTCATAAGCTTGGTCTCGAAATTCCTCTAACTCATGAAGTTGAAGAATACGAGACTCACCGGCTTTCACAATATCATAATTGAGGAATTTAGAAGCCCAAAATGCCTTGTGTTCCAGCTCGAGTGGTAGATGGCAAGCTTTACCATAAACCAACTGATAGGGTGACATGCCTATGGGTGTTTTAAATGCCGTTCTATATGCCCATAATGCATCTTCAAGCTTAAGAGCCCAATCTTTTCTTGAGGCACTTACCGTCTTTTCGAGGATCTGTTTTATCTGCCTGTTTGATACTTCGACCTACCACTAGTCTGAGGGTGGTAAGGTGTCGCAATCTTATGCTTCACATTATACTTCTTCAACAGATTTTCCATCAACTTATTCAGAAAATGAGTTCCTTCATCACTTATCAATGTTCTTGGTACACCGAACCTTGAAAATATGTTGTTTTTGAGGAAGTTCACTACCACCTTAGCATCATTCGTAGGAAGAGCCACAGCTTCAACCCACTTAGAGACGTAGTCCACCGCTACAAGAATGTAGTTCTTCCCAAAATATGGTGGGAACGGACCCATGAAATCAATGCCCCACACATCAAACAATTCCACTTCAAGGATACCCTTCTGAGGCATCTGATTTCTTTTTGAAATATTCCCTGTCCTCTGACACCTATCGCATTCTTTCATGATGCTTTGAGCGTCTTTGAACAATGTAGGCCAGTATAATCCAGATTGTAAGACGTTTGCCGCTGTTCTGTCTCCACTGAAATGCCCTCCATATTCAGAGTCATGGCATGCCTTTAACACATCTCTTTGTTCCTCCTCTGGTAAACATCTTCTAATCAAGCCATCAATTCCCTTCTTGTATAAGAATGGATCATCCCACAAGTAGAACCTGCAATCATGTAAAAACTTTTTCTTTCTGTTATAGTCAAAATCATCAGGGATAATACCACCTACCAGATAGTTTGCATAGTCGGCAAACCAAGGCACGCCAATAACAGCGAGGATGTGTTCATCTGCGAACTCGTCCCTTATTGGGCGCTTATCTTCCGTTTCTTCAATAGGTGACATTCGAGACAAGTGATCAGCTACAGTGTTTTCAGACCCTTTCTTGTCACGAATTTCCACATCAAACTCCTGAAGGAGCAAGATCCACCTTAACAATCTTGGTTTAGAATCCTGTTTAGCAAAAAGATACTTCAAGGCAGCATGGTCAGTATAAACAATGACTCGAGAGCCCAACAGATATTGCCTGAATTTATCAAAGGCATAAACAACCGCTAATAACTCTTTCTCGGTAGTTGCATAATTCATCTGTGCAGGGTTCAACACATGACTAGCGTAGTAAATGACATGTAATAATTTTTCTCTACACTGTCCTAGAACCGCCCCTATGGCAATATCACTTGCATCACACATGATCTCAAAAGGTAGAGACCAATCAGGGGCTACTACAATTGGTGCCGATATTAATTCTTGCTTTATTTTGTCAAAAGCTACGGCACATTCGTCATCAAAATTGAAAGTTTTGTCCTTAACTAAAAGTGTAGTTAAAGGTTTTGCTATTTTAGAGAAATCTCTTATGAACCTGCGGTAGAAACCCGCATGCCCTAAGAAACTTCGGATACCTTTTTCATTCATAGGAGGAGGCAATTTTTCTATGACTTCTATCTTGGCTTGGTCAACTTCTATTCCCTTATGAGAGATTTTGTGACCCAAAACTATACCTTCTCGCACCATGAAGTGACACTTCTCCCAGTTGAGGATTAGGTTTGTTTGTTGGCACCTTTCTAACACAAGAGCAAGGTTAGTTAAACAATTATCAAAAGACTTACCAAATACCGAGAAGTCATCCATGAAAACTTCCATATGCTTCTCAAGCATATCCGCAAAAATAGATTGCATGCATCTTTGAAATGTGGCAGGGGCGTTACATAACCCGAATGGCATTCTTCTGTAAGCAAAAATACCAAACGGGCATGTAAACGCGGTCTTTTCTTGATCTTCAGGTGCGACAGCTATCTGATTGTACCCTGAGTAACCATCGAGAAAACAATAGTACTCATGACCCGCTAACCTTTCTAACATCTGGTCAATAAAAGGCAACGGGAAGTGATCTTTTCTTGTTGCCAGATTCAGTCTACGGTAATCAATACAAACTCTCCACCCTGTAACTGTCCTCGTAGGAATCAACTCATTCTTTTCATTCTTAATCACTGTAGTCCCACCTTTCTTCGGAACCACATGAACTGGACTCACCCATGAACTGTCAGATATTGGATAAATCATCCCTGCGTCCAAAAGTTTCACCAACTCCTTTCTTACTACTTCCTTCATTGCTGGATTGAGTCGTCGTTGAGGTTGGACAACTGGTTTGTGAGCATCTTCCCATCGGTTGTGGCGAGAATTTGTGATAAAGGATGTTGTTTCCATCATGGCTAAAACTTCACTATCTTTTGCATCAACTATTTCCTCTTCTTTAAAGATTGATAAACTCAAAACTCTCTCCAACGGTAATTTTTGTATTGCCAAAGAGTTTCCTTCATCACAAATTTGATCGATTACCTCAATGTGCTGACTTGTGGCAATGTCGTCTTTGTACTTCATGGTGTTTCTCACATCAATCTTCAGTTCTTCATCATAAACTTTCAAGGTCATAGTACCTTCCTCTATGTCAATCAAGCATCTCCCGGTCTCTAAAAATGGTCTCCCCAATATGATTGGTATCTCCTCATCTTCGGGCATTTCTAGAATAACGAAATCTACAGGGAACACAAACTTGTCGATTTTCACCAGTACATCTTCTACTACTCCGTAAGGTCTTTTCACCGATTGATCTGCAAACTGAAGCGTCATTCGTGTATCTTGTACTTTACCTATTCCCAATCTTTTGTAGATGGATAACGGCATAAGACTCACACTTTCTCCTAAATCAATCAGAGCTTTCTTGAATGACCTATCACCGATAGTGCATGGAATAGTTACAGAACCTCGATCTGTCTTTTTAACCGGAATCTTCATACCCTGCAAAATAACACTACATGTTTCAGTTAGAATAATAGGATCATTGGCGATGATCCGCTTCTTTGAAATAATATCCTTCATGAACTTTGCATAAGTTGGCATTTGCTCAAGTGCTTCTAAGAAGGGAATGTTCAGCTCAAGTTTCTTGAACATTTCCAAGAACTTCTCAAAATTCTTCTCATGTTGTTCTTTCTTCCTATTTCTTGTTGGAAAGGGAAGCTTGACCGCCGGTTTAGGTGTAGCTATTTTCTCTTTTACCACCCTTTCTTCCTCCTTGGCCTCTTGACTAACAACCTCATTTTCTTTTATCTCTACATCCACCTCAATCAACATATCTTCTTCATCAGAATTCTTCTCAGGTTTATCATTGGATTTACTACTTCTGGTAGTCACGGCGTTCACATGATTATTGTCTCTTGGGTTAGTAACCGTGCTACTAGGTAGAGAACCCGGTTGTTGAGAGTTAGTCATTTTTTGTGCAATTTGACTCACTTGTATTTCCAGATTTTTGATAGAAGCCCCTGTATTCCTCATGTTGCTTCTGGTTTCTTCCTGGAATTGAGAATTTTGAGCAGCCATTTTTTCAATTGCTATTTCCCAGTCTGCCTTCTTCGGAGTTTGTTGTTGACCTTGAGGTTGGAACTGTTGTGGGTGGTGTTGAAATTGCTGTTGGTATTGTTGTTGTGGTTGTGGAGGTCTATATTGTTGTGGTTGCACTGGAGCTTGAAACTGGTTTGGTCCTTGCTTTTGGAAGTTTCCTTGCTGATCCTTCCATGCGAAATTAGGATGATTTTTCCACCCTGGATTGTATGTATTGGCGTATGGATTATTTTGCCTCAACATATGAATCTGTTCAACCTGTTCTTGCGTTGCCACACAATGCATAGCAAAATGCGGCCCACCACATATTTCACACAATACTGAAGTGCTTGGCTCAACCTGTGCCACTTTCTGTTCACCAATATTCATATTCTTTAACCTTCTTTCCACTTCAATTGCAATCTTCTCCTCCATTTTAACCACTTGGTCTGCCAGCTTCAAATCAATTTTTCCTTCCGGTTGGCTTATTGCCCGATCATATAACTCGATGTGTTCGTTCGCGGCAATAGCTTCTATGATCCTCTTGATACCAGTGGCTGTTGAGAAATTAGTTGAGCCACCGGCTGCAGTGTCGATCAATTGTTTTGTTTTAACTCGTAGACCATTAACAAAAGTCTGCATTTGTTCGGTTGGATCCATGTTATGAGTAGGACAAGCAACCAAACACCTCTTGAATCTTTTATATGCATCTCCTAGCAGTTCCCATTCTTTCTGCTTGAAATTAATGATATCGTATCTTTTACGAATGAAAACCGAAGCTGGGAAGTACTCATTAAGAAAAGCGGTTTCCATTTGTTCCCATGTTGTGATACTTCCAGCGGGAAGTGAGTAAAACCACTCTTTTGCATCTTCGGATAACGTGAAAGGGAACATCACATGTCTCTTTGCTTCTTCGGAATGGCCTTCTATCTTCAAGGATGTTGTTGTGGTTAGGAATCTCTGTAGATGCTTATTCGCATCTTCATTGATTCTCCCAGCAAAAGGCTTGCTTTCTAACTGTCGGATGGTGGAGGGATGCAGTTGGAAGTGTGCCACATTAACCGGTTGATTCACTATGGTCATTCTTCCAGGCGGTGCATTTGCCCTTCCATAATCCCCCAAAAGTCTCTCTGGAGGAGGTGGATCAGCTGCCATAATTTCAGATTCGGATTCTGATTGTTCGGATGAAATCAAAAGTATTTCTTCGTCTTCTGATTCTGAAACTACCGGTGATTTTTCTTTTGCAGCCAGTTTTTTCCGCTTAACTTCTTGTAGTCGTGCTTTCAAGAATCTTTCTGGTTCTGCGTAAAAAAGAAGTTCAGCTGAGGTCTTACCTCGCATACAAGATTAGACGATGATTAGTTGGGAGTAAAATAATTAAATAAAATACGCAGAATATAATTTTAATTGCAGAGCAATAAAATTTTAGTTGACTATATAATAACTTATATTTTGGCAATCCCCGGCAACGGCGCCAAAAACTTGATCGTGATTTTAGCAAGTGTACTATTTTCACCAATGTAGTTTTAAAGGGTTTTACCCCGAATATCGATCATGAGGATTGCGTAGGAAATACGAGTTATTACACAAAGTCAATTAAACAAAAGAGCATATGGTGTTGTTTCTAACAAATAACGAAATAGAATAATAACTAGGAATAAGCTGAAATTTAGACTGAACTTTTGATTTTATGAAGATAATGCTAAGGTAGGGTGTGTGCTTCAATCTCTAACTCCTCTGGATCAAGATCTCATTACCAAGTTTATAGAATTCAATTATTTATTCTCAAGAATTGTTTTCCTAAGTCCGTAGTGAAAACCCTTTGGTTTAAAAATCCTATTACCTAAGTCCTTAGAGAAATAGGAGAAAACCAATTCATTTAATTATCAAGAATTTCTAAATAACCATATTATATCCCTAATCCTAGGTGATAATCATAGAGTTCAATTGTACAAAAACCTTAACAATTGTAGTCCCACAAATTGTTAACCACACAACAATCCTTATTGATCAGATAAAGAAAGCATTATAAACATCATACAATTGAATTGAAATACTACAAACTTTTAAATTAATGAAATACCAAATCCAGAGTTGTTACAGATCAAATCAGGGACACCCCCCTAACATTGGGGGGTTTAGCCTCTCATAATATTCAAGGAAAACAAAGATAAAAGTTTAGACATTACAAAATAATGGGAGAACTCAGATCTTCAATGGTGTCCACCGTTGAATCTCTTCTTCTTCCACAACCTTGCTTCCGTCTTCTTTTTCGTTGCAATTCTATTTTTACGATCTCCAAAAAGTCCGGTTTCTCTTGCCCTAAAATTGTCTTTATATTCTCCTTTCATTCCAGTCCAAGTGGTTTGCCAAAAATACCCTTGATGAGCCCCTTTGAGAGAGAAAATCAAAAAACACAAATTCACTGCGCGCTCATCAACACGGGCCGTGTTGATTCACACGGGTGCCCGTGTTGATCCCCTGTTTCAGGCAAAAAGCTGCGTTTCTGGGAACAATTCAACACGGGCCGTGTTGATTCACACGGGTGCCCGTGTTGATCCCATGTTTCAGGCAAAAAGTTGATTTTCCAGCCACATTTCAACACGGGCCGTGTTGATTCACACGGGTGCCCGTGTTGACCTCTAAACTTGGTTTTTTCCGGGCTTCTTTTCTCCAATATTGTGCGCCACGAGTTCATATCTTTCCATTGCCACACCTGGACCAGAAACACTACCAACCAGAGCATAAAAGGGACATTTTTATAACACTCATTCATTTAAACTATGCGACAACTAAACACAATTAAAAATAAGAAAACTTACTTTAAAATGCATGCAAATGCCACTTAATGTTACCAAGGCTATGAATTCTTGTCAGAAAAAGGTGCGAAACTTACTAGAAATGGTGACCGATCATGGCACATTTATCTTATCAGCGTAGATCTGGCGTTTGTGACACATTTTCGTATAATGGTAATAATCGGCTTCCATTGTTAACCAATAAGATCCTGCTCGCAGAATCTTCCTAGACATGGCATTCCCATTTGTATGAGTTCCAAAAGTACCCTCGTGGGTTTCTGTCATGAGCGTATATACTTCATGAGTCTCCACACATCTGAGTAGTACCATGTCGTAGTTTCTTTTGTACAACACACCATTACTCAAAGAATTTCGAGGCTAACTTCCATAGAGTTCTCTTGTCAACGATAGAGGCATTTTCTAGACATTCTTGCTTTTTGAGGTATTTCATGATGTAGTGAAACCAAGGCTTGTCATCTGTACCTTCTTCAATAGCAAGGCAATGTGTGGAATCTTTGAAGTGTCTGATTGTGATGTGTGGTTCGTGGTTTGGACATGTTACCTTGAACATAGCTGATAGAGTTTCCAGAGCGTCTGCCATTTGATTTTATTCTCCTGGGATGTGACTGAAAGTGATCTCTGTGAATTCTTTAGCCAACTTTAAAACATGATCTCGGTATGGAATTCATTTTGGATGTTTAGTATCCCATTCGCCGTTGACTTGGTATATGACTAATGCAGAGTCCCCGAATACTTCAAGCTGCTTTATTCTCAGATCAATGGCAGCTTCCAATCCTAGTATACAGGCTTCGTACTCGGCGATGTTGCTGCTGCAGTCAAAATACAACCTTGTAGTGTAGGGCTTGTGATAATTATTTGGATAAGTCAAGATTTCCCCTATACCGTTCCCCAGTGCATTTGAAGCCCCATCGAACATGAGTGTCCAACATGCCCCTATCTCAATTTCTTCGTCAGGTCCTGGTATTTCATAGTCACCTATAACCATGACATCTTCGTCTGGAAAGTAGAACTTCATAGGTTGATATTCTGGCAGCGGTTGGTGAGCTAGATGATCAGCTAGTATACTACCCTTGATGGCCTTCTAAGTGACATATTGAATGTCGTATTCTGATAATAGCATTTGCCATTGGGAAATTCTCCATGTAAGAGCTGGTTTTTTGAACACGTATTTTAGAGGGTTCATTCTTGCTATTAACCATGTTGTGTGGGTTAACATATATTATCTCAACCTCTTAGTAGCCCAAGCCAATGCACAACAAGTTTTCTCAAGGAGCAAATACCTGGTTTTGCAGTAAGTGAATTTCTTGCTGAGGTAATAAATTGTATGCTCTTTTCTTCTTGTTTCGTCCTGCTGTCCCAAAACACAACCCATTAATCCTTTGAGCACTTTCATGTACATGATGAGCGGTCTTCCAGGAACTGGTGGCATTAAGATCGGTGACTCTTTCAGATACTACTTTATTGTCTCAAAGGTTTTTTGGCAATCATCATTCCATACTACCGTTTGATCTTTTTGCAATAATTTAAATATAGGCTCACACGTAGCTATTAGATGTGATGTAATTCAATCACCCTAAGAAACCACAAACTTCACTTTTTGTCCTCGGTGCTAGCATCCCTTGTATAGCTTTTAATTTTTCGTGGTCCACCTCGATATCACGCTGACTTACAATGAAACCCAGCAACTTGCCTGATCTGACGCCAAATGTGCATTTATTCAGATTTAACCTCAGTCTGAACTTGCGCAACTGCTCGAATAACTTTTGTAAATGTATGATGTATTCCTCCTCCGTATGGGATTTGGCAATCATATCATCTATGTACACTTCAACCTCCTTGTGAATTATATCATGGAATAGTGTGACCATGGTTCTTTGATAAGTTGCCCCTGCATTTTTAAGATCGAATGGCATTACTTTGTAGCAGAAGGTTCCGCAAGGTGTCATGAAGGTAGTCTTTTCCATGTCTTCGGGTTCCATTTTGATTTAATTATAGCCTGAGAAACTGTCCATGAATGAGAATATTGAGGCTTGAGTCGTGTTGTCTACCAAAACATATATGTGAGGTAACAGGAAGTCGTCCTTGGGGCTTTCTTTATTCAGATCTCGATAGTCCACACACATGCGTACCTTGCCATATTTCTTGGGTAATGACATAATGTTAGCTATCCATGGCGAATAATCTACCACTACTAAGAACCCTGCACCAAATTGTGTAAAGACCTCTTCTCTAATATTACTAGACATATTTGGATGAGTTCTTTTGAGTTTTTTCTAACTGGAGAACAAACTTGTTTGAGAGGTAGTCTATGCACCACAATGTTTGTATCTAATCCTGGCACGTCTCTGTAGGACCAATAAAATATATCCACGTACTCATGTAATAGCTTGATCAGCCTTTCTTTGATGCTCTTATCTAACATTGCCCCAAGCTTGATTTCTTTCAAATCTCCCTTGGTGCCTAGATTGATGGTCTTAATAGCCTCTTGATACGGTTGTATGTTTTCCCCTTTCCTCTCTATTTCTCTTGCCATTTCTTCAGAAAGTTCAAAATCTTCATCACCCTCCTCTTCGGCTTGGTTGATAGGAGCATCAAAATTATACCGGATCGCAGTAGTAACATTATTGGTGGTTTTGGGGATGGATCTGCACGTTTATCATGTTTTGCTGCAGATTTTAGTATATGAACTTTGAAAATGCATATGAAGAGAAAGTATTTCCATTTTTTAAATTTAAGATATAAATGCAAGAGAAAGACAAGAATCTTAATTAAAAACAAAATATAACTTTTATTAATTGTAAATATTGTCTGAAACAAAATGGGGGAACCCTTACAAGCAACCCGTATTCCTCGGGCATGACATAGGTTCTTTCAAAACAAGAAAAATTACTTACGAAAGAAAAGGATCTCGAGAATCTCCACGGCAGTCCAACTTCTGAGTTCTTCTCCTGGGGCACATTCTCGGATGAAGTCAGTTGCCCTTTTGGTGTTGACTTTGTTGGATATCATCGCCACATGTCCACCATGCTCTATTCCCTTGTTAGAAAAGCTTTCTTGGATTGGAGGAAATCGTGCTTTACCCTTCAAAGTTGCTTTTGATGATTCATAGCCCAAACCAAAGCGATTCTTCTTCTCGCGAATTTCCGGGAGCTTTCCCTAACCTTTCAAGGAACCCCTTCCATTGTTGTTTGAAAATCTCTCCACGAGGTTACCTTAGGCTTATTATTTTTCTCGACTGGTAAAGTCACCAGTGAAGCAACTTCTAGGACTTGGAATGGAGTGGCTATACAATCTTCGTCAGCACTAATATATCTGTACGATTCGATGTAACTTACAAAGATGTCCTCCTCACCGTCGATTATGATTAATTTTCCTTCCACTATAAACTTCAACTTTTCATGTAGGGTCGAGGTAACTGCCCCTGCTGCATGAATCCAAGGTCTCCCCAGTAAGCAAGTGTACACCGATTCTATATCCATGACTTGGAAAGTGATATAGAAGATATGTGGCCCAATTTTGACTGGAAGGTCCACCTCTCCCAACACCGAGCTTTGAGAATTGTCAAATGCTTTCACTATTGTAGATCTTGGCCTCATCACAAAGTTATCTAATGTTAACTTCATTAGACTTGATTTTGGTAACACGTTGAGGGAAGATCCAGTATCAGTGAGTACTCTAGATAGGCTAGTAGTACCTATCTGAATGAAGATATGTAGTGATTTGTTGTGAGCTCGGCCTTGTGGTGGCAATTCATTGTTACTAAAACCTAGGTATGATCTGGATGTTAGATTTTCTACGACATTGTCAAATTGATTCATGGTAATTTCCTCTGCCACGTATGCTGAACTCAGTACCTTTATTAAAGAGTCTCAGTGCGCTTCAGAATTGATGAGCAACGAGAGTATGCAGATTTTAGATGGAGTTTGGTCAAGCTGATCCACTACCCTGTAGTCACTTCTCTTGATTATTTTCATAAACTCCTCTTCCTCTTGATCAGTAAAGTTTTTGCTCGTAGGTTCTTTCTCTTGACTCATTTCTACCACTACTTTTCCCTTGTCCTTTATTAAGGTCTCATCTTTCTTCTTTAGTGGTTCAGATCCAAAGACTCGACCACTTTGGGTCATACCCTATGTCCCTGCTATATTTGAAATTGCATGTCCTTGACTTGGCGATGGCTCATTTTCTTGTTTCACTCCTGTTGATGTACATGGTTGAGTCATAACTCCATGGTACTGCTTTGTTACTTTCATAAGAGATGGGTGATGGTCCCTTAATTATCATTGTGGCCTTTGGAACTGCTGACATTTGGAGGACCTTCTTTGGTGCCATCCCTGGGGTTTCTGCTGATTCTTCCTATGGGATCACTAGAGTCTTCTTGTTAAGATTTGGGCCTTGGCAAGGGATTACCAAGGGCTTGTTTCCTTCAATCGCTGCTACATATTTTTCTTCAGGGTATGATCCGAATTGGAATATCCCCTGATCCACTAGCTTTTATAGCATTCTTGCGAAGGCTTCATTATGTTCCAACAAGAACCCACATTCCCACAGGTATTCCTTTAAAAAGTTTATCAGGGCTTTTGCTTGTCTGGTTTCCCCAAAATAAGTGACTACTTTGATTGCATTTATTGTCGGTCCACCATGCGAAGGCATGGGGTTTGTTTTGATGTTAGGCTTCTCAAAAGTGATGTCTTGAGATTATAACAAATCTTGAACCTTGTGCTTAAATTCCCAACATTGTTTTATGGTGTGTCCAGGAGAGTTAACATGGTATTCACATCTGGCGTCGACATTGTACTTTCGCAGGAGTAGCCCGGCTGGAGGAGCTCGAGGTTTTAATTCCACTAAGGATGCCTTAACCAAGTGTTCTAATAATTGGCTAGGTGGCATGGGGAGTGGATCAAAATTTCTTTGCGACCTTCCAAATATGCCTTACTGTTGTCCTTGTGGGATCATTAATAGCTGTTGTGCCCTTGGTTGTGAGGCTCGAAATTAATTTCTCCCTCTTTTATTTTTTAGAAGTTCGAAGCATGCCTCTTGGTATTATATGGGTTATTTAATGGTTCCCCTGGTATTTTCCCATTCTTTATTCCAGTCTTAATTCTTTCTCTGATAGTCACTAGGTTTGAGAATCTTGAAGAGATACTTCCAACCATCTTCTCATAATATAACCCTTGCAAGGTTCCCATGAACATATATACTAACTCCTTCTCCAATAGCGGTGGTTGCACACGGGATGCCATCTCTAACCATATTCTTTGAAAGACTCTTCTTTCTTTTGGGACAAGCTCTGGAGTTGCATGAGGGTAGGCGGCATGTCCAGGTTATATTTGTAATGATTTAAGAAAGCATTAGCAATATCTTCCCATGTTCGAATATGCACTCGCTCCAATTGCATATACCAGTCTAAAGATGCCCCGCTGAAGCTGCCTTGAAAACAGTGAATCGTCAACTTTTGATCGTGGGCATGGGCATGCGTTTTACTGCAATACATGCGCAAATTATTTCTTGGACAAGTGAGCCCTTTGTATTTTCCAAAGTCATGCACTTTGAAATTTGGTGGAATTACCACATCAGGAACTATGCCCATTTCTAGAGCATCTACTTCGAAAGCATCAAAACCTTCCACAACTTTCAGCCTTTCTTCGAGAGCCTTATATTGATTCATCATTATTGGGTTATCAACAGGGTGAGTACCAGTCGTCTTTAAGGGTGTCTGATTAACATCCTCTAGGTCGTGGTCCCCACACTCCAGGTCCAAGTAGTGGTCTGCATTATTGATTGGAATTTGTAGGGTATGTGATGCCCCTGCTTTTGATGGTGGTGGTACAAACCCTTCGGTTTAGGCTTCTCTTGCCGCTTGTTGGGCCATGAAGGACTTTTTGGGTCCTGTTTCTGGCTCTTTTCTTAGTTGGTGACCGCTCGATACACAAATCGTTTGAGCTACTTCATCGAAAGCTACCCTGGGAATCTGATCTTGTCTGGCAATGATGTTCTTCAATGCTAGGAGAACTTGACTCAGATCTCATTTCATTGAACTCACATCACCCTTTACTTGGTCGAGATCCTCCTTGAATGCAACCTGATTCTCCTCGATTTGTTCCATTACTTTTTGGTGGTAGGCCCTTGTTTGATATGGAGGTCAAGGAGGTGGTGATCTTCTTCTACCTATGGTTTAACTGGAGATATTTTTTTTGAAAAAGGGTGAGCTTCGGTATGAAATGCAAGTGTTTATGAATGCATGCATGCGTATGATCATGTATAACATGTTCTTGTTTTAAATGTCTTATTCACTTGAGTATATATTTATCTTTTGCTTCTTTTATCCTTTTTTATTTGGTGAATATATTAAAAATAGACACGCAATCGGGATATGGAAACAAAATGCCTTTATTGAAAGTAACATAATCCAGATATTGAAAAATATTACAACTTTAAATCAAAACTTGTTTGCATGAAAATAACAATAGGGAAATAAGCCTTCTAGGTGCGCTTTGCAGATGTTTTCTCTAAAACCATCGACCATTGCTCGAAAAAGCTTGAGAAAGTATTCAACATCCTTTGGAAGAGGAACATTTACAATTTCTGCGTCTCTCAAACTTCATGGGATATCCTCAATGAGATTGTTGGCTAGGAAGGCGAGCCTTTCATGTTTGTCTTTGTAATACTGATACTCTTGATAAATATGTGGGATTATCTTATGGTTATCTCTCCCAGCTTGGGTGATCTTCGTATACTGCTCTTCCCAATACATTTTTTCAGCCCACATCTTTGTATAAAGCCTCTGTTAAATAAGGAAATCTTTTCAGAGACCTCCTAGCTCTAGGCACATTTGCTCATATTCTTCAGTTCTCTAAGTCAAGAGTCTTTCTACCTCTATCCTTTCAAGGCATTCTTTGACCACTGATTCTTTGTTGTCTTTAAGTCTAGTGGTGAGGTAATTTATTTGATCTTCTTGATCTAGGGAAGCTTGCGCCAAACTTTGGATATGGGCTCTTAGGTCTTCCTCTAGTACTTTCTTGTCATGTGTTTCCTTTTTGTACCATCTGGTTAACCTCTTGATTTCAGTAGCAGCATCTTCTAACCTCTGGTTGTGGGAATTTAGATTGAAAGTTGCACTCAAAAGTCCTTCATTTGTACGCTTCTATTTGAGACTCTCCTTTTCCAATGCCTTTTGATCTCTCTCATTTTGTTGGCCCTTTGACTCAAGTATGAGTTGCATCTGCTTCTTTTCTTTGGTCAGATTAAGAAGGTTGAGTTCTAATTCTTCTTTTTCCCTCTGAGCTTGCTTTAGGGCGTTCTTCAGATCATCGGTTTCTTCCAAGGATATATGCATGACCTCTGGGACCTCTGACTTGTACTCTGGATTTATATCGAATGGCAGCTTGATAATTTGTACCCTATCTTGGACCCATCTAGTGTAGGGTTTTCTTCCAATGGCACTCTTTCTTTCGGCTTTCCTCTTATTAACCTTATTCTAAGCCCAGATAACCTTGTTGAGAAACCCTTGGTCATTTATACCCATGTCGTGGATGATTAATGGTTGGAGTTGTTCGTCCGAAGGTCTTTCTTCCAAAGGATACCCTAATTGTCATAGGGCCAAAGGAGGGTTGTAACTAATACAACCTAGAGATCCGATCAATATGACATTAGGAAAGTCCCCGCATCTAATAGTGATGTCACCAGTATCCAGCTTCCTTACATACCATAATACCGAGTTTGCAGTGAGAGACCTTAATTTCTGAGGCCACTCGTGTTTGGTCAGGTTTGGAATCATATAGTCTTCTTTGTAAAGACGGGTCATGAACCAGGTATACAAAAGTGGAATAGAAAAAATTAAAGTGCCTTTTCTCTTTTCGTATATTGTATGCAAGGTGTAATAAATATCAGCAAGCAGAGCTGGAGTTGGATTCAAATTAAAGACTTTCGCACCCCAAAATATGCTAATGGCCGCAGGGTCAATATAGTCCACAATCCGTGGGAATAAAATTACACTAAACACAACCAACCCTTAACAATCGACACAAGGCTCCCATTCTTTATAATTAGAGAATTTGAGTGCCTTGGCTTCTAGGTATATTCTTTTGATTCCTTGTATTGGACCTTCTCTTCAGTAATTTTGAACTAACTCAGAATAAGGGATCCCTAACCCCTTTGCCAAGACTTTGACTTCAATAGTTTGCCCTATACCTGTTATACCCTAATTTTTTCCCCTAAGATCCCTCACCATATTCTGTACATATCACACATAGCATTGGTTGCATGGTTACAGGATCAAAGAGCTTTGACATTAGGGCTTCTCTCTATGAATTAAGGTTGTCGTCTTACTCAAAATTGATTCAACTGGTGCTCTCATTATTCTTGGTATGAGATTAGGGTTTTGGATCTCAAGTAGCATATACGTCTTCGCTATCAGGTTTCCTCAAGATGCAAATTTTTCTTCATCAGAGTGCTTTCAGGGAACAAAGGCATTAGGGTTTAACTTAGCTAGAGAATCAAGATTTCTATTCATTTTGTTTGAGCTTGGTGGTGATTCTTCTATAGAGGTTTATTGAATTAAAGTCTCACTTTAAGGATACATTGAGCACTACCCTTCCCTTATTACGAGTTCATCATCATCAATCGTTATATCTCAAGACATTCCTCTCAATAAGTTCAGAAGATTTAGTCAAGGGCTTAGTTCTTTTAATGCTATTTGTTAAATGGTTAAGGATTGGTTGAAAAATTCATCAAATCAATGTGCTTTTTATTGATTAATCTATGAATTAAGAGCTCACCCAAACTTGTTGATATGATTTTCTTCTTGTGTTTGAGATTCAATTGAAGATTTAGATTCGTTGACCAAGATGGCACAAAAAATAAGCTTGTGAACTCTTTATGGACAAAGTCATGTTGCATATTCAACTACATGTTGCAAGTTGATTTGGTTTCATTCAAGTTTGCAAGGAAAAAAAATCCCATCATTTCAACGCATATCTTGAATACAAGTTCGTTTAAACAAATTTTTTTACCATTGTAAGATTCAAGCCTTTAGTACCAAGTCCAAGGTCATATGGGTTATTTTAAGGAAAGATATACGTCTTTATTCATTCAATCTCAAACTCCAAGTCCATCATCCATTATTCATTCGAATGTCATCCCAAAGAACAAATGTTAGTCAAATATTTTAGAATTACGTTCAACGTTTAATCAAGTTACAAAAAGATCTGAGATTCATATACATACATCATTTATAAATGCAAAAAAAAAAAGAGAATGACGATACATATATGCAGTTAGGAGTCTTGAAGAAGAGAACAAGTTTATATCAATTGGTCGAATGTGCAAAGTCTGCCCAGATTTGATTCAAGTCGTGGGGATTCATTTTCACCCAAATATGCAGGATACCAAATTATTGAAGGTTGGACCTGTTCTATAAAATTCCGCATTTGATGTGTGATTCAAAACTTTCTCATTACGTTACGAATCTTCAAGATCTTGACTGAGCGTATAGAAGTTTGCACCATGCTTGAATCAATACTTTGGATTAGTCACTCAAAATAACTGCATAAAAACCCAAACAGAAAACCAATTGTATCAAAACTCATATAAAAAATGGTTCATTGGAAAAAAAGGTTAATATAACAGTTCAGGAAAAAAATCAATTCGCACGATTAGCCTTCCAATCTGAAGTCAGAAAATTAGAAAAGAAGCCATTCGAATACAAACAGAGGAAATCACTTAGAAATCAAAAAGTTACAGCTCAGCAGTTCCTAATCAAGTGCGCTAATCTCTAACAGATTCTACATAGGTATATAACAAGGTTCTAATAAAAATCATAAGGAGGGGTAAAATGAAAATAAACAAATCAGAAATTACTACAACAAGCTGAACTGATTTTTCAACTGGAATTGATAACTATCCTATAACTGTCGTAACAGAAAAATCCCAGAGATCAATTTCCTTAACTGTTTTCTAACAATATAACCAATTCACAACTGAATTAACAAAGGCCAATTTTCCATAACAAAAAGAGGACAAATATATAAAACTGGGGGAATGGATAAGGAGAATAACAGAAAATCAGATCAGAGGGCTATGAGTTTTTTTACGGTAACAAATTTTCATTAAAACTATAACAGAATTGTAACAGAATCAAGGGGGGATTTTTGAGAATTCATAATAGAAAATTAAAAAAGGAGGAGCAGACTTATTTACCTTCTCTCTTCCATGCCTACACCTTCATAGATAACGAAAAAAATCTCTCCTCTCTGCTTCTATAGAGGAAGAGGGCTTCAATCACCTTAAGTCATCTTCATCTTCATCCATAATCTTTCTTCACCCCTTCTGGAGGATCACCAACCCCAAAGCTCTCTCCTCTTTCTTTGCTCTCTCTCTTACAACACAACAACTTCATCCTTCCTCGACTTCACTCATTCTCTACAAATCATCATCAACATTTGAACTTCATTCTTTCTCTGAATCATCCAATCATGTGCAATATCAATGCAACTGCAGCGTCATCTCTTTGATAACGCGTCTTCAACCTTCCTCTTTTCGTCATCAACAATAACCTCTTTTGCATCTTCCCTTCATCTTCATCTTCGCTATTACATCTTTTTCGCACAACAAGAACAATTTGATGTTTCACTGTATAATAACATCAAGGCAAGTTATTGGCAGAAAAGAAAGAAGCAGAAAGAGGGAGGAAAATATAAGCAATTCACACTTGTAATCAGCTTAGGAGCCTCATCTTTGGTTTTCACTGTTTCGCATCTCCGAAGGCATCGAAGGTAAGCACCGAACTTTCTTTCATTCTTCGTATTTTCGTGATTTCTTGGTGTCAAGATGTAAATTAGAACCTGTTTAGAATCTTCCCCAAGCGCTTGCACTGAAGTCTCGCCTAACTGCTGTTTAATTGCGCTCTAAAGATTTCTAGGGTTTCTCTATCCCTCGAAAGATATAGGCAGATTAGAGAAAAATTGAAAGAAAATAGGTTTGGATTCAGACTAAGGATGATAAGATGATGAAAATGGAGGTGAGAAGTGGAAGAACGGTGGGGTTTCACTGTGCCCGAAACGGAGAGTTCTAGGAGAGAACTCTGATTTTCTTTGGAGGTAGAAGTTTAAACGTTACATTGAATTAACCCTAGTCTCACCAAGGCAATACACAATGTTCAGGTAGATTTTTTTCCAGTGTTTTCTAGATTACTGGGCTGGATCTCGCACCTCTTTAAGCCCGTGTATTTTTTTTGGAAAGCCAAATCCTTTAGGCCAAATAATTGAGTTTGGACCCCTCTACGTTGGGCCTAATGTCCTGGCATTTTTGTTGAAGCAATATCCCCCTGATTTCAGTTTTACCCCCTTTTGACTCTTTCTAATTTCTTTAGTTTTAAAATTTTGTTTTCTTGTTTAATTTTCTTTTTGATACAAATGGTAATAGAATATATGATACAATAAAAAAAAGTGGAGAATTTAGATTTTTTTATGTTAATAAACTACAAAAATAAAAAGTATATTTAGGATTTTTATTTGATTGTTGGAAATTAATGCCCAATTTTTTCGATTACTTAAGACTTGTGATTCACCTTTGCTTGTTGAGTTGAGTCTTATGCAGGTTCATTATTTGATATGCGGATGTGTTTGGGTTCCGATTGTGATTTATTTTCACATCGATGAAGATTCGCCACCTATTCCAAATATTCGATCTTTGACTGTTTGTTTGTTGACACCAGCTTGCGCGAAATACTCCGGGTTTCTTTGCTTTGGTTGCACGAAATACTCCGGGTTTCTTTGCTTTGGTTGCGCTTTTTGCGGACATCATTGTCTGTTTGGTATTATACTGCTTCTAAGTTATATTTTCGCATTTATCGCTTTCTAGATATCATGAGAAGTAGGAAATAAAGAGCGTGCGCTCGAAGTCGCTGTTTAAAGACCTGCTGCAGGCATTTCACACTTCATTTCCTATATGTGTCGTGCTTATGTTTGTTTCCTTTCTTGTTGATCGATGAGTCACTCAATTTAGAAATTGAGATCACGACTTCGCTCTCAATGCATGCTCACTATAGGATTTTATCTCTTTCCTTTATTTCTTGTTGATCGATGAGTCACTCAATTTAGAAATTGAGATCACGACTTCGCTCTCAGTGCATGTTCCCTATAGTATAGTATGTTGGACTTTCTTTGGCATGCTAACTTAGATAGGACCACTCATTGTATGATAACATTAGGTTAGAGATAGGTTATTCTCCCTTAGATGTTTCCTTCCCATTTTTGCATAATTGCATTTAAAACTAAAACTTCTTTTTCTTGGCAAATCCATAAAAATGCTAAGCATATAAAAATTATTTTCATGGTAAAAAATACCAACCAATCCATTTCTTTTCTCCATTCGGATTTTCTCTTCTAAGAGCATGTTAGATCCTTTCCACTACAGGTCGTGAGTCTCCAAAGGTCGAAAAGCGGTGGAATGATCGAATGCAACATTGTTCATTTAAAAAACACAAACAAACAAAATACATGAGCCGAATTGCGATGCTCTGATTCCTTAAAAGGGATACATAGGCATCTGGTCACGGGGCTCAGCCGAGTAAAAATTGGTAAATATTTCCTTCTTTTCCCCATTTTTTCTTTGCATGCATTCCCTCTTAGTTTATAACTCTTAAGAATTAGATTGAACACACCTTTTGATTAGAATAATAAGAGTGGATCCCGTAGAATACTACAGACGTGTGGAGTGCTAATACCTTCCCCTCGCGTAACCGACTCCCTTACCCAATCTCTCGGTCGCAAGATCCTGATTTCCCCTTTAGGTTTTTCTTCAATGATTTTCCTTTCCCCTTCTGTGGGATAAATAAATACTCGGTGGCGACTTCATTGATTTTACCGCTACAGAAAAATGTCGACTTCACTGGGGAAGATGAGATAGACTTATTGTTGGCCCATCCCAAAGTCGATCCTAGATCTTGTTTGTTTAATTCTTTGGGTGTTTATTTTTATGCTTTCAGTTTATTCATTTTGTATATGATTATCTGAGCATATGTTTGCATTACATTTTATCACTTTCCATATAGTGGTGATACTAATGTGGTGGATCTTTTTCCATGATTGGGTGGGTGTTACAAGAGGTAAAAGGCCCAATACCCAGGCCAAGTGATAACCATAGGAACCCTAGAAATAGAGTGGAACATGAATGGCTAATTGACATAGGTTTCACTATTGTCGCCATGTCATCCACGTTCAGATGAGGTATAAATGAGGGACTATCATTTTCAAGTAGGTGATATGGCGATAGTTTTTTAGGAGTACCCTTGATTCTGGGTTACCTGACCTTACCATGACATAGTTTTCACCCGTGAGTGGGGAGGGACTTGATTATCACAGGTACAATTGGTGACTATGTTCAGATAGTGATCATGTTCTACAAGCGACGGTGTTGTTCTATTAGTTCTCAGATTTATTTTCTGAGTTTCTGATCTGTCGACCAAGAGGTTTATTCGGGTTCACGATTCCAAATTTTTGATCCCAATACAACCAACACAATCAAAAAAGGCACAACGGTTAATCAACATTGTGGAAACTTTGATCTTATGTTTATTGCACTTGCATCAAGGAATATTGCACTGCATTTGCATTTCATTTCTAGGATTAGTCTAAGGTTAGTCATTAGCATTAAAGATGGATAACAACATGGAGAAAAGCTCAGAGCCTCTTAGAAACACTACTGCTTATCAGTTTCCATGCAATGGTGGTCGATTGCGAGAGGTGGGAGCTTTTGTGAAGGGACCAAATGAAAAAGTTTTCATAAGATAATATGGAAACTTATTGCCATTGGTGAACGATGATCTTGAGGAGTGGGCCGTGAGAATACTTCTTCAGTTCTATGATCCCAGTTGTGCTGTTTTACTTTCCGGGACTATCAATTGGAACCAACTCTTGAAGAATATGCACACATTATGGATGTCAAGGTGACCAACGGTATTCCTTTTGTTCGAGTACCAGAGACTCCGGACTATATGGCGATCACCAAAGCTCTTTATTTGACTCATGGCGAAGTTAAAAGTAACTGGATTAACTAAAGCAGCACAAGCGGTCTCCCTATAAATTATTTGATATCAAAGGCCAAGGGTTTTTCAAAGGACATGAATTGGACCGTATTTAATGCACTACTGGCATCTATGATTTATGGTTTGGTCCTCTTTCCGGTGTCCGAAAAGTTGGTGCATGTATCCACATTATGTGTCTTCATGAATGGTAACCCGATACCAACTCTACTTGCCGACACTTATTACACCACCCATTCCCGACACAGGAAAAAAGGGGAAGTCATGTGATGCACTATCGTGCATTATAAATGGTTGATGATGCATATGCCTACAAAAGGGCCTTTTGTTCATACTTCTGATTTGTCTTTATGGTCTCAGCGTATCATGGGACTCACCTTGTATGATATTGTTTGGAAAAGCGTGATAGGTTTGAAAGAGATCATTATAGGGTGTGGAGAACTCCCTAATGTCCCGCTTATGGGGATAAGAGGCTGCATTAATTATAACCCTATCCTGACACGCCATCAATTAGGATTCGCGATATTAGATAGACCCGCTGAGCGGGAGGTGATGGATACTATTTATTTCGAAAAAGGGGAAGATGCAGTGTTGCTTGAAAAGGTGAAGCTATAATGGGGACATATTCACCATAAAGGAAAACATTCTTTTAGCCAGAATGGAAGTGTAGCTTATGATACTTATACGAGCTGGATTCAGGATCGTGTGAGGGAGATCCAGTTACCTTACAAAAGGGGGAGGTTGCTATATCCTCAACCTGTTTTTGACCCATTAATGGATGCTCAGGCGGACAATTCTTTATCCCATATTGATTCGCCTTATGTGTAGCCTGTCCCAAGAGGATTAGAGTTCGTGCCTGTGACGTGTTTTAAGAATTTCAAGGCCGAAAACCTCAAACTCTAGGCTAGGCAGGAAGAAATGAATGTGGACATTTCGTTTGCTTTGCAAGACAAGAAGAAGCTCATGAAGGAGGTTAAGCTGAAGAACCAGTTGCTAGGAAAATATGGTTTAATTGAGCGGTCAAAGAGGCTTAGGGTCGAGGGTTCTAATATAGCCAGTCGACAAGTTGAAGAGCTACATGCTAGTCATCAGGAGATAGAAAATATTCAATTGTCTAAAATGGAATTGGAAGCTAAACACTGCGAGGAGGTTAATATTTTAAAGAAAAAGTTGCCAGAGAAAGATGTTCGCTTGACTCAAGTTGTGAAAGAGTTGACAACAATCAAAGCCTAGGTAGAAAATAAATACAAGGTTCCAGCAGAAGAAGTTGAGGTGGGAAATATAGGTTCTGAGGATTGGGAACTCAAATATCGTTGTTTGTTGGCGCTGGTTAAGAAGAGGGGATTTGTGACTGGAGACCCTTTGTTTGAAGATCATTAGTCGAATAGTATAGCTTAAGGAGAAGTTTTTACTGCACTTACCTTTTATGCTTGTTTCGATTGACAGGGTCACCGCCAGTCTTGTTGGACGGGGCCTCTTTAATAATTGACTCTATTTGTACTAAATCACTATTATATGGATGTTTATTTGACTCTATGATATGAGCAGTTTCTACTCAGATACTTTGTCTTTGTTTTGTTTTATCTTGTTGTCTATCCTATTATTTATTGATGCTTGATGAAAAATCACATGATTCTCCTGGAAATGATAAAACACTTCATGCATAACCATTCATCTATGCATACTATATCATGACAGGTGGTCACGACAGGTTTTCTTATCTTTGATTCAGGTTTATTTACAAAGATTGCTACCACAAATTTTCATCGTTATAATACTCGAAGCAATTCCAAGAGGCAGATGGAACAAATTCAAGCAAATGTTGTGGCTATGGGTACTAGGATGGATACTCGGGTTAACCATTTGATGGGGTCATTCAAAATATGGTTCGTCAACAAGAGGAAATGAGAGCCATGATTATGAGGCCTGCTGAAGCTTTGAACAATGGTGGGAAAAAACCAGGATACGGTTGCTGGAAACCACAGGAACACTAGGAATAGAGTGGAACATGAACGACTATGCCGTCATGTCGTCCATGCTCAAGTGAGGTACAAACGAGGGGATATAGTTTACACGTAGGTGATACGACGATAGTTTTTCAGGAGTACCCTCGATTCTGAGTTACCATTGACCTTAACATGACCTAGTCTTTACCCGTGAGTGGGGAGGGAATAATCTTTACAGGTACAGATGGTGACTATACATGTTCTGTTGGTGACTCTGATTATATTGATAACTTTGGTTCTTGGTATTCTGAATTGGTCTGGACCTTTGATCTTATTACATATGACAGTGGTTCTATTATCAGTTCAACAATTATCCAGTACTGCAGAAGCTTTGATCCCATATGTTTGCGTACATAGCATGTTAATATAATTATCAGCATACATGTTTTTTGTTTCCAAACATTACTTCCTTGATTCCAATTGTTAAGACGAAAAATAAACATAAAAAATAATATATAATAAATACATGAAAAAAATATAATAACATTGTGGCTTAATAACTAGAATCAAAGCGTATGAACTTTTGGAAATAAGAATATGGCATTTGTATTGCATGTCATGCACCATGTTACATTTAATTATGCATTTCATGAGTTTCACAGAAGCCTTACTGAAGGTCCTTTGGTCTTCAGAATCAAGCTATCTCATTAGTAAAACATATGTGCTAAGGGAAGATGGAAAACATTAAGCGAGATATCTTTGAACTCCGCAAAGAGGTAACTACTTTGAAAGCTGATATGGAATATCTGACTTCTTTGGTTAAAAATTTGGTTGCCGCCCAAGTCAATCCTTCTACGAAGAAAAAAGAGATGGAAAAAGTCTTCACCGAAACTCTGAAATCATTCTTTCATGAGAAGGTGATAGTCAATGCAACCGGTGAGTTCCCAGAAAAGGAGAATGTGGGAGTGCTTCTAGAAGAGGATGTCTGAAAGGAATGTTTATCTGAAGACAGTGGCACAACTAGTGGTGTGAAAAGTCTGATAATAACTTTTCCAAGAAGAGAACTAGAGAAAAAACCAATCATCGTCAGAATCAGCATGTTTCTTCTGTCATCCCTGTGTTCAATTTACCTCTTGTCGCTCCAGTTTGTCAACAGAATCAACAAGTTCCTAATCATAAGAAAGCTCAGTTTGATCCAATTCCAATGACTTATACATATTTATTTCCTATCCTAATGCAGAGGAATTTGGTTCAGACTCGACCTCCACTGAAGATTCCTGAGAAGATACCTCGGTACTACAAGTTAATTTGACTTATGCTTTTCACTAGGGAGCCCCTGGGCATAGTATTGAACAATGTTATCCATTGAAAGATGAAGTCCAGAAATTGCTCAGGAGTGGTATCTTGTCACTTAAGGAGATTTGTCTGGAAGTTCAAGCCAAGTCTTTGCTGAAGAAAAAACGTGATTGAAGAATGCTCTGATTTCAAGGATGATTAGCTTTCTCATGTGTACTAGCAATTTTATTGATTTCTCATTTGTAATTCTTCTTGTTAATCATTGTACAGTTTGCATGTAATAACTTGTTTACATTTGAATGATTATCTTAATACAATGAATATGTTTGTCTTGAAGAAATCCATTCGTTTCACTCATATTTATTTGTAATTTTAAATTGATTGTTACATTATGATACCAATTTGTTATCCATTCTCTTTCCTAGGCATGGTTTGGAGGGAGGATGATGAATTTAAAATGAAAAATTTATGGTTGTATGCTTTTGAATAAAACCATGTTGACAATGTACAAACATTGTTTCAAATTCCCAAACACCAGAGATATAAGGGAGTGCAAACCTCGTTAACCCCTTTGAGCCTTGAAGCAGGAGTTTCTTTCCTATTTAGAAAAAACCCTCATTTTTAACCTGGGGAAGGGTAGTGTTCAGTTAATTTGATTGAGCGTTCGGAACTCATCAGAAATGCGCATCTAAGGATATAATAATGGTTATTCTTCAAAAGGTTGAGGAGACTCAAAATTGTAATGGCTAACCTTCACTTATTAAGAGTGTACGTAAATTGACGATACCCCAATGAGTTTCTCTCGCACATCAGAAAGTCAGTAGACGATGATACAACAATTGTTATCCCTCATCTTCCAAGAAATAGGGCAGTCACAATTCTTCCAACTAGTCGAAAATGAATCAACATCAAGCGACATGTTCAAAAAGAAAGAAAAGGTAATATAAAAATGAATGAAAAAATTAAATTAATAAGAAGTGATTAAAGAAAAATACAAAAAGCCACGCTATGTCGAAACTTGAAAAAGGCTCGCTTAGGCAAAAGTCAGGGCATCTCGCTGGGCTTCATAGTCAAATTCAAAAAGAATTTGTCCAGGAAAAAGGTAGGGAAAATGATGGAAATCCCGAAAGGCGAAAAGGATTACAAAATGGATATCCTTAGAAAATAAATATGTTGTGTGATCAGACAATAAAATTAAAAATATGTGATTGTTATATCCAAAGAAAATCTTGGTTGTTTCCTCAATAGTCTCGAAATTTCTTTTGAGAGGTGAATGTTTAAGTCGAGTTAACTAAACTTAGTACTGGAGACCATCATGAAGGGTGAAATTCTGGCTCCAGATACTCAATGTCATGTTCAATGTTATGACACCGTATCTGAATTTCTATAAAACAGTAAATACAAAAACAGTAAAGAACACAGTCAATTGTTTACCCAGTTCAGTGTGCAACAACACCTACTCTGGGGGCTACCAAGCCAGGGAGGAAATCCACTATAAGAGATATTAATTCAGGAATAAACCAACCAGTTTATCTCCTTCACTTAAGACCTACCCAATGCAACTTCAATCTAAGTACAACTTAAACCTGAGTTCCTACTCACTCTCCCTCAATCACAGCAGTGATACTTAAAACAATTGACTAATGAATTAATGAAGACACTCTTCAAAACATACACTTGATTATGCTTCACAGCTTTTTAATCAAGCAACACAAAACACTCTTTCTTCACAGCTTTGAGTGATACATAAACCTAACTTGACTTTGCTTCAAAGCATTATTCAAGAGACACAAAACACTCTTGCTTCAAAGCTTTGAGTGATACAAAACCCTTACAATTAAAACCTATTCCAAGTCACTTATCACAATGATACTTGCTTGGATTACAATAGTTAAAACTATACAGCTCCTAAATGATCTTCTGTCAAAAGGGATAAGTTCCAAACAGCAGCCCTGTTGAATATATAGCAGATGCTTCTTCAGTTAGGGTTTCCACAAAAAGCTAGGGTTAATTCCGTTTGACCTTAAGACTTGGTCACAAGACTTTATCAACCAGGTTAGGGTTGAGCTAGGTTAAACCCAAAGTCCACGAGAGATTCTGTTCTGGAAAGACTGAGTCATCTTCCTAAAAAATCTCAGAATTAACCAAACTGCATAACTGTTAGATCAGAACAGGATGTCTTAACATTTGTTATGACATCTGAATTCCTGTTTACTGATTTTGGTAAATGTGATCATTTTGCAAAATGCTCAGATACACACTCATAAACAGCAGTACCTGTATGCCACTATTTTTCTGCAAAGGTACCTAATAAACCAGTACCTAATAAATCAGAATGTTATGACATTAGTCATGACATTCACACACCTGGTTTTACCAAAAATGCATGCCAATAACTAAACAACTACAAACTCCCCCTTTGACAGATTTTTGGCTAAAGCCCCTAAGCAATCAGAGAATAGATAGCAGCAGAATAAATGTGACTGCAGAAAAATATAGAGTCTATCAAGTAATTAACCACATAATATCTCCCCCTCTTTATCCACAAATGGGCCAAAGATACATGTACTTAAAAGTTATACAGTCATCCAGAAAAAGGTAATAAAATCAACAAATAAAATCTGTAGACACTTACATCAACAGCATCAGCATCAGGCTTGACAAATCCACCAGACTTTAAGCATTGTCACCTTCAGAGGAGCTACTTTCTCCAGCATTGAGTTGATCTTTAGCAGCACCCTCTTCCCTTCTGTTTCCTTCAGTCTCCTCCTGTTCTAATTTGGTAATTAGGTTTTCTAGAGTCTTTTTCCTGGTCTCCAGCTCTTTGCAGGTCTCTTTCAATACAGCTATAACATCAGATGTTTTGGACTGAGTTTTTGCAGATGATGTCTCAGCTGATATTATGACAATGTCAGGAACATGAGATCCCTAAAACAGTTTGTAGTGTAACCCAAGAGCAGGAGCTCTTTTGCAAGCAGTGTCTCTTTCCACCAGGATATCAGGGTACTGAGCAAGAATGATTCCACATAGGAGGGAGGGAAAGGCAATAGGGCCTTTGACAGCATAACTACCAGCATGTTTTAAAGTTTGTTCAAAAATATACCTGCCATAGTCAAATTCAGTCTTGGTTCCCACAGCATAAATGAATCTCCCCAATCCTGTGGAGATAGTTGATTTATGGTTTGTAGGGACCCAGTTGGCTGCACCAATCTTGTGCAGGATGGCAAATTTCATGCTTAGTTTGCTGGCATTCAGCTTGCCTTTCAAGGGCCAGCACTTGACTTGTCTTGCTGTGATGGTTTGGCATATTTCATTGTCAGTGACTTCTAATTCAGGGCAAGCCTCATTTAATCTTCCAAGAAATTTGTTGATTTCAGATGGAGAGAAATTAACCCATTCTTCCTCTCACATATACACATTCAAAGTCAGCTGACCTTCCATCAGCATAATCATCAGACAAATTCACTATGAATTCCTTAACCAGATTTTCATAGCATTTGGTAAATTTTACCACAGTCTTCATCAGTCCAGCAACTTTAATCAGGTCCATGATTTCCTTGCAATCCATGGCACCATTGTTTAGTTCTATCTCCAAGGCTATTCTCTTCAAGCACACATACTTCCATCTGTTGGCATTTTCAGGGTGGTGAAATGAAATGTTGTCAGTGGGGACTTCAGGAACTCTAGCCATTTTGCTGGAAGGGAGCTTCCTTCTGATAGGAATTTCTTCAGCATCAATCTCAAACTCTGATTCCTCATCAGAATCAGAAGACTCAGGTTCTTTTCTCTTCTTTGTAATTGGTTGTCTAGCAGGTTTTGAGAGATTCCCAGTATGCACTTGGGCTTTCACCTTCCCTTTGGATAGACCAGTCTTCACAGATTCTACACTAGTCTTGCCTTCAGACTTGGTTTTCTTATCAGCAGGTTTCTCTTTGGTCATACATTTTGCAGCATTCTGATTACCCTTTCTTTTCATCATTCTCCTAGCTATGCTAGGGTTTACATTGGCAAGTAGTTCATTGTCTGAGTATTCCTCATCCACATCAATAACAGGTGGATCATCAGTCTTCTCTGAAGGGTTCTGAATATCATCAAGGTTTTCAGATGATTTCTGAATGTTGTCATTTGGTGTCACCACATTCTCAGAGACATCTGGATTTGCTTCAACATTTGGGCTTGCTGATTCTTGATTTAATGGAACAGAATTCCCCGGTACAGAGTAGTTCTCACTCAGTATTCTTGTAACAAGCCTAGAAATTGCTTGATGTACTTGAGCTGATCCTTCCCTATTTGGTACAGAAGATGAAGGATGAGAAGGATTACCGAAAGCAGTAGCTTGAGACCTTCCTGCATGCCTTGTTCTCAGCTTTTTGACCTTGGAGGGGTTAGTTGCCATTTCTCTAAGAGGGGTAATCTCTAGGACTTCAGAATCTATGCATGTGGTGATTGATCGAGAATCTTGATCAGATGATGAAGATGAAACGGTTGTCTTGGATGAGGATGAAGTTTGAGACATTTTGATTGACTTGGAAAACCAATAGCAACTAGGGAGAAAACTTTGAATGAGAGAAAAAGAGATGTTGCAAAGTCGAGAGTGGAAGGAGGCAAATGTGTGTCTATTCAACTTCTTAGTAATTTTGAAAGAATTTGGGAAATATATGATTAACCCACTTAAAATAGACTTAACAAAAACAACTCCTTCAACCCTTGTTTTGAGCAAAATTAATTGCTATAATTTCTCATGTTGGCAAATACCCATCTTTCCCCTCAAGTTTTCAAGTTGATTTGCATCAAGAGCCTTGGTAAAAATGTCAGCCAGCTGTAGCTTAATGACACCATGTTCCAGTTTAATTGTCTTAACCTCTACAAGGTCTCTGATAAAGTAATTTTTAAGGTCAATGTGCTTGTTCCTGCTATGCTGAATAGGGTTCTTGGAAATATTGATTGTATTCAGATTGTCACAGTGCAATGTCATAACATCTTGTGTGACATTATACTTAGAGAGCATCTGTGTCATCCAGATAATTTGAGAACAGCTACTACTATCTGCAATGTATTCAGCTTCAGCACAAAAATGAAAAGGAAGTCTTTTGGCATGTATCATTGCTCTGGAAGATTCCTGTATGGTCCTGTTTTTCCTTTCCACAACTCCATTTTGCTGAGGAGTTATAGGAGAAGAAAATTCATGACTAATTCCTTCTAAGGAACAGAATTCATCAAACTTGCTGTTTTCAAATTCCTTGCCATGATCACTTCTGATTCTGACAATACACCCTTCTTTTTCTCTTTGAATTCTTTTGCACAGTTCTTTAAAAACTTCAAATACATCAGATTTTTCCCTAATGAAGTTAATCCAGGTGAATCTGGAAAAATCATCCACAACAACATTGGCATATCTTTTTCCACCAAGACTCTCCACCTGCATTGGTCCCATCAGATCCATATGAAGAAGTTCTAGAACCTTAGAGGTGGTCAGATGTCTTGACTTTGGATGTGACATCCTAGTCTGCTTACCAACCTGACATTCACCACAAACTCTCCCTTCATCAATTTGCAGTCTTGGAATCCCTCTGACTGCCTCCATGGAGATAATCCTTTTCATTCCTCTTAGATGAAGATGGCCAAGTTTCGGGTGCCACAATTTCACCTCTTTTTCTTCTTTGGCAATGGAACAAACAGTGGAGAAATTAGTGTTCTCAGGCTCCCACAAGTAACAGTTGTCTTTAGATCTGACTCCTTTCATTACAACGACTTGTTTTTCATTAATTACAAGACATTCAGATTTTGAGAAATTGACCTTGAATCCTAGATCACACAATTGACTGATACTAATGAGATTAGCAGTCAGGCCTTTTACCAGTAGTACTTCATTCAGGTTTGGAACTCCAGGGCAGTCCAAATTACCAACTCCTTTGATTTCACCTTTAGCACCATCTCCAAAGGTCACAAAACTAGTGGTGTGAGGTTTAACATTATTGAGGAGGTTCTTGATTCCAGTCATGTGCTTAGAACACCCACTGTCAAAGTACCAGTCTTCCTTTGCAGAGACCCTCAGGGAAGTGTGGGCTATCAGGGCAGTAGCCTTTTTCTTCCATTTAGGAGTATGTGGTACCTTTTTAGACTTAGGTTTGACACCTGAGTTCTGATTAGGGTATCCATGCAATCTGAAGCAGAAAGGCTTTATGTGGCCATACCTCCCACAATGATGACATCTCCATCTTTGGTACCTTTTCTTCATATGTCTCTGTTCCTGATGTTGAGAGTTATGTTGAGACATCTTCTTTGACATTTGTTTATTAGACCTGATCTTCTTGTCTGCACCAGATTTCTTTGCTGCCACAAATCCTAGACCAGACTTGTTTCCCACAGTTTGTCCAACCTGAAGGATTTCTTCCAATTTGTCTGTTCCATTTGTCAGCATCTTGACAGATTTGGTCATCTGGTTTAGTTTTGAGTTCAGCATTTGAACTTCCCCTTCTAGATGACTTATAGTTTCAAGGTCTGCCCTTTTTTCAGCCTCCAGCTTTATGATAAGTTTTGATTGTTTCTCATTTTGCACACAGACTTCAGTACTTCTGATACACAATTTCTTGTAAGTATCATCCAGTTCTTCAAATGTTACTTCCTCATCACCAGTGTCACTTTCAGAGATACAAACACCAGTTAGTGCAGTAACTAGTTTGGCAGATTCTTCTTCAGAATTACTTTCTGAATCACAGTCAGACCAGGTAACAGTCATTCCTTTCTTTTGTTTCTTAAGAAAGGTAGGACATTCAGCTCGAATATGCCCATATCCTTCACAACCATGGCATTGAATTCCTCTGCCTTTATTTCCCTTCTCTTCTGACCTTGGTCTTCTGCTGGAACTGTCAATGTCAGAGGGGATGTTATGAACATTAGACCTTGACTTTGGATCTATTCTTTTGATAAGTTTGTTGAATTGTCTTCCAAGCATGGCTATAGCTTCTGAGATATTTTCTTCTTCATCCTCCTTGTTTTCAACATCAGTGTTGGATACAAGTGCTATGCTCTTGTTCTTCTTCTCACCATTTTCAGTGATCCCCATCTCAAAAGTCTGAAGAGACCCAATGAGTTCATCCACTTTCAACTTGCTGATGTCCTGGGCTTCCTCTATGGCAGTTACCTTCATTGCAAATCTTTTAGGCAAGGATATGAGAATCTTTCTCACCAATTTTTCTTCTGACATGTTTTCTCCCAATGCTCCTGAGGTGTTGGCAATCTCCAAGATGTTCATGTGAAACTCATGAATGGTTTCATCTTCCATCATTTTTAGATTCTCAAACTTGGTAGTCAACATCTGAAGCCTTGACATTTTTACTTTGGAAGTGCCCTCATGGGTAATTTTGAGAGTGTCCCAAACTTCCTTGGCCAATTCATATTGATGTACTAGTCTGAATATGTTTCTATCAATTCCATTGAACAAGGAATTTAAAGCTTTGGAATTACCCAGGGCTAACTCATCTTCTTCTTTGCTCCATTCTTCCTCAGGCTTCAGACTGATTGTCCCATCTTTCTCAGTTATGGTGGGATAGTTCCATCCTTTGTCAGCAGCTCTCCATGCCTTTTTGTCCAGTGATTTTAAGAAGGCAATCATACGAGGTTTCCAGTAGTCATAATTTGATCCATCCAGAATGGGTGGTCTGTTTCCAAAAACTCCTTCTTTGTCCATAGTGCCAGAAAGTGATATCCCTAGATCTCACCCAGTAATACAGGCAGGGTGCCTGCTCTGATGCCAATTGAAATTCTGGCTGCAGATACTCAATGTCACGTTCAATGTTATGACACCGTATCTGACTTTCTATAAGACAGTAAATACAAAAACAGTAAAGAACATATGCAATTGTATACCCAGTTCAGTGTGCAACAACACCTACTCTAGGGGCTACCAAGCCAGGGAGGAAATCCACTATAAGAGATATTAATTCAGGAATAAACCAACCAGTTTATCTCCTTCACTTAATACCTACCCAATGCAACTTCAATCTAAGTACAACTTAAACCTGAGTTCCTACTCACTCCCCCTCAATCACAGGAGTGATACTTAAAACAATTGACTAATGAATTAATGAAGACACTCTTCAAAACATACACTTGATTATGCTTCACAGCTTTTTAATCAAGCAACACAAAACACTCTTGCTTCACAGCTTTGAGTGATACATAAACCTAACTTGACTTTACTTCAAAGCTTTAGTCAAGAGACACAAAACACTCTTGCGTCAAAGCTTTGAGTGATACAAAACCCTTACAATTAAAACCTATTCCAAGTCACTTATCACAATGATACTTGCTTGGATTACAATAGTTAAAACTATACAGCTCCTAAATGATCTTCTGTCAAAAGGGATAAGTTCCAAACAACAGCCCTGTTGAATATATAGCAGCTGCTTCTTCAGTTAGGGTTTCCATAAAAAGCTAGGGTTAATTCCGTTTGACCTTAAGACTTGGTCACAAGAATTTATCAACCAGGTTAGGGTTGAGATAGGTTAAACCCAAAGTCCACGAGAGATTCTGTTCTTGAAAGACTGAGTCATCTTCCTGAAAAATCTCAGAATTAACCAAACTGCATAACTGTTAGATCAGAACAGGATGTCTTAACATTTGTTATGACATCTGAATTCCTGTTTACTGATTTTGGTAAATGTGATCATTTTGCAAAATGCTCAGATACACACTCATAAACAGCAGCACCTATATGCCACTATTTTTCTGCAAAGGTACCTAATAAACCAGTACCTAATAAATCAGAATGTTATGACATTAGTCATGACATTCACACACCCGGTTTTACCAAAAATGCATGCCAATAACTAAACAACTACAAAGGGGGTGGGCACCAAATAACTTTGAGCCTTAAAATCCATTTTTTCTAAAACCGTGAACCAGACCACGTTACAACCCTCAAAATTCCTAATTAAAACAAGGTTTATTTCAAAAGCGTACTTCAACGAGATAACATTTTCTGACTCTCATGAATTTTGCTAAATTTTTTGTGTAGGTATCATATGCTTTTGTTATCTTTGATAAAAATAAAAGAATCAATTTTGCGTCCTGGCTAGTGATTCATTCATAAGGTTTTGCGAAATATCTTCAATAAAATCTTCAAGACTTACATAATTGTTGCATTAGAATCATCATTCTTAGAATAAAAATTGTTCTGCTTGTAAAACCATTTCTTGATATCAAAGAAGATTACATTTGAGTATCAGCAAAGGGCATGTAGATAAGAAGAAGTTGTCGAGTAAAGAAGATGCAACATTCAGCTAATCTAGGGCAGTTGTGTCAAGATTCGACGAATCTCTAGGAACTTTTTGGTCAAGCAGATTATCTTAAAGGCAGACAGCCAAGGGAAAGTCGTGAAAAAATATCTCGACCAGTACGGTAAACTTGGGACACCAAATTTGTTTCCAAGGGCATTTCCAGATTTTTTGTCAAGACAGTTACTAGGTTCTTCAACGAGCCAAAGATTTTCCTTAAGCAATATTGTTTCTGATGATCTGAATGGTAGATATGTGCATGATTCCCTCTACAGTAACTGACCAGTTAGTGGGTGTCTTCCTGGTTATGGTGTGGTATTGGGTTTGCAATCCCATTTTCTTCCCCGGTTAAGCCTTCGTTCAGATTTTCTTCAAGTTATTATTTGATGATGGGTTTGTAATCCCATTCTCCCCAATCAAATCTTGATTTATATTTCTCCTACTGAGTGTAATTTCTTTCCATGGTCAAAAGGTGATCAAGTGGAGGTTGCAAAGTTACAAAGCATGTGCTTAGTTGTTGAATTCTTTCTCCCTTCGTGTTGAGAAGTAATGTAAAATCTTTAGCACGATATTACGCCCTTCAGTTATGACATTGTTGTTGTCGTGTGCCTCTAAGAAACCAGACAAGGGAAATATACATTCTAAAGAAGTTTTGAGATAAGCATCTACTCCTTGGGTTTTCTCTCACTGTGCACTGAGTTTGACTTAAAATCCATAAGTTGACCTATTACTGTGATGTTAACTTCTTAATTCTCAAGATGAGCCGAGGATGATGCTTCCCTCTAAAAGTTGTTATCCCATGAAATTTCATGATCTCTCTCCAGAGAATTTTACACAACTATTATGCCTGATATTGAAGATTGTATTCAGGCTCTCTTTGGTGTGTGCAACTACTTTTTCCCCAATGAAGTTAGCATAACAATATCTAGTCGAAGTATCAACGATGTAGTTTTTCATCTTCCCCGTTGAGGTTTGTATTTACATCCCCATTTGAGGTCTTAATGATATCGTTTTCACCTTCCCTGATGAGGTTTGTATCAGAATCTCCAGTGAATTCTAGACGATGAAGCTTTCTCTTCCCTTTATCAATGTCTGTATTGACATTCCCCGGTGAAACCTAGGAGAGTTTATGATATTCCCGCAACTTTACTTGTTGCTAGCCAGGTGGTTCTTTGATCGTTTTCAAGCCATGTTCTTCCCAGTGAACTTAAGCCGTGAAATGGGACTTTGTTTCCTCTGTTGATGCTTATCCTCTTACAGAACCTTCATCCTACATATGGCTTGTCTGAGTCTTGTCTTCATCCAAGTTAGATTTGTCTTGTTATCCCCAGTGCATTATGGTTGTTTTGTCAGCATACACATGATAACATTCATACATTCATACATACACCATGCATAGCTAAATAAAACTCATTACTCATTTGCATTCATTGATGCTTTGTTGGCATATTATTCTCCTTGCAGAGTTATGTTACCCTCTTTCTAATGGAGTTGTTAATTTTAAACTAAGAGTGTATATTCTTTCAATTTCCCCGCTGAGTTATCCCTCGTGGAAGATTTTTTCTTCAGCCTTCCTATTCAGTTCATTATTTGGATGGAGTATGATCCCCTTTTGAGTTTATTTCTCATTGGGTGCTGTCTTAGTTGATTATTTCATTCCAATTTATTTCTGGTTTGATTATGTAGTCCCCGACAATCCTGATTTCTGTGGGCTTCGAGCCTTGATTTGAGAATGTGCATTTATTTTGCATGCAAAGACTTTTTTCTCCTCAACGGGAATGTATTAGTATTTCCCTAGGTAATCAAGCTTCATTTCCGACAAGTCTTATTACAATTCCTTCTTAAACAGCAAATGACAAGTCTCTTTATTTAAGAAACCTGTTCTTCCAAGTAAGTCTGTTAATGCCAGAGATGATTTATATTCCGATGAATGGTAGTCTCATCATTATGGGAGATAGTTTGTTGAGGAAGATTTTTTTTCCAATGAATGTTATCCTTGTCATTATGGGAGGTAGTTCGTTGTTGAGATTTATATTCCGATGAATGTTAGTCTCGTTAATGTGGGAGATAGTTTGTTGATGAAAATTTGTTATTCCAATGAATGGTAGTCTCGTAATTATGGGAGATAGTTCGTTGTTGAGATTGGCTGCGCTTCAATGATAAAGGCAGTTCGTTGAAAGATTCTTATAGCAATATTTTTACCCTTTCCAGGTGAAATATCTTGGTTAAAGAAGAAACTGAGACCAGTTCGTAGCTTATAGTCAGGATCGAGGGGAGGTTTATCTGATTTTCCATCAAATGGTATCTCTTTGAGGAAGTTTCACAAGAGAAGTTTATTGTGAAATATTTACAAGTGGTAGTCTCTTTATTTGAGATAGCTTGTATTTTTACCCTTTCCATGTGAAATATCTTGGTTAAAGAAGAACCTGAGACCAATACATGGCTTATAGTTAGGATCGAGGGGAGGTTTATCTGAGTTTCCATCAAATGGTATCTCTTCGAGGAAGCTTCGCAAGAGAAGTTTTTTATGAAATCTTTACAAGTGGTAGTCTCTTTATTTGAGATAACTTGTATTTTTACCCTTTCCAAGTGAAATATCTTGGTTAAAGAAGAAACTAAGACCAGTTCGTGGCTTATAGTCAAGATCGAGGGGAGGTTTATCTGATTTTCCATCAAATGGTACCTCTTCGAGGAAGTTTCGCAAGAGAAGTTTGTTGTGAAATCTTTACAAGTGGTAGTCTCTTTATTTGAGGTAGCTTGTATTTTTACTCGTTCTAGGTAGAACGCCTGAATTTTAGGAAACTCATTATTGTTAATGCAGACTTCACCTTCAGTAAAATTCGGTGCATATTTCAATATCTTTACCTTCAGTAAAAGCTGATGCATTCTATTTTCTCCACCTTCAGTAAATGTTGATGTATCTTCGATTTCTTTACCTTCAAAAAAATTTAGTATTGTCCTATGTTTTTTGTACCTTCATTCTTGGGTGGGTAGTTCATTACCATTCTTAGGCAAGATTGATCTCTTCATCCTCAATTGGACTTTACTCTGATTGAGTCTATCTTTTTCCATCCATAAGTGCTAATGGAAAATATTTGATTACCAGGAATAAGTACTAATACCAATCATTCACTCACTAGTCTAGGTGTTGATGGTTATCATCGTCTCTGAGCCGATATTATCTTTATTGTTTATGTTTTCGCTCTTCTGTTTAGTAGTTGCCGATCTTCTGTGTTGGTGTTACTCCGTTTTTGCTATCATCCTCTATGAGTGGATAGTTCACAATTCTCAATTAACCACTGTTATCCTCATTTTGTTGACTTGGCCTCTTCTCTAGACCTTACCCTAGTAAATTTAAGTTTTCTTTTCCCAGCGGGGTAAATTTGTCTGCAATAGATTCAAATTTCTATCCTCGGAGTCGTGTTGTTCTCCAAAGGTTTATTATCCTGTTTGAATTCTTTTGTTAATTTGTTGAATTATTTTTTTAATTTCTTATGAAGTTTATATGTTACATCCATAATCATAAACATCGTGTGGCATCTTAGGGCCAAAAATAGGGCTTGTTGTATATTTAAGTATCTTCAATCACGTCGAAATGAAGATTTAATCTTTGTATCTCCGGATAGAAGACACTTAAATAAGGTCAGTTGTTATACCACAATTGTTTCCCCTAAGATCCCTCACCATATTCTGTACATCTCACACATAGCATTGGTCGCATGGTTACAGGATGAAAGAACTTTGACATTAGGGTTTCTCTCTATGAACTAAGGCTGTCGTCTTACTCAAAATTGATTCAACCGGTGCTCTCATTATTCTTGGTATGAGATTAGGGTTTTGGATCTTAAGCAACATAAATGTTTTCGCCATCAAGTTTCCTCAAGATACAAATTTTTCTTCATCAGAGTGCTTTCAGGGAACAAAGGCATTAGGGTTTAACTCAGCCAGAGAATCAGGATTTCTCTTCATTTTGTTTGAGCTTGGTGGTGATTCTTCTATGGTGGTTTATTGAATTCAAGTCTCACTTCAAGTGAGCACTACCTTTCCCTTATTGTGAGTTCATCATCATCAATCGTTATATCACAAGACATTCCTCTCAAGAAGTTCAGAAGATTTAGTCAAGGGCTTAGTTCTTTTAATGCTTTTTGTTAAATGGTTAAGAATTGGTTGAAGAATTCATCAAATCAATGTGCTTATTATTGATTAAGCTATGAATTAAGAGCTCACCCAAACTTGTTGATAGGATTTGTGTGGCTTCTTGAGTTTGAGATTCAATTGAAGATTTAGATTCGTTGACCAAGATGGCACAAAAGATAAGCTTGTGAACTTTTTATGGACAAATTGATGTTGCAAATTCAATTACTTGTTTCAAGTTGATTTGGTTTCATTCAAGTTTGCAAGGAAAACAAAATCTCATCGTTTCAACGCATATCTTGAATACAAGTTCGTTTAAACAATTTTTTTTACCATTGCAAGATTCAAGCCTTTAGTACCAAGTCCAAGGTCATATGGGTTATTTTGAGGAAAGATATACGTCTTTATTCATTCAATCTCAAACTCCAAGTCCATCATCCATTATTCATTCAAATATCATCCCAAAGAACAAATGTTAGTCAAATATTTCAGAATTACGTTCAATGTTCAATTGAGTTACAAAAAGATCTGAGATTCATATACATACATCATTTATAAATGCAAAAAAAAAAAGAGAATGACAATACATATATGGAGTTAGGAGTCTTGAAGACGAGAACGAGTTTATATCAATTGGTCGAATGTGGAAAGTCGGCCCAAATTTGATTCAAGTAGTGGGGATTCATTTTCATCCAAATATGCCAGATACCAAATTATTGAAGGCATGACCTGTTCTAAAAAATTCCGCATTGGCTGTGTGATACAAAACTTTCTCATTACGTTAAGAATCTTCACGATCTTGGCTGAGCATATAGAAGCTTGAAACATGCTTGAATACTTTGGATTAGTCACTCAAGATAACTGCATAAAAACCCAAACAGAAAACCAGTTGTATCAAAACTCATATCGAAAATGGTTCATTGGAAAAAAAACCAGGTTAATATAACAGTTCAGGAAAAAAACCAATTTTCACGATTAGCCTTGCAATATGAAGTCAGAAAGTTAGAAAAGAAGCCATTCGAATACAAACAGAGGAAATCACTCAGAAATAAAAAAGTTACAGCTCAGCAGTTCCTAATCAGGTGCGCTAATCTCTAACAGATTCTGGATAGGTATATAACATGTTTCTAATAGAAATCAGAAGGAGGGGTAAAACGAAAATAAACAAATCAGAAATAAGTACAACAAGCTGAACTGATTTTTCAACTGGAATTGATAACTATCATATAACTGTCGTAATAGAAAAATCCCATAGATCAATTTCCCTAATTGTTTTCTTACAATATAACCAATTCACAACTGAATTAACGAAGGCCAATTTTCCATAAAATCAAGGCAAGTTATTGGCAGAAAAGAAAAGAAAGAAGTGTAAAGAGGGAGGAATATAGAAGCAATTCACACTTGTAATCAGCGAAGGTTTTTGCTGTTTCGCATCTCCGAAGGCGTCGAAGGTAAGCACTGAACTTTCTTTGATTCTTCGTATTTTCATGATTTATTGGCTTCAAGATGTAAATTAGAACCTGTTGAGCATCTTCCCCAAGCGTTTGCACAGAAGTCTCGCATAACTGTTGTTTAATTGCGCTTTAAAGATTTCTAGGGTTTCTCTGTCCCTCGGTAGATATAGGCAGATTAGAGAAAAATTCAAAGAAAATAGGTTTGTATTCAGACTAAGGATGATAAGATGATGAAAATGGAGCTGAGAAGTGGAAGAACGGTGAGGTCTCACTGTGCCCGAAACGGCGAGTTCTAGGAGAGAACTCTGATTTTCTATGGAGGTAGAAGTTGAAATGTTACATTGAATTAACCCTAATATGACCAAGGCAATACACAATGTTCGGGTAGATTTTTTTCCAGTGTTTTATGGATTACTGGGCTAGATCTCGCACTTCTTTAAGCCCATGTATTTTTTTTAGAAAGCCAAATCCTTTAGGCCAAAAAATTGGGTTTGGACCCCTCTACGTTGGGCCTAATGTCCTGGCATTTTTGTTGAAGCAATATCCCCCTGATTTAAGTTTTACCCCCTTTTGACTCTTTCTAATTTCTTTAGTTTTAAAATTTTGTTTTCTTGTTTAATTTTCTTTTTGATACAAATGGTAATAAAATATATGATAAAACAAAAAATGTGGAGAATTTAGATTTTTTTTATGATAATAAACTATAAAAATAAAAAAGTATAATTAGGATTTTTATTTGATTGTTAGATATTAATGCCCAATTTTTTTGATTACTTGAGACTTGTGATTCACATTTGCTTGTTGAGTTGAGTCTTATGTAGGTCCGTTATTTGATATGCATATGTGTTTAAGTTCCGATTGTGATCTATTTTCACATCGATGAAGCTTCGCCACCTATTCCAAATATTCGATCTCTGACTGTTTGTTTGTTGACAGCACCTTGCACGAAGTACTTCGGGTTTCTTTGCTTTGGTTGCGCTTTTTGCTTAGATCATTGTTCGTTTGGTATTATACTGCTTCCAAGTTATATTTCCGCATTCATCGCTTTCTAGATATCATGAGAAGTAGGAAATAAAGAGCGTGCACTCGAAGTCGCTGTTTAAAGACTTGTAGCAAGCATTCAACACTTCATTTCCTATATGTGTTGTGCTTATATTTGTTTCCTTTCTTGTTGATCGATGAGTCACTCAATTTATAAATTGAGATCACGACTTCGCTCTCAGTGCATGCTCCAAATAGGATTTTATCGCTTTCCTTTTTTTCTTGTTGATCGATGGGTCACTCAATTTAGAAATTGAGATCACGACTTCGCTCTCAGTGCATGTTCCCTATAGGATAGTATGTTGGACTTTCTTTGGCATGCTAACTTAGATATGATCACTCATTGTATGATAACATTAGGTTATAGATAGGTTAGTCTCCCTTAGATGTTTCCTTCCCATTTTTGCATAATTGCATTTAAAACTAAAACTTCTTTTTCTTGGCAAATGCATAAAAATGCTAAGCATATAAAAATTCTGTTCATGGTAAAAAATACCAACCAATCCATTTCTTTTCGCCATTTGGCTTTTCTCTTCTAATAGCATGTTAGCTCCTTTCCACTACAGGTCGTAAGTCTCCAAAGGTCGAACAGTGGTGGAATGATCGAATGCAACATTGTTCATTTAAAAATACAAACAAACAAAATATATGAGCCGAACTATGGCGCTCTGATTCCTTAAATGGGATACGTAGGCATCTGGTCACGGGGCTCAGCCGAGCAAAAATTTGTAAATATTTCCTTCTTTTCCCCGTGTTTTCTTTGCATGCATTCCCTCTTAGTTTATAACTCTTAAGCATTAGATTGAACACACCCTTTGATTGGAATAATAAGAGTGGATTCCGTAGAATACTACGGACGTGTGGGATGCTAAAACTTTCCCCTCAAGTAACCGACTCCCTTACCCAATCTCTCGGTCGCAAGACCTTTATTTCCCCTTTAGGTTTTTCTTCGATGATTTTCCTTTCCCCTTCTGTGGGATAAATAAATACTCGTTGGCGACTTCATTGATTTTACCGCTACAACACCCACATAGGCCTTTTCTTTAGAAAAGTTTAGAGTTCTATCAAATTCCTCCAGAGTCGGTGCTAGCTGGAAGTTTTGGAAGGAGAAGCATCTTAGCGGTGGGTCATAGAACTGAACGAGGGCAGACAGAACATCTATTTGAACCTCTACTCTGGTCAACTCAAGGGTATCCCCATAGCGACGAGGGTACATCTTCAAAGCTCTTTTGGATAACTTCCCTTTTATGGCTTTGATTTCAGAAATGTATGGCTTAAGAGAATTGACGCAAACAAGTTGTTTCCCTTTGGTATCCATTTTCAAAGATAGTTACCAAAATCCTGATTTTATTGCTTTTTGTTTTTTTACCCTGTGAATAAGACAAATAAAAAGAAACTGATAATGAATATATGAAATATATAAATGCCTGGATGTATGTTTTAGTGACGGGATTTTGCGAGAGGTACCCTTATAAGGTATGATCTTAATTTTGACCTATGGTTAGTCTACCCTCCCCAAAAGGTGGCTTTCTTAAGGGTATCATAAATAATACCAGAGGAAAAAGGCACAAGGGCCTCCCTTAGGTGGAGCCTCTTTATGGACCAAGATTCTTGTCTCAAATTCGTGAAAGGTCTCGTCATGAGATTTTGGTTATGGTCGTTACAAAGAGTCATAGGTGGCATTCCAAAGTCCTACTCATCAAGAGGATATCTCTCGATAAGTATTCCTTTTGCAGAATTCCACCGACTCTAGGCGAAGTCGTCACATAAACTCATAGGGATGATGTATCCCCTAAGCTAATAGACCAACCTTCTTTCAAAGAGTTATTCGAAAATATTTTTTTTTAAAAATAAAATTCCCGCCATGTAGTAAATATATAATGATAAAAAAGTAGACAAGAATAAATAAATGCAATAAATAAATAAATAAAGAAAATAACAACCCAGAGTAAAACCTAAAACCCAAGGTTGCTTCTAAAGCTAGGATTGAAGTCCCGAGTAGAGTCTCCAGTTGTTGCAACTGGATTTAAAATCAGAGTCGCCACTACTAGTTTTTATCCCAAGGAAGGACATCTAATAGGAAACCCTAATTCGCAAGACAAAGATTCTAAGTTTCAGACTTCTTTAGACGAAAGGAAGGTGTTAGGCACCTTTCATATACCTTATTCTTAAGGATACTAGGTTTAGGTTTAGGTTTCAGGTAGAATAGGGTAACTCACCACGATTTTAGTCGTATGCCTACGTATCCTCTTATGAGGAATCAGAGTCCCAATTCGTTGTTCGTATGGGTTTGGGTTTTTTTAGGGGTTGCAAAAGTGTTTTGAATTTCCTCGCATTTTGACCAGGTGTAAAGATAGCAGAATTTTGGACTAAATGCGCGATTAGTCAAAATATATTTGGAACCCTTTTGCAAAAATTATTGTTTAGATTAGTTTATTGCGAAAAATAGATTTAAGATTTTTTAGATATATTTTAATCATTTCAATTATAAAATTTCTTAATTAATGCATGATTAAAAATATTTTAATGCAATAATATAAAAAATATATACATGAGTTTCTAAATAAAATAATTTATTTAAATGCTAATAAGCATAATACATTAGGTTTTAAATAAAATACTTATTTAATCATGCTAATAAATAATAATACATGAAAGTAACAATTAAATATTAAAATAATTATTATTATTAAAGTGAAAAGAAATAATAATGGTAATAAAAAAACTAAGAAACTAATAATAACTATATATAAAAAAATCAGAAAAAATTAAATATCCAAGGGGGTGCGTTTTTAGTTCAGTGGTAAAAAGACGGGGGGGGGGGGGGTGAGAAGTCAGGGCTAGGCCCAAAACATTTTGAAAGGGCCGGTTGGACTATATACGCAAGGATGCATGAATCTCACAGTTAGACATGGCCTCCCGGCCCTCTGATGATGAATGAATGGCTGGATCAAAGGGTGCATTTTACATACCATAGGCAGGAAGGTGTCGCATCACAACGGAATATAAGTTTTGTTTTTTACATGTTTTTTATCTCATTTTTGTTTTACAGTACCCTCGTTCTCTCTTTCTCTACCCATACCCTTTCTCTTCAAACCCTAACCCCCTTTTTCCCACGGCGACGCCCGATTCCCCATTTCTCCCACTATCATACATCAAACCCCAATCAAACCAGTAATGTTAAAAAGAAAACACGGAAAAAGTTGAGTCGCCGTATTACCTGTAGCTTCTTTTGAACCTTTTGCACTTTTCATCTCTAATTCTCCTTTTCTCTTCCGATTTGCAGGTAATGGTGGTCTTCGAGGGTGGAACAACAGCGACAGAGCTTTGAAAAGGCAGTGGTGGTGGTACGTGATTAGGGTTTCAGATATTTAAACCCTAATCTATTTTCTTCTCTTCGACAAATATGGGTATATGTCTTCTTAATATCTTTTTCGCCAATAATCTCCTCCTCTTCTGTATTTTAGTTTTTTGTATTTATAGGGTTAGGAATTACTGTTACAAATGTTAATTAGGGCTTAGCGTAAATTAGGGATCCAAAAAATGTTGTAATTGATTTGAAATTTTAACTTTTTGAGATTTGTTTTGTTGTCATTTTTTTACGATTTGATTCAATATTAAGAATTTTTCTATAATGCAAACGATCTCGGACTGGATTTGGTGTTTATATATCTTCTGAGATTTGCTTTTGTAATAGAGATTAGATTTTGTGTATTTGAGATCTAAACTATAATGAAAATTGATTTAGTGTTAGATTTGATTCAGTTTAAAATTTGTACAGTAAGTGTTTGCTCTAAGAAACACGCATATTTTTCCTTTGATTTGCAGTGTACGTTAATAATTTGGGCCTTTATGTCCAACTTGTATTTAACGAATTTGGGCCTTTAGACCGTTTTGCAAAAATGTCTCTTATCCATTGATAACAACACTATTTTTTTGGATACGTAATGGGCTCACTCGGTTTTTCCTTCAGACCCAACAATAATTAAATCCACATTAAAAGAGAATTCTTTATATAAATTTTTTAATAAAATACTTTATAATAATAAAAACGTCATTATAAAAATCTCTTAAAATTTTTACAGTAATAACAACAAAGGAAATGACAAATGGGCCAACTTACTGTTTTGTTTACTCTGACTTAGGCATTATATTAACAAATATTTTATATATAAAAAATCAGTAAAATAATGTTTAATAAAAATATTTTTTAAAAATAAAATAGCAATAATAAAAATGCCCAATGGGCTAGTTTTGAAAATCTTAATGGGCTTGCAGTTCCTAACCTTATAACCATACCCCCTCTTTGCTATTTAAAAAATGGAAATGGGTCAAACGAGATGGGCTTGTATATTGAATTTTCACCTCCTCTTTTTATTAACAACAAAAAATAATAGACCCTCATGTAAATAAAATTTTAATTTCCTTTTGAGATATTTTTAATATTCGAATCCCATGGGCCATTGGCCAACATGCGTCGCAAATAGGCCTATGGGTATATGGGTTTTCTGATTTAGAAAATCCCACTCCTTGGCATCAGATATTGATGTATCATCCTTAAACAAAACAATTTCTCTTCCACTTTTAATCTTGAAAATATGATCATAACAGTAAGGAAAATTTGGGGTACGACATATACTTATTTAATTTTTATTAAATATGATATGCTAAACTGAAATTTTAACTTATCTACAGATTGGGGGAGGAAGAATTTGAATTTTCCATACAAATTCTAAACAATACCTTATAGTGGATGATTTTTTGGTCAATAAATAAGTCACAGAAGTGTCAATGTCACTCAATACTTAATAGGATGCCAATAAGATGAATTAAACACAATTTAAGGAAAATGAATATAAACTACTAACATGGTTTAACTTGTATAGTTAAGGGACTACGTGATCCTTATTAAGTTATGGCACCAAAACAAATCCCTAGTAGAAGACACATAACCAAAAACTGCATTTCTCCATTTCAAAAATAGGTATCATTTTGTCACCTTTTTTGAATTATAAATTTAATTAGGATTAAAATATAATGTCATAAGCTCACTAGAACTATATTTGACATATAGTTAATATGTCTGAGTGGTTAAGGAGATAGACTTGAAATCTATTGGGCTACGCCCTCGCAGGTTCGAACACTGCTATTGACGAATTATTTTAATAGAACGAGAACATTTTAAAACAATGATATCAAAAATAAAATTAAGTATTTAATTAAGATTAAATTTTATAACTAATTAAATCTAAAATTTGCAAAAATTAGTTATGTCATTTACTTATAAGATATAGCGTATAAGTTTAACTTATTTGGCAATTATAATAAACTTATGGTTTAATACCTTTCTGGTTCTCGTAAGATGTACTCCAGATAAATTTGTGCTACTCTGATACGGTGGGAGAACTAACATAGGTGTTTTTCATTTTATCGCAATTGTTGCAAGACCTTTTGAGAATTTTCTTGAGTTCCGGGGGAAGGTTACAAAAAGGGAACGTGTTAGCACCCTTTTCATCAGTAGTTATCTACGAGCTCTTAATTTCTAGCTCACTTTGAAATGCTTTTGTGAATGTGTTTGTTTGTTTGAAAGTATTTTTGAAAAGTTCCTTTGTTTAGGAGAACTTTGTAATGATTGTCGTCTGTATAAGAATGTATACAAAGTGTTGAATTTTTAAAATATTTCATGAAAGTGTTGGTCTGTTTGAAAGATGTGTTGTTTTTAAATGTTTGTGAGAAATAAACTACGAGCGTTCTACCTACTCAAAAGAAAGTCTTTGTTATTTACCTCCTCATTTAGATAGTGTTATCTTACCATTAGTTACTAAGAAAACTTATCATTAGATGTGAAGGGACGGGCGTGGGTCATCGTATAGTCATAGAAGGCAACATTGTAAGATACTTTAGAAATTTGTCGTAAGGGTCTAAGATTGGTTACCGAAGGCAACATTGAAGGGTCATCGAGGGACTATGATCTTGTAATCGAGGGTCTTTGCTAAAGTATCCCACGTTCGAGGGACATGACTGTTTTAATCTAAGGAAACAAGTGTGGGTTAACCCTAGAGGTACATGTGTGTAAAGTGTATTGTTTTCATTTATTTTGTCTTGAATTTAGGGTTGCCTATTGTTTGGTTTTAAGTCTTGCCATACAAACCCTAATTACTAACAATAATATGGAAAGCGATAAATTGCGAAATTTAATTGTCCTACGCTATTACAATACTTTGGGGAATTGGGGATACAAATTTATAAATGGGGATGAAAAGTAAAATAAACCCTAATTACTATTACAAGGCTTTTACAATTACATAATTTTTAATGAAAAATAGTAAAACGCGCAAGAAAATGTAAAGTGAAAAGAAATTGTTGTTTAGGTTTTATTAATAAAAAAGGTTTTGTAGCTTCAATTATTTTAGAAAATAACATGAATGTTTTATATAGAAAAAGGATGTGTATAGTGTTAGGCCATCTCCAAGCAATGCAATATTTCAAAAGTAACTTTATTGATCCAAAATTATTACAAAAATATCAAAAATCAGGATTTTCTCATGCCTAGGCTGACACGGGCCGTGTCACCGGACACGGGCACCCGTGTCAGCATCTTCCAACGCCTTGATGCATATTTGTTATTCCATCCAAATTGACACGGGATGTGTCGTGTGACACGAACACCCGTGTCGTCCCCTGTACTGCCTACTTTGCACATTTCTTACTAACACAAGTCGTGTTGTATGACATGGGCACCCGTGTCAGCCCATGTCCTGCCTGTTTTACGAAAGTTCCAACCCAGCTGAAATGACACGGGCCGTGTCGTGTGACACGGGTACCCGTGTGAGACCCTGTCCTGCCTTATTGCTAAGTTTTCTCTTTGATATGTCCTGTTGTATTCTTTAGAAAGCTAAAGCAAATGATGTATGGATAAAGATATTACAGTTTCAGGAAATTTACCTCTTGAAGCGAAAGCTTTAGAACACGTACGGATCTTTCCGGGTGCAAAGTTGTAATTGATTGAGCTCCTTTGAACCTCCTTGAAGTTGTTCAAATCCTTACTTGGTGCTGTAAGTTGTTGAATCACTCCAACCAAATCATGTTGCGAAATAGTGTTTTTGAGTTTGGAAGATGGTTATAATGATGTTAAAGAAGTTGTTCTTGTGTTTGAACAACTTCTATATGATGTATGTGAAGTAATTGGCTGATTTGTTTGGGAAAAACTTGCAAGGTGTGAAAGGTTCAAAGATTTGGACTTCAAAGCTCAAAATTGTAGGTTTTTTGGACAATTCTGGTTTTTGAGAATATAGGGGTTTTTAGGGCTTGTTCATCTATTTTTATCTTGAAAATGATCTCTCTATTTATAGGCAAGAGGTTTTAAGACAAAGGTTGATCAGGTTTTCAAGATCACATGTTGTGGCTAGGTTGGATTATAAATGAATCAAGCTTGAAGATCATAGTTCCAATGCTTTGTACATTGCTTTATAGAGTTATTGGATACTTTAAGCATGCTTGTCTTATTTTTTTGTGTTGAGTGTTGTGTAGAAGGAACAAGTTAGAGGCTCAAGAAGAGTCGACTTTGTGATTAAAGCTACTTTGTAAGAATGGCAATGTTAACTTTGTGCCAAAAATGGAAAGATCACTTGGACAATGCTTAAATCAAATGGACCATAGCTCAAAAGTTTGTGTAAACATTAAATTATGGTGAGATTTGCAAGCTAGAAGGCCTACAAAATAATATTATGCAGCATAGCATGTAAATTGGATTATGTGTTCTTCACCAAAATTATTTGTATTCCAAGAATGGATGCCCAACTTCATGCCATTGGATCTCCTAGCTCAAGTATTATAAATTCATGCTCTTGGATGTTTTGGAAAGCTTGAAACATTGTCTACAACTTTCATGTTGACCACTTTGGCTAAATCAAATTTGAACTTAATGAAAATTGGCCAAGAAATTGAGATAAAAATAGACCAAAACCTGTTGAAAGTTTCTTTAAGTTTTAGATTAAAATGTCATGACTTCACAGGCTTATATCTTCAACCTTCTAATACAAAGTTGTATAATTCATCAAGATCTACAACTTTCTTGTTGAAAGTTTTCTGTGGTTCATCTTGCATCTTGGTGAAAAAATGTCATGAAGTAATGAAATTATCAAGTGTAAAAACACTTAGAAAATTTCTAAGTATTGGAAACTTTGACTTTTCGTTGAATTTCTTGATTCTTGTAAATCAAGTTTGATATTTTTGAAGGTTTTGATGAATTTTTATCTTTGAAATATAATGTTGACCAAAAAGTTAAAGTTTGACTTTTTATGTATTAGTTGACTTTTCGTCAATTGATCCAAATTTCAACTATCAAACCTTTGATCATGAAAAATGATCTGAGCCATGAAATTAGATCAACATGTTTTGTTTATGTCCTTTAGATTATGATTCAAGCCATTAGGTCGTGTATTAGGTCAAAAGTCGATGATCAGTCGTTCTCAATCAAAACCCTAATTTGGAGGCTCAGTGCTTTGGAGGTGAGCTTGTCTAATCAACTCTTGAGAACCCTTGAACATTTGAGATCTTTCATGAGAAATATCTTGAGAAAAGAGAGGGCAAGTTTTAGGGTACAACGAATTCCCCTGTTCAATCTTCTTAAACCTGAAGAGTTAGATTGGCTTGTTTTCCATTCGCGACTTAAAGGTGGAAGATGATTGAACACTAAAGTTCCCAAAAATTTGCACTCGCTGGTGCACAAAGTAATGTTGTTGGTTGATTGTGTCAGAAATGGGCTTAAAGATTCCATTTGGAGAGTTGATAAAGAGTTATCAGAGATGGGCTTATAGATGCCATCTAAAGTAACTGTTGATAGAGATTGGAAGAAGTATCAGAATAAATCTTTGGTCGATTTATACAGAACAACAAATGTACGTATTTGTATTTGACTGGATAAGAATCATAATAAATCTTAGGGTCGATTTAAGTGAACCATAGAAAGTATCTACTACAAACAAATTAGGATAAATCATTGGTTGATTAAACATAACCCACAAATGTAAAGCAAAACATACAAACAAATAAAGCAATAAAGGTGATATAGCTTTTAAAGTAACCCCACTTTTAGTTTTTTTTTTCATTCCCCAACAGAGTCTCCAGTTCTGTGATACGGTGGGGGAACTACTTAGGTGTTTTTCATTTTAACGCAATTGTTGCGGATAGCAAGAGACGCCGACGAATTTTCTTTTATCCAATAAAGGAAAGGGTGAAAAGAACAGGAAAGACCTTTTAAGAATATTCTTGAGTTCGGGGGGTAGTTTATGAAAAGGGAAGGTGTTAACACCCTTTTCATCTGTAGTTATCTACGGGCTCTTAATTTATAGCTTACTTTGAAATGCTTTTGTGAATGTGTTTATTTGTTTGAAAGTATTTTTGAAAAGTTCCTTTATTTAGGAGAACTTTGTAATGATTCTCGTCTCTATAAGAATGTATGCAAAGTGTTGACTTTTCAAAATATTTCATGAATGTGTTAGTGTGTTTGAAAGATGTGTTATTTTTAAATGTTTGTGAGCAACAAACTACGAGCGTTCTACCTACTCAAAAGAATGTCTTTGTTATTTTCCTCCTCATTTAGATAGTGTTATCTTACCATTAGTTAGTAAGAAACCTTATCATTGGATGTGAAGGGACAGTCGTGAGTCATCGTAAAGTCATAGAAGGAAACATTGTAAGATAATTTAGCAATTTGTCGTAAGGGTCTAAGATTGTTTACCGAAGGCAACATTCAAGGGTCATCGAGGGACTATGATCTTGTAATCGAGGGTCTTTGCCAAAATATATCACGTTCGAGGGACATGACTATTTTAATCTAAGGAAACAAGTGTGGGTTAACACTAGAGGTGCATGTGTGTAAAGTGTATTGTTTTCATTTATTTTGTCTTGAATTTAGGGTTGTCTATTATTTGGTCTTAAGACTTGCCATACAAACCCTAATTACTAACAATAATATGGAAAGAGATAAATTGGGGAATTTAAATGTACTAGGCTATTACAATACTTTGGGGAATGGGGGATACAAATTTACAAATGGGGATGACAAATAAAATAAACCCTAATTACTATTACAAGGCTTTGGCAATTACATAATTTATAATGCAAAATAGTTAAATGCGCTAGAAAATGTAAAGTGAAAAGAAATTGTTTTTTTAGGTTTGTTTGATAAAAAATGTTTTGTAGTTTCAATTATTTTAGAAAATAACTTGTATGTTTCATCTAGAAAAAGGTTTTGTGTAGTGTTAGCCCATCTCCAAGTAATGAAATATGTCAAAAGTAACTTTAATGATCTAAAATTATAGAAAAATATCAAAAATCAGGATTTTCTCATGCCTATGCTATCACGGGCCGTGTCACCGGACACGGGCACCCGTGTCGACATATGACCATGCCTCGACGCACACTTTTTGTTCAAGCCAAATTGACATGGGTCGTGTCGTGTGACACGGGCACCCATGTCGTCCCATGTCCTTCCTTCTTTGCACATTTCTGACTGACACGGGTTGTGTCGTGTGACACGGGCACCCGTGTTAGCCCATGTCCTTCCTATTTTGCCAATGTTCCAACCTAACTAAACTGACACGGGTTGTGTCGTGTGACACGGGTACCCGTGTTATCCCCTGGCCTGCCTTTTTGCTAAGTTTTCTCTTTGATCTATCATGTTGTATTCTTTCAAAAGCAAAAGCAAATGATGTATGGATAAAGAGATTACAATTTGAGGTAATTTACCTCTTGAAGCAAAATCTTTAGAATATGTAAAGATGTTTCTGGGTGCAAAATGGTGATTGATTGAGCTCCCTTGGACCTCCTCGAAGTTGTTCCAATCCTTACTTGGTGTTGAAAGTTGCTGAATCACTCCAACCAAGTCAAGTTGCAAAATACTGTTTTTGAGTTTGGAAGATGGTGATAATGATGTTACAAAAGTTTTTCTTGTGTTTTAACACTTCTATATGATATATGTGAAGTAATTGGCTGATTTGTTTGTGCAAACTTTGAAGGTGTGAGAGGTTCAAATATTTTGACTTTAAAGCTCAAAATGGAGGTTTTATGGACAATTCTGGTTTTTTGAGATTATAGGGGTTTTGGGGGTTTGTTCCTCTCTTTTTATTTTGCAAATGATCTCTCTATTTATAGGTAAGAGGTTTTAAGATAAGGGTTGATCGAATTTTCAAGATCACATGTTGTGGCTAGGTTGGATTGTAAATGAAGCAAGCTTGAAGATCATAGTTCCAATGCTTTGTACTTTGCTTCATAGATTTATTGGATACTTTAAGCATGCTTGTCTGATTTTGTATGTTGAGTGTTGTGAAGAAGGAACAAGTTAGATGCTCAAGAAGAGCTGACTTTGTGATTAAAGCTACTTTGCCAGAGTGGTAATGTTAACTTTGTGACAAAAATGGAAAGATCACTTGGACAATGCTTAAATCAAATGGACCATAGCTCAAAAGTTTGTGTAAACATTAAATTATGGTGAGGTTTGTAAGTTAAAAGGACTGAAAAATAAGATTATGCATCATAACATGTAGATTGGATTATGTGTTCCTCCCCAAAATGACTTGTAATCCAAGAATGAATGCCTAATTTCATGCCTTTAGATATTTTAGCTCAAGTATTATAAATTCATGTTCTTTGATATTTTGGAAAGCTTGAAAAGTTTTCTATAACTTTCATGTTGACCACTTTGGCTAAATCAAACTGGAACTTGATGAAAATTGGCGAAGAAGTTGAGATAAAAACTGACCAAAACCTGTTGAAAATTTCTCTGAGTGTTAGATAAAAATGTCATGACTTTATGGGCTTATATCTTCAAATCTAAGCATTTTTTGGACATCAAACCTCTAATACAATTTTGTAGAATTCGACAAGATCTACAACTTTCATATTGAAAGTTTTCTTTTTTTTCATCTTGCATTTTAGTGGACATCAAATCTCTAATGGAATTATGTGTATCGGTTTTTTTTCATCTTGCATCTTGCATTTTTTTCATCTTTTTTTTTTCAAATTTAATATTGACCAAAAAGTCAAAGTTTGACTTTTTGTGTATTGGTTGACTTTTCATCAGTTGATCCAAATTTCAACTATCAAACCTTTGATCCTGAGAAATGATTTGAGCCAGGAAATTAGGTCAACGTGTTGTGTTTGAGTCCTTGATATTATGCTTCAAGTCATTATGTCATGTATTAGGTCAAAAGTCAATGATCAGTAGTTCTCAATCAAAACTCTAATTTGGAGGCTCAGTGCTTTGAAGGTGAGCTTGTCTGATCAAACTCATGAGAACCCTTGAGCATTTGAGATATTTGGTGAGAAATATCTTGAGAAAAGAGAGGGAAAATTTTGGGGTACAACAGTTACATATTTATTAAAATGAGTATTTAAGTGTATCGATTATTTAAAACTTACAACATTTTTTGTTATGGCCTAAATAGTCAATCAAAGCCAACAAGTTGTGTATGTGGCAACTATGTAATTTTTTATTTTCAACATAGAAACCAATATGAATGGAACTTATAACATTTTAAAAAATAAGAATTGAATAATCAAAACACATAAAAACACAAAATCATCTATATGATTCAAAGTATGACTTAGCAAACAATCTAGTATGAGTTTCTCTTTGCCGCTGATGCATGTGTCATTTTCACCATTGCTTGCATACTTCCTTTATATGAAATTAAGTTACCAATTTCAATGTTTAGTGTTTGATTTTTTATTCATTAAACGGGGGAACGATATGTAGTTGAAGTTAAAGAATTAGATGTTTTTAGTGAGGTACTATGGTTGCATCCGGTCACCGCGATAGTCCTTGGAAACATGTCTAAGATGCGAGACCAATAAACTAAATGAATTTATTTTTCTATTTTAATGTTGTTTCCAATTTTGTTTGTGAAGATAATCATTGGTTCCTAAGGACTCCTTTGACAAGGGAACATAAAATAATCCATATATGATAATATAGAAAGAAAAATGGTTCCATTTGTGTTTTGTAGATAGAGAGAGTAGTTGAAAACGATTTCTAACCTCGTACACTATATAAAGCACCCCCTATATGTGGATTTTTAGAAAATAAATTGTTAACGATATGGTTATTTATAGATTTAAAGGAAAATTGATTTGGTTTATAGAGATGGAAGCAGTGGTCTAATGGGTTTAACTTCTAGATGATCATAATGGTGGTTGCCATGTAATTGTGTTTGAAAAAAATTTATATCATAATGTTAAATTTTAAATTATCTAAATATTTGGTGAGGAAGAATTTGAATTTTCCATATAAATTCCAAAAAATACCTTATAGTGGCCGATTATTTTGTCAAAAATCAGTCACAGAAGTGTCAATGTCCCTCAATACTTATTTGGATGCCAAGAAGATGTATTAAACACTAGGTATGTTAAAATCCAAACTAGTCCAAATAAAAAACCGAAAACCGCAAAAAACTGAAATTATTGGATGTGTTTGAATGTCATTTTATTAAACCGATCAGTTCATATCTGATTTCAAATTAATTTGTCAAAACCAATTCAAACCAAATTGAACCGCATACATATATTTTTATACTTATTTACTTTTTATTAAATATGATATGCTAAAGTGAAATTTTAACTTATCTACATATTGGGGGAGGAAGAATTTGAATTTTCCATATAAATTCCAAAAAATACGTTATAGTAGACGATTTTTTGGTCAATAAATCAGTCTTAGAAGTGTCAATGTCACTCAATACTTAATTGGATGGCAAGAAGATGTATTAAACACGGTTTAAGGAAAATGAATATAAATTACTAACATGGTTAAATTGTATAGTTAAGGGACTATGTGATCCTTATTACGTTATGGCACCAAAATGAATCCCTAGTAGAAGACACATAACCAAAAACTGCATTTCTCCATTTGAAAAATAGGTATCATTTTGTCACATTTTGAATTATAAATTTAATTAGGCATAAAATATAATTTCATAAGCTCACTATAATTTTATTTGACCTAAATTCAATATGTAGGAGTGGTCAAGGAGATAGACGTCAAAACTATTGGGCAACGCCTGCGCAGATCCGAACCCTGTTGTTGATGAATTATTTTAATAGAACAAGGAAATTTTAAAACAGTGATATCAAAAATAAAATTAATTATTTAATTAAGATTAAATTTTATGACTAATTAAATCTAAAATTTTAAAAAATTAGTTATGCCATCTACTTTAAGATATATCGTACACAAGTTTAACTTATTTGACAAGTATAATAAACTTATGGATTAATACCTTTCTGGTTCTTGCAAGATAAATTTTGGTCACATTTAAAAAAAAGCATTTAAGTCTAGCAATTATTTAAAACTTACGACATTTGTCCTTCTGGTCTAAATAGTCGATCAAAGCCAACAAGGTGTGTATGTTGCAACTAAGTTATTTTATATTGTCAGGATAGAAACCACTATGAATGGAACATATAACATTTAAAAAAATTAGAATTGATTAACCAAAAAACTAAATTCAAAAATATAAATTTTATAAACACAAACTCATCTATATGAATCAAAGTATGACTTTGAAAACAATCTAGTATGAGTTTCTCTTTGTCGCTGATGCATGTGTCGTTTTCACCATTGCTTGCATACTTCCTTTATATGAAATAAAGATACCAATTTCAATGGGTAGTGATTGATTTTTTATTCATTAAACGGGGAAATGATATGTAGTCGAAGGTAAAGAATTAGAGGTTTTTAGTGTGGTATTATGGCTGCATCCGGTCACCGTGATAGTCCTTGGAAACATGCTTGAGATGCGAGACCAAACAACTAAATGAATTTTTTTTTCTATTTTAATGTTGTTTCCGATTTTGTTTGTGAAGATAATTATTGGTTCCTAAGGACTTCTTTGACAAGGGAACATAAAATAATCCATATACTATAAGATAAAAAGAAAAATGGTTCCGTTTGTGTTTTGTAGATAGAGAGATGAGTTAAAAATGATTTCTAACCTCGTACACTATATAAACCACCCCCTATATGTGGATTTTTACAAAATAAATTGTTAATGATATGGTTATTTATAGATTTAAAGGAAAATTGATTTGGTTTATAGAGATTGAAGCAGTGGTCTAATGAGTTTAACTTCTAGATGGTCATAATGGTGGTTTCCATGTAATTGTGTTTGAAAAAATTTATATGATAATGTTAAAATTTAAGTCATCTAAATATTTGGTGAGGAAAAATTTGAATTTTCCATATAAATTCCAAAAAATACCTTATAGTGGCCGATTATTTTGTCAAAAATCAGTCACAAAAGTGTCAATGTCACTCAATACTTATTTGGATGCCAAGATGATGTATTAAACACTAGGGATGTTCAAATCCAAACTATTCCAAATAAAAAACCGAAAACCGCAAAAAACTGAAATTATTGGATGTGTTTGGATGTCATTTTATTAAATCGATCAGTTCATATCTAATTTCAAATTAATTTGTCAAAACCAATCCAAACCAAATTGAACCGCATACATATATTTTTATACTTATTTACTTTTTATTAAATATGATATTCTAAAGTGAAATTTTAACTTATCTACATATTGGGGGAGGAAGAATTTGAATTTTCCATATAAATTCCAAAAAATACCTTATAGTAGACGATTTTTTGGTCAATAAATCAGTCACAGAAGTTTCAATGTCACTCAATACTTAATTGGATGGCAAGAAGATGTATTAAACACGGTTTAAGGAAAATGAATATAAATTACTAACATGGTTCAACTTGTATAGTTAAGGGACTATGTGATCCTTATTACGTTATGGCACCAAAATGAATCCCTAGTAGAAGACACATAACCAAAAACTGCATTTCTCCATTTCAACAATAGGTATCTTTTTGTCACATTTTTGGATTATAAATTTAATTAGGCTTAAAATATAATTTCATAATGTCACTAGAATTTTATTTGACCTATAGTCAATATGTACGAGTGGTCAAGGAGATAGACGTGAAAACTATTGGGCTACGCCCGCGCAGGTCCGAGCCCTGCTGTTGATGAATTATTTTAATAGAACAAGGAAATTTTAAAACAGTGATATCAAAAATAAAATAAATTATTTAATTAAGATTAAATTTTATGACTAATTAAATCTAAATTTTTTTAAAATTAGTTATGTCATTTAGTTTAAGATATATCATACACAAGTTTAACTTATTTGACAAGTATAATAAACTTATGGATTAATACCTTTCTGGTTCTCACAAGATAAATTTTGGTCACATATTTTTTAAAATATGCATTTAAGTCTAGCAATTATTTAAAACTTACGACATTTGTCCTTCTGGTCTAAATAGTCAATCAAAGCCAACAAGGTGTCTATGTGGCAACTATGTTATTTTATATTGTCAAGATAGAAACCACTATGAATGGAACATATAACATTTAAAAAAAAATAAGAATTGATTAACCAAAAAACTAAATTCAAAAATATAAAATTTATAAACACAAAATCATCTATATGAATCAAAGTATGACTTTGCAAATAATCTATTATGAGTTTCTCTTTGTCGCTGATGCATGTGTCGTTTTCACCATTGCTTGCATACTTCCTTTATATGAAATAAAGATACCAATTTCAATGGTTAGTGTTTGATTTTTTATTCATTAAACGGGGAAATGATATGTAGTCGAAGTTAAATAATTAGAAGTTTTTAGTGAGGTACTTGTTGGGTTTTGGGCTTCCATCCTATATGGAGAAAGACCCAATATTTGCAAGCCCATGTCTCTCACTTATCTAAGTGGAGAGGGGTCAATTAGGGTAAGGCAGAGAGGTCTGATTTAGGCAAGAGAGGCAAGAGAAAAGTGAGAGAAGAGAAGAGAAATAGATTTTCGCACATACCCATAGCAGTTGCACTAGAATCGTGATATCTCTTTCGTTCACAGTTCGATTTGGCCGAAATTTTAACTGTAGGTTCTTGACATCCGGTTCTTCAATCTGAATGGTGTGATCGGTGATCAGAGGTCTGAGGTGGGAGATATTGGCCACACACAGTAGCAGCTCTTTGGAGTTTTCTAGTTCTTCTTTGTTCTCTATTTCATGTTTTGTTGCCTTGTTGTTTTAGCTGATTGTTGAGCACGATTTGTGCTACATTTGAGACTCTCTTGTACCCATACATTGATCATAGTGGAGCTTGTTTACTGGATTGTGCCCGTGGTTGTTTTACTTCTCACTTTGAAAAGGTTTTTTCCACGTTAAAAATCTTGGTGTCTCTTTGTGTTGTTGATTTTTAGTTGCTACATTATTTGTTGTTGCTCCTCACAGATTCAACAAGTTGGGGAAATTATATCCGCTGAGTATTGCTCTATTAGAGTTGTTACTGTTAATTGTTGTTGAATTTACCATCAGAGTGGCATCAGAGCTCTTTGGTTAAGGGGCTGTTTGACTTGTTTGAATGATGGAGGCAAATACAAATAGAATGATTTCTTTGAATGGAACTAATTATCATTTGTGGAAGGGAAAAATGAAGGATCTGTTATTTGTGAAAAATATGCATCTTCCTGTGTTTGCTAGTGAGAAGTCGAAATCCAAAACTGATGAAGAGTGAAATTTTGAACATCAGGAGGTTTGTGGTTTTATTCGGCAATTTGTAGAAGACAATGTTTATAATCACATTGCTAATGAGTAACATGCCAAATCCTTGTGGAAGAAGATTGAATCTTTGTATGCTTCTAAATCAGGGAATAATAAGTTGTATTTGTTGAATTCCTTGATGAATTTAAGGAACAAGGAGGGAACTTCTATTTTTGATCACTTGAATGATTTTGAAGGGCTCCTAGATCAATTGTCAGGTATGGGTATCAAATTTGATGATAAAATTTTGGGACTATGGCTACTGAATACTCTACCAGATTCTTTGGAAACTTTTCGGGTTTCAATTACAAACTCAGCTTCTGATAGTGTTGTCTCTTTGCAAAGTGTAAAGGGAAGTGTTCTGAATGAGGAGATGAGAAGGAAGGCACAGGGTACTTCATCTCATTCTGAGGTACTTGTCACTGAGTACAGAGGTAGGAGTCAGAAAAAGGAACCGAAAGGGAACCGGCAGAATAGCAGGAGTGCGAGTAGAGACAACAATAGAAGTAAGTCCAAGTCCAGATACAAGAATGTTGAGTGCAATCATTGTCACAAAATGGGGCACATACAGAAAAACAGTTTCCTTTGGAAAAGGGAGAACAAAAACAATAATAGTAAGCAGAGAGATAAGAATCATGATGATGATGACCGTGTTACTATTGCTACTTGTGATGATCTGATTATTCTCCGTGACCATGATTCAGTCAATCTTGTATCATATAAGAGCATGTGGGTTGTTGATAGTGCTGCTACACTGCATGTTACACCAAGGAAGGAGTTCTTCACATCTTACATTGCTGGTGACTTTAGAGTGTTGAAGATGGGTAATGATGGTGTGTCCAAGGTAGTTGGTATTGGTGATATTTGTTTGTAGACCAACATGGGAGTGCAGTTGTTGCTGAGAGGAGTCAAACATGCTTCAGATGTTCGCTTCAATTTGATTTATGTGCATATGCTTGATGAAGGTCATTATCATAATCACTTTGGTTCTGGAAAATGGAAACTCACTAGAGGTAACTTGGTTATGGCTAGAGGAGAGAAAGATAATAAAATGTATTGAACTAAAGAATTGGTTGCTAAAGACAGTGTGAATGTCATGGATATGGAGGCTTCTTTGTGGCACCGCAGGCTTAGTCATATCAGTTAAAAGGGGCTGAATTGTTTAGCTAAAAAGGATGTGCTTCCGGGATTGAAGAGTGCAGAGTTGGAGAAATGTTCTCATTGCATGGCTGGTAAGCAGACTAGAGTATCCTTCAAGAAGCATCCTCCCTCAAGGAAGTCAGATTTTCTTGAATTGGTGCATTCTGATGTTTGTGGCCCGTTGAAGGTAAAGTCATTTAGTGGTGCACTTTATTTTGTTACCTTTATTGATGATTGTTCCAGGAAGCTTTGGGTCTATGCTTTGAAGAAAAAAGACCAAGTTCTGGAGAAATTCAAAGAGTTCCATGTTATGGTGGAGAGACAGTCAGGCAAGAAGCTGAAATGCATTCGTACTGACAATGGTGGTGAGTATTGTGGACCATTTGATGTTTATTGCAAGCAGCACGGTATCAGACATGAAAAGACTCCTCCTAAAACTCCTCAGCTGAATGGTTTAGCGGAGAGGATTAATAGGACTTTGATTGAAAGTGTTAGGTGTATTCTTTATGAAGCAAAGTTTCCTAAACATTTCTGGGGTGAAGCATTGTACACGGCAGTGCATGTTATTAATCTGAGTCCTGCAGTTGCTTTGAATGCAGAGGTGCCAGAAAAATTTGGTTTGGCAATAATGTCAAATATGATCATTTGCGTGTCTTCCGTTGCAAAGCATATGTTCATGTTCCAAAGGATGAGAGATCCAAGTTGGATGCGAAGACAAGGCAATGTATTTTTATCGGGTATGGTCAGGATGAATTTGGCTACAAGCTATATGATCCAGTTAGGAAGAAAGCTGTTAGAAGTCGTGATGTGAAGTTCACGGAAGACCAAACCATTGAAGACATTGATAAGATGGAGAAGACTACACCAGAGATTGATAATAGTTTGTCTGATGTTGATCTAGTTCGGAGGCCTGTACATGATTTGGATACTGCTGAAAATAATGTTCAGAATGATGAGCAACGTGATGATGTTGGTGACCAGCAGCTTGGAGATGATGTAGATATTCATGTTGATGATGCTGAAAAGGAACATGAGATGTCACAAGATGAAGATCTTGGTGATGCTCCTGAACCACCTCAAGTTCAACTTTGGAGGTCTAATAGGCAGAGGAAACCATCTACCAGGTATCCTTTTGATGACTATGTTACCTTGACAGATGAAGGAGAACCTGAGTGTTTTAATGAGGCCATGGAGAGTGATGAAAAGAAGAAATGGCTGGATGCTATGCAAGATGAAATGAAGTCTTTGCGTGATAATCACACTTTTGATTTGGTGAAATTTCCTAAGGGCAAGAAGGCTTTGGAAAATAGGTGGATTTACAGGGTAAAGCAAGAAAGCAATTCTACATCTCCAAGATATAAAGCCAGATTGGTGGTGAAAGGTTTCAGACAAAGAAAGGGTGTTGATTTCAATGAGATTTTTTCTCCTGTGGTGAAGATGTCATCCATAAGAACCGTGTTGGGTTTGGCTGCTACTCTTAATCTAGAGGTAGAGAAAATGGATGTAAAAACTGCTTTCCTTCATGGTGATTTGGAGGAAGAGATTTACATGAAGCAACCTGATGGTTTTCTTTTTAAAGACAAGGAAGACTATGTGTGTAGATTGAGAAAGAGCCTATATGGCTTGAAGCAAGCCCCGCGTCAGTGGTACAAGAAGTTTGAGTCTGTTATGTGTGAGCAAGGCTACAAGAAGACTACTTCTGATCACTGTGTCTTTGTTAAAAAGTTTGCTGATGATAATTTCATTATCCTATTATTGTATGTTGATGACATGCTTATTGTTGGGAAAAAATTTCCATGATTGACAGGTTGAAGAAGCAATTGGGCGAGTCATTTTCCATGAAAGACATGGGAGCTTCTAATCAGATTCTTGGTATAAGAATCATGCGTGACAGGAACAAGAAGAAACTTTGGCTGTCACAAGAACACTATGTTAAAAGGGTGCTTCAGAGGTTCCAAATGGAAAATGCTAAGGCTCTAAGTAATCCTCTTGCTGCTCATTTCAAATTGAGTTTCAATCAGAGTCCTTCCAATGAAGCTGAAGAATTAGATATGCAACGGGTTCCTTATGCATCTGCTGTAGGGAGTTTGATGTATGCAATAGTGTTTACAAGACTTGATATTGCACATGTTGTTGGTACAGTCAGTAGATTTCTGTCTAATCCAGGTAGAGAGAATTGGAATGTTGTAAAATGGATTTTGAGGTATCTTCATGGTACTACCAGTTTGAGGCTTTGTTTTGGAGGTGATATACCTACTCTTGTGGGCTATACTGATTTTGATATGGTTGGAGACAATGATTCCAGAAAGTCTACTTCAGGCTACTTGATTAAGTTTGCAGGGGGAGTTGTGGCATGGCAATCCAGATTGCAGAGATGTGTTGCATTGTCCACTACTGAGGCAGAGTTTATTGCCATTACAGAAGCATGCAAGGAGTTGATTTGGTTGAAGAAATTCTTGCAGGAGCTTGGTTTTATGCAGGACAAATACTTGCTATTTTGTGATAGTCAAGGTGCAATTCATCTTGGTAAGGATTCAAATTTTCATTCTAGGTCCAAGCACATTGATGTTAGGTATCATTGGATACATGATGCTTTGGATGCTGGGTTGTTGGAATTGGCCAAGGTTCATACAAATGATAATGGTGTTGATATGATGACCAAGGCATTACCGAGAAGAAAGTTTGAAACTTATTGTGAGATTTCGGGTTTGGCGGTCACCTCCACTTGGTTGTGAGGGGGAGATATGTTGGGTTTTGGGCTCCCATCCTATGTGGAGAAAGGCCCAATATGTGCAAGCCCATGTGTCTCACTTATCTAAGTGGAGAGGGGTCAATTAGGGTAAGGTAGAGAGGTATGATTTAGGCAAGAGAAAAGTTAGAGAAGAGAAACATATTTTCGCACATACACATAGCAGCTGCACTAGAATCGCGATATCTCCTTCGTTCACCGTCCGATTTGGCCGAAATTTGAACTGCAGGTTCATGACATCCGGTTCTTCAATTTTCACAGTGTGATCAGCGATCAGAGGTCTGAGGTGGGAGATATTGGCCATGCACAGTAGCATCCCTTTGGAGTTTTCTGGTTCTTCTTTGTTCTCTATTTCATGTTTTGTTGCCTTGTTGTTTTGGCTGATTGTTGAGCACGATTTGTGCTACATTTGAGACTCTCTTGTACCCATACATTGATCATAGTGGAGTATGTTTACTGGCTTGTGCCCGTGGTTGTTTTACTTCTCATATTGAGAATGTTTTTTCCACGTTAAAAATCTTGGTATCTCTTTGTGTTGTTGATTTTTAGTTGCTGCATTATTTGTTGTTGCTCCTCACAGATTCAACAAGTTGGGGAAATTTTATCTGCTGAGTATTACTCTATTAGAGTTGTTACTGTTAATTGTTGTTGAATTTCCCATCAGTACTATGGCTGCATCCGCTCACCGTGATAGTCCTTGGAAACATGCTTGAGATGCGAGACCAAACAACTAAATGAATTTATTTTTCTATTTTAATGTTGTTTCCAATTTTGTTTGTGAAGATAATCATTGGTTCCTAAGGACTTCTTTGACATAGGAACATAAAATAATCCATATATGATAAGATAGAAAGAAAAATGGTTTCGTTTGTGTTTTGGAGATAGAGAGATGAGTTGAAAACGATTTCTAACCTCGTACACTATATAAAGCACCCCCTATATGTGGATTTTTACAAAATAAATTGTTAATGATATGGTTATTTATAGATTTAAAGGAAAATTGATTTGGTTTATAGAGATGGAAGCAATGGTCTAATGGGTTTAACTTCTAGATGGTCATAATGGTGTTCGCCATGTAATTGTGTTTGAAAAAATTTATATGATAATGTTAACATTTAAGTTAGCTAAATATTTGGTGAGGAAGAATTTGAAATTTCCATATAAATTCCAAAATATACCTTATAGTGGATGATTATTTTGTCAAAAATCATTCACAGGAGTGTCAATGTCACTCAATACTTATTTGGATGCCAAGAAGATGTATTAAACACTAGGGGTGTTCAAATCCAAACTAGTCCAAATAAAAAACCGAAAACCGATCCAAAAAACCAAAAACCGCAAAAAATTGAAATTATTGGATGTGTTTGGATGTCATTTTATTAAAACCGATCAGTTCATATCTGATTTCAGATTAATTTATCAAAACCAATCCAAACCAAATTGAACCGGATACATATATTTTTATATTTTTTTACTTTTAATAAAATATGATATGCTAAAGTGAAATTTTAAATTATCTACATATTGGGGGAGAAAGAATTTGAATTTTCCGTATAAATTCCAAAAAATACCTTATAGTAGACGATTTTTTGGTCAATAAATCAGTCACAGAAGTGTCAATGTCACTCAATTCTTAATTGGATGGCAAGAAGATGTATTAAACACGGTTTAAGGAAAATGAATATAAATTACTAACATGGTTCAACTTGTATAGTTAAGGGACTATGTGATCCTTATTACGTTATGGCACCAAAATGAATCCCTAGTAGAAGACACATAACCAAAAACTGTATTTCTCCATTTCAACAATAGGTATCATTATGTCACATTTTTTTATTATAAATTTAATTAGGCTTAAAATAAATTTCATAAGCTAACTAGAATTTTATTTGAACTATAGTCAATATGTACGAGTGGTCAAGGAGATAGACGTGAAAATTATTGTGCTACGCCCGTGCAGGTCCGAACCCTGCAGTTGATGAATTATTTTAATAGAACAAGGAAATTTTAAACAGTGATTTCAAAAATAAAATTAATTATTAAATTAAGATTAAATTTTATGACTAATTAAATCTAAAATTTTCAAAAATTAGTTACGTCATTTACTTTAAGATATATCGTACACAAGTTTAACTTATTTGACAAGTATAATAAACTTATGGATTAATACCTTTCTGGTTCTCGCAAGATAAATTTCAGTCACATATTTTTAAAATAAGCATTTAAGTCTATCAATTATTTAAAACTTACGACATTTGTCCTTCTTGTCTAAATAGTCAATCAAAGCCAACAATGTGTGTATGTGGCAACTAAGTTTTTTTATATTGTCAAGATAGAAACCACTATGAATGGAACATATAACATTTTAAAAAAAAGAATTGATTAACCAAAAATCTAAATTCAAAAATATAAACTTTATAAACACAAAACCATCTATATTAATCAAAGTATGACTTTACAAACAATCTAGTATGAGTTTCTCTTTGTCGCTGATGCATGTGTCGTTTTCACCATTGCTTGCATACTTCCTTTATATGAAATAAAATACCAATTTCAATGGTTAGTGTTTGATTTTTTATTCATTAAACGGGGAAATGATATGTAGTCAAAGTTAAAGAATTAGAGGTTTTTAGTGAGGTGCTATGGCTGCATCCGGTCACCGTGATAGTCCTTGGAAACATGTCTGAGATGCGAGACCAAACAACTAAATGAATTTATTTTTCTATTTTAATGTTGTTTCCAATTTTGCTTGTGAAGATAATCATTGGTTTCTAAAGAATTCTTTGACAAGGGAACATAAAATAATCCATATATGATAAGATAGAAAGAAAAATTGTTCCGTTTGTGTTTTGTAGATAGAGAGAAGAGTTAAAAACGATTTCTAACCTCGTACACTATATAAAGCACCCCCTATATAGAGATGGAAGCAATGGTCTAATGGGTTTAACTTCTAGATGGTCATAATGGTGGTTTCCGTGTAATTGTGTTTGAAAAAATTTATATGATAATGTTAAAATTTAAGTTATCTAAATATTTTGTGAGGTTGAATTTTCCATATTAATTCCAAAAAATACCTTATAGTGGCTGATTGTTTTGTCAAAAATCAGTCACAGAAGTGTCAATGTCACTCAATACTTATTTGGATGCCAAGAAGATGAATTAAACACTAGGAATGTTCAAATCAAAACTATTCCAAATAAAAAACCGAAAACCGATCCAAAAAACCAAAAACCTCAAGAAAATGAAATTATTGGATGTGTTTGGATGTCATTATATTAAAACCTATCAGTTCATATCTGATTTCAGATTAATTTATCAAAACCAATCCAAAAAAAATTGAACCGCATATATATTTTTATAATTATTTACTTTTTATTAAATATGATATGCTAAAGTGAAATTTTAACTTATCTAGATATTGGGGGAGTAAGAATTTGAATTTTCCATATAAATTCCAAAAATACATAATAGTGGCCGATTATTTTGTCAAAAATCAGTCACAGAAATGTGAATGGCACTCAATACTTATTTGGATGCCAAGAAGATGAATTAAACACTAGGTATGTTCAAATACAAACTATTCCAAATAAAAAACCGAAAACCGATCCAAAAAACCAAAAACCTCAAGAAAATGAAATTATTGGATGTGTTTGGATGTCATTTTATTAAAACCGATCAGTTTATATCTGATTTCAGATTAATTTATCAAAACCAATCCAAACAAAATTGAACCGCATATATATATTTTTATAATTATTTACTTTTTATTAAATATGATATGCTAAAGTGAAATTTTAACTTATCTACATATTGGGGGTGGAAGAATTTGAATTTTCCATATAAATTCCAAAAAATACCTTATAGCAGACGATTTTTTGGTGAATAAATCAGTCACAGAAGTGTCAATGTCACTCAATACTTAGTTGGATGGAAAGAAGATGTATTAAACACGGTTTAAGGAAAACGAATATAAATTACTAACATGGTTCAATTGTATATTTAAGGGACTATGTGATCCTTATTACGTTATGGCACCAAAATGAATCCCTAGTAGAAGACACATAACAAAAAATTGCATTTCTCCATTTCAAAAATAGGTATCATTTTGTCACATTTTGAATTATAAATTTAATTAGGCATAAAATATAATTTCATAAGCTCACTAGAATTTTATTTGACCTATAGTCAATATGTAGGAGTGGTCAAGGAGATAGACGTGAAAACTATTGGGCAACGCCTGCGCATATCCGAACCCTGCTGTTGATGAATTATTTTAATAGAATAAGGAAATTTCAAAACAGTGATATCAAAAATAAAATTAATTATTTAATTAAGATTAAATTTTATGACTAATTAAATCTAAAATTTTCAGAAATTAGTTATGCCATCTACTTTAAGATATATCGTACACAAGTTTAACTTATTTGACAAGTATAATAAATTTATGGATTAATACCTTTATGGTTCTTGCAAGATAAAATTTGGTCACATTTTAAAAAAAATAAGCATTTAAGTCTAGCAATTATTTAAACCTTACGACATTTGTCCTTCTGGTCTAAATAGTCGATCAAAGCCAACAAGGTGTGTATGTTGCAACTAAGTTAGTTTATATTGTCAAGATAAAAACCACTATGAATGGAACATATAACATTTAAAAAAATAAGAATTGATTAACCAAAAATATAAATTCAAAAATATAAAATTTATAAACACAAAATCATCTATATGAATCAAAGTATGAATTTGCAAACAATCTAGTATGAGTTTATCTTTGTCGCTGATGCATGTGTCACTTTCACCATTGCTTGCATACTTCCTTTATATGAAATAAAGATACCAATTTTAATGGTTAGTTTTTGATTTTTTATTCATTAAAAGGGGAAATGATATTTAGTCGAAGTTAAAGAATTAGAGGTTTTTAGTGAGGTGCTATGGTTGCATCCGGTCACCGTGATAGTCCTTGGAAACATGTCTGAGATGCGAGACCAAACAACTAAATGAATTTATTTTTATATTTTAATGTTGTTTCCAATTTTGTTTATGAAGAAAATCATTGGTTTCTTAGGACTCCTTTGACAAGGGAACATAAAATAATCCATATATGATAAGATAGAAAGAAAAATGGTTCCCTTTGTGTTTTGTAGATAGAGAGATGAGTTGAAAATGATTTCTAACCTCGTACACTATATAAATCACCCCCTATATGTGGATTTTTACAAAATAAATTGTTAATGATATGGTTATTTATAGATTTAAAGGAAAATTGATTTGGTTTATAGAGATGGAAGCAGTGGTCTAATGAGTTTAACTTCTAGATGGTCATAATGGTGGTTTCCGTGTAATTGTGTTTGAAAAAATTTAAATGATAATGTTAAAATTTAAGTTATCTAAATATTTTGTGAGGTTGAATTTTCCATATTAATTCCAAAAAATACCTTATAGTGGGTGATTGTTTTGTCAAAATCAGTCACAGAAGTGTCAATGTCACTCAATACTTATTTGGATGCCAAGAAGATGAATTAAACACTAGGTATGTTCAAATCAAAACTATTCCAAATAAAAAACCGAAAACCGATCCAAAAAACCAAAAACCTCAAGAAATTGAAATTATTGGATGTGTTTGGATGTCATTTTATTAAAACCGATCAGTTTATAACTGATTTCAGATTAATTTATCAAAACCAATCCAAACAAAATTGAGCCGCATATATATATTTTTATAATTATTTACTTTTTATTAAATATGATATGCTAAAGTGAAATTTTAACTTATCTAGATATTGGGGGAGTAAGAATTTGAATTTTCCATATAAATTACAAAAAATACATAATAGTGGCCGATTATTTTGTCAAAAATCAGTCACAGAAGTGTCAATGTCACTCAATACTTATTTGGATGCCAAGAAGATGTATTAAACACTAGCGATGTTCAAATCCAAACTTGTCCAAATAAAAAACCGAAAACCGATCCAAAAAACCAAAAACCGCAAGAAACTGAAATTATTGGATGTGTTTGGATGTCATTTTATTAAAACCGATCATTTCATATCTGATTTCAGATTAATTTATCAAAACCTATCCAAACCAAATTGAACCGCATACATATATTTTTATACTTACTTACTTTTTATTAACTATGATATGCTAAAGTTAAATTTTAACTTATCTACATATTGGGGGAGGAAGAATTTGAATTTTCCATATAAATTCCAAAAAATACCTTATAGCAGACAATTTTTTGGTCAATAAATCAGTCACAGAAGTGTCAATGTCACTCAATACTTAATTGGATGGAAAGAAGATGTATTAAACACGGTTTAAGGAAAATGAATATAAATTACTAACATGGTTCAATTGTATAGTTAAGGGACTATGTGATCCTTATTACGTTATGGCACCAAAATGAAACCCTAGTAGAAGACACATAACCAAAAACTGCATTTCTCCATTTCAAAAATAGGTATCATTTTGTCACATTTTGAATTATAAATTTAATTAGACTTAAAATATAATTTCATAATCTCACTAAAATTTTATTTGACCTATAGTCAAAATGTAGGAGTGGTCAAGGAGATAGACGTGAAAACTATTGGGCAACGCCTGCGTAGGTCCGAACGCTGCTGTTGATGAATTATTTTAATAGAACAAGGAAATTTTAAAACAGTGATATCAAAAATAAAATTAATTATTTAATTAAGATTAAATTTTATGACTAATTAAATCTAAAATTTTCAAAAATTAGTTAAGTCACTTACTTTAAGATATATCGTACACAAGTTTAACTTATTTGACAAGTATAATAAACTTATGGATTAATACCTTTCTGGTTCTCGCAAGATAAATTTTGGTCACATATTTTTTAAAATAAGCATTTAAGTCTAGCAATTATTTAAAACTTACGACATTTGTCCTTCTGGTCTAAATAGTCGATCAAAGCCAACAAGGTGTGTATGTTGAAACTAAGTTATTTTATATTGTCAAGATAGAAACCACTATGAATGGAACATATAACATTTAAAAAAAATAAGAATTGATTAACCAAAAATATAAATTCAAAAATATAAAATTTATAAACACAAAATCATCTATATGAATCAAAGTATGAATTTGCAAACAATCCAGTATGAGTTTCTCTTTGTCGCTGATGCATGTGGCGTTTTCACCATTGCTTGCATACTTCCTTTATATGAAATAAAGATACCAATTTTAATGGTTAGTTTTTGATTTTTTATTCATTAAAAGGGGAAATGATATTTAGTCGAAGTTAAAGAATTAGAGGTTTTTAGTGAGGTGCTATGGCTGCATCCGGTCACCGTGATAGTCCTTGGAAACATGTCTGAGATGCGAGACCAAACAACTAAATGAATTTATTTTTATAATTTAATGTTGTTTCCAATTTTGTTTATGAAGATAATCATTGGTTTCTAAGAACTCCTTTGACAAGGGAACATAAAATACTCCATATATGATAAGATAGAAAGAAAAATGGTTCCGTTTGTGTTTTGTAGATAGAGAGATGAGTTGAAAATGATTTCTAACCTCGTACACTATATAAATCACCCCCTATATGTGGATTTTTACAAAATAAATTGTTAATGATATGGTTATTTATAGATTTAAAGGAAAATTGATTTGGTTTATAGAGATGGAAGCAGTGGTCTAATGAGTTTAACTTCTAGATGGTCATAATGGTGGTTTCCGTGTAATTGTGTTTGAAAAAATTTAAATGATAATGTTAAAATTTAAGTTATCTAAATATTTTGTGAGGTTGAATTTTCCATATTAATTCCAAAAAATACCTTATAGTGGGTGATTGTTTTGTCAAAATCAGTCACAGAAGTGTCAATGTCACTCAATACTTATTTGGATGCCAAGAAGATGAATTAAACACTAGGTATGTTCAAATCAAAACTATTCCAAATAAAAAACCGAAAACCGATCCAAAAAACCAAAAACCTCAAGAAATTGAAATTATTGGATGTGTTTGGATGTCATTTTATTAAAACCGATCAGTTTATAACTGATTTCAGATTAATTTATCAAAACCAATCCAAACAAAATTGAGCCGCATATATATATTTTTATAATTATTTACTTTTTATTAAATATGATATGCTAAAGTGAAATTTTAACTTATCTACATATTGGGGGAGGAAGAATTTGAATTTTCCATATAAATTCCAAAAAATACCTTATAGCAGACGATTTTTTGGTCAATAAATCAGTCACAGAAGTGTCAATGTCACTCAATACTTAATTGGATGGAAAGAAGATGTATTAAACACGGTTTAAGGAAAATGAATATAAATTACTAACATGGTTCAATTGTATAGTTAAGGGACTATGTGATCCTTATTACGTTATGGCACCATAATGAATCCCTAGTAGAAGACACATAACAAAAAACTGCATTTCTCTATTTCAAAAATAGGTATCATTTTGTCACATTTTGAATTATAAATTGAATTAGGCATAAAATATAATTTCATAAGCTCACTAGAATTTTATTTGACCTATAGTCAATATGTAGGAGTGGTCAAGGAGATAGACGTGGAAACTATTGGGCAACGCCTGCGCAGATCCGAACCCTGCTGTTGATGAATTATTTTAATAGAACAAGGAAATTTTAAAACAGTGATATCAAAAATAAAATTAATTATTTAATTAAGATTAAATTTTATGACTAATTAAATCTAAAATTTTCAGAAATTAGTTATGCCATCTACTTTAAGATATATCGTACACAAGTTTAACTTATTTGATAAGTATAATAAATTTATGGATTAATACCTTTCTGGTTCTTGCAAGATAAATTTTGGTCACGTTTTAAAAAAAATAAGCATTTAAGTCTAGCAATTATATAAAACTTATGACATTTGTCCTTCTGGTCTAAATAGTCGATCAAAACCAACAAGGTGTGTATGTTGCAACTAAGTTATTTTACATTGTCAAGATAGAAACCACTATAAATGGAACATATAACATTTAAAAAAATAAGAATTGATTAACCAAAAATATAAATTCAAAAATAAAAAATTTATAAACACAAAATCATCTATATGAATCAAAGTATGACTTTGCAAACAATCTAGTATGAGTTTCTCTTTGTCGCTGATGCATGTGTCACTTTCACCATTGCTTGCATACTTCCTTTATATGAAATAAAGATACCAATTTTAATGGTTAGTTTTTGATTTTTTATTCATTTAAAGGGGAAATGATATGTAGTCGAAGTTAAAGAATTAGAGGTTTTTAGTGAGGTGCTATGGCTGCATCCGGTCACCGTGATAGTCCTTGGAAACATGTCTGAGATGCGAGACCAAACAACTAAATGAATTTATTTTTCTATTTTAATTTTGTTTCCAATTTTGTTTGTGAAGATAATAATTGGTTCCCAAGGACTTCTTTGACAAGGGAACATAAAATAATCCATATATGATAAGATAGAAAGAACAATGGTTCCATTTGTGTTTTGTAGATAGAGAGATGAGTTGAAAATGATTTCTAACCTCGTACACTATATAAAGCACCCCCTATATGTGGATTTTTACAAAATAGATTGTTAATGATATGGTTATTTATAGATTTAAAGGAAAATTGATTTGGTTTATAGAGATGGAAGCAGTGGTCTAATGGGTTTAACTTATAGATGGTCATAATGGTGGTTGCCATGTAATTGTGTTTGAAAAAATTTATATGATAATATTAAAATTTAAATTATCTAAATATTTGGTGAGGAAGAATTTGAATTTTCCATGTAAATTCCAAAAAAATACCTTATAGTGGCCGATTATTTTGTCAAAAATCAGTCACAGAAGTGTCAATGTCACTCAATACCTATTTGGATGCCAAGAAGATGTATTAAACACTAGAGATGTTCAAATCCAAACCAGTCCAATAAAAAAACCGAAAACCGATCCAAAAAACCAAAAACCGCAAAAAACTGAAATTATTGGATGTGTTTGGATGTCATTTTATTAAAACCGATCAGTTCATATCTGATTTCAGATTAATTTATCAAATCCAATCCAAACCAAATTGAACCGCATACATATATTTTTATACTTATTTAATTTTTATTAAATATGATATGCTAAAGTGAAATTTTAACTTATCTACATATTGGGGGAGGAAGAGTTTGAATTTTCCATATAAATTCCTAAAAATACCTTATAGTAGAATATTTTTTGGTCAATAAATCAGTCACAGAAGTGTCAATGTCACTCAATACTTAATTGGATGGCAAGAAGATGTATTAAACACGATTTAAGGAAAATGAATATAAATAACTAACATGGTTCAACTTGTATAGTTAAGGGACTATGTGATCCTTATTACGTTATGGCACCAAAATGAATCCCTAGTAGAAGACACATAACCAAAAACTGCATTTCTCCATTTCAAAAATAGGTATTATATTGTCACATTTTTTAATTATAAATTTAATTAGGCTTAAAATATAATTTCATAAGCTCGCTAGAATTTTTTGTGACCTGCAGTCAATATGTACGAGTGGTCAAGGAGATAGACGTGAAAACTATTGGGCTACGCCCACGCAGGTCTGCACCCTGCTGTTGATGATATATTTTAATAGAACAAGGAAATTTTAAAACAATGATATCAAAAATAAAATAAATTATTTAATTAAGATTAAATTTTATTACTAATTAAATCTAAAATTTTCGAAAATTAGTCATGTCATTTACTTTAAGATATATCGTACACAAGTTTAACTTATTTGACAAGTATAATAATCTTATGGATTAATACCTTTCTGGTTCTCGCAAGATAAATTTTGGTAACATATTTTTTAAAATAAGAATTTAAGTCTAGAAATTATTTAAAAGTTACGACATTTGTCCTTCTGGTCTAAATAGTCAATCAAAGCCAAAAAGGTGTGTATGTGGCAACTATGTTATTTTATATTGTCAAGATAGAAACCACTATGAATGGAACATATAACATTTTAAAAAAATAAGAATTGATTAAACAAAAAACTAAATTCAAAAATATAAAATTTATAAACACAAAATCATCTATATGAATCAAAGTATGACTTTGCAAACAATCTAGTATGAGTTTCTCTTTGTCGCTGATGCATGTGTCATTTTCACCATTGCTTGCATACTTCCTTTATATGAAATAAAGATACCAATTTCAATGGTTAGTGTTTTATTTTAAATTCATTAAACGGGAAAATGATATGTAGTCAAAGTTAAATAATTAGAGGTTTTTAGTGAGGTATTATGGCTGCATCCGGTCACCGCGATAGTCCTTGGAAACATGTCTGAGATGCGTCACCAAACAACTAAATGAATTTATTTTTCTATTTTAATGTTGTTTCCAATTTTGTTTGTGAAGATAATCATTGGTTCCTAAGGACTTATTTGACAAGGGAACATAAAATAGTCCATATATGATAAGATAGAAAGAAAAATGGTTCCATTTGTGTTTTGTAGATAGAGAGATGAGTTGAAAATGATTTCTAACCTCGTACACTATATAAAGCACACCCTATATGTGGATTTAAAGGAAAATAGATTTGGTTTATAGAGGTGGAAGCAGTGGTCTAATGGGTTTAACTTCTAGATGGTCATAATGGTGGTTGCCATGTAATTGTGTTTGAAAAAATTCATATGATAATGCTAAATTTTAAATTATCAAAATATTTGGTGAGGAATAATTTGAATTTTCCGTATAAATTCCAAAAAATACCTTATTGTGGCCGAATTTTTTTGTCAAAAATCAGTTACAGAAATATCAATGTCACTCAATACTTATTTGGATGCCAAGAAGATGTATTAAACACTAGAGATGTTCAAATCAAAACCAGTCCAATCAAAAACCGAAAACCGATCCAAAAAACCAAAAACCGCAAAAAATTGAAATTTATTGGATGTGTTTAAATGGCATTTTATTAAAACCGATCAGTTCAGATCTGATTTCAGATTAATTTATCAAAACCAATCCAAACCAAATTGAACCGCATACCTATATTTTTATACTTGTTTACTGTTTATTAAATATGATATGCAAAAGTGAAATTTTAACTTATCTACATATTAGGGGAGGAAGATTTTGAATTTTCCATATAAATTCCAAATAATACCTTATAGTGGATGGTTTTTTATTCAATAAATTAGTCACATAAGTGTTAATGTCACTCAATACTTAATTTGATGGCAAAAGTGTAAGTACAATGTGCGCCTAAGAGGGGGGGGGGGGGGGGGGGGGGGTTAATTAGGTACCTTAAAAAATTCTTGTTTTAGTGATGATGGTTCTTATTTTTCCTTGTTAATGGTGAGTTTAGGAATTCGTAAAATGCCGAAAAATAAAAGGATACAGGCGATATATCCTGGTTCCCCTCACAGTCTGAGAGTACTCCAGTCCCCTTTTAACATGAATGAAATTTCCTTATTGCGGCACACTTAAACAGGAACTACCAAACAACCAAGAACAATCCTCTTGGACCAAGAACAATCCTCTTGGACCAAGAACAATCCTCTTGGATTTTCACTATGTCAACTATTAGAACAATCCTCTCAAAGTGACTACACTTGTATCCAACAATCCTTGAAATTAAAGATTTCAAAAAACACTTAAACTGATTTACAACAATCCTGGAAAAATAAGTAAGTAATTATCAATATTTGAGTTTGAGTGAGTTGAGTAGTATTGATCACATAGAGTGATTTAACAATGTATGATCTTTTCTTCTAATAATATTATTGTACAATGACTCAAGATATAATTTCTCAAAGTTTTCTGTTTGATAATGCATGAAAATGTGCAGAAAACTTATGCATGAAAGTGAAGAAATGCTTGAGTTTGTATTTTGAAAATTAAGAAAATATTTATGGAAGAGGTGTTGAAACAGATTTTGAAAATGAATATTTATATGTTCATAACACCCTTTTGAAACATCATGATGTTCTGAAAATGTATCATGAATAAATGCCAAGTTTGATTGAAAGGTTTTAATGAAAAGGTATGATGAACAGGCATGTGAAAAGCTGCTATTTTTCAAAATCGTGCAGCATGCAATCGATTGCACCCTTTGTGTAAATCGGTTGCACAAGGTTTCAACAACTATATTTTCAAATGTTTTAAGTGTGAAATCGATTGCACTAGCAATGTAAATAGATTGCATGTAAAGTCAGTAGCAAAAAGTAAGTGAGTGCAATCAATTTCACAAGCAATGTAAATCGATTGCACTGAGAAACAGAAGAAAACATTTTGGAAATTTTAAGTATGCAATCGATTGGACAAGCAATGTAAATTGATTCCACAGATAAACAGAAGCAAAAGATATGAAAAATTGGAGCATGCAATCGATTGCACTAAAATGCAAATCGATTGCACTCAAGTGAAAAAAGAAATTTTAACTTTGAAAAACTTGAGTAATGATTTTTAAACATTTCTTTTTCTTTATTGAGCATCTATATCTTAAGATCAAAGTAAGTAATATTATTATACCTTGAAAGTTGTTGAGAGCTTTGAACTGAAGATATTGTCCTTAGATGCTTTGAGCTTGATCATAAATCTTTGTCTTCTTTGTCAATCATGGTTTGTCTTCATCAAAACAAAAGCTCATCTAAGAAGGTTGATTTTACATTCTCCAGCTTTTTGATGATGACAAACAATCTTGCTTTATGCGATGTACTTTCCGTTAGAGCTTCTCCCCCTAAGATGCAAAACTCCCACTATGTAGGAGAGGGTTGGAATCCTTTGTATTTCTTCATCTTGGTTCGAGAGTACCTTAAAAATTAAGACCAGGAAAATACAAGACTAAAGTACCACATCTTTCTCCCCCTTTGACATTATCAAAAAGAAGGGAAAGATGCACAAAACAAACAATAATAGAGCAATATATCGAGAAAACTTAAATTTAAACAAGTAACACAAATTGTTTAAGGATTACACAGAAAATTGAACAAACAAAACATTAAATAACAAGACAATGACATAAAATAAGATTTACCCAGAACTTCAAGGGTGATGCATGTCCAGGTGGTTATAGGACCATGAGCCTTGATTCGGTAATTGTTGTTAAAGTGGGGGTTGTGTGTAGTGTTGAGGAGGTGTAGCTGGATTATTTGGATCATATGGTGGAATATGAAGATGAGACGCAAATTGTTGAGACATGTAATCCATAAGCTATTTATTGCTTGGACTAGAGGGAGGAGTAGGAGAAGGAGGCACAACTTCACCGCCTTCGACTTCTTGGTCATTTCCTTCATCGCCAACAACATCTTCACCGATGTAAGTGATGGTTTTTGTTTCCGGATTGTAATGCACGCCAATCCTGGAGTCAACATTCTTGATGGAAATCTTGTTTAGATTAGGATCCATATTCACCTTTTCAAATCCAGCAAAATCCACACCAAATTCTTCCATAATTAAAGTAACAAAATAAGCATATGGAAGAAATTTAGATTTTGCATCGTCTCTCAGCATATGCACCATTATAAGCCTTGCCCAATTTACACTTATCCCTTTCTTTCTTGCATAAATTAGCTGCATTCCCAAGTCGATAACAGTGCAGTGGTTTCCAGCTCTTGGAAACAGAATATAGACCAAAAAAGAATGATGTAGGTGATCGTCTATATAGAGGTTACGTGCACTCCAGGAGTCTATGGATTGAATTACTCCGCCAAGACCATAAATCCGTTTGGCGCGAAATTCTGCTTCACTTAACCGCCCAATGCTATAAAAGAAATCCTTTTTCCGGTAGTCATCCCATATCTCATTTTCAGGGACATATAGGGAACTTCCAGTGTAAGGAATATGAAGGATCTCACCAACAACCTGAGGAGTTAGAGAGATACGAGTACCCAACACATATTTGACCATTTTGCCTTTTTGGGGTGTTAGATTGCTAAAAAACATTCTTTCCAAATCCGGGTAATATGGACCGAACGAAGAAATCAAGGGTTCTACACCATAAGCAGCTAGATCATTTTAAAAGGAAAAGCATTCTTGAGGAAAGGAGGATAGCATACCATATTTGGGGTTGGATACTATTTTCCTTTAAAAGTATTTGGTAAATATGGCTTCTTGCTCTTCAGTGAGAGATGAAAGCAATGGATTGGATGTTGAATCAACCTTTTTCTTCCCTTTTTCTGAAGCTGGAACTTTTCTCTTTTGTCTTGAAGCCATGGGTATGGAGTTTTAGGGTTTTGGGGATTTTAGGTTTTGTGAGAGAGAAAGGTGCTTGTGAGATGAGATTTGGAAATGATTTGGGTAGATAGGGAATGAGTGGATGTATTAAAGTGTATTTGGCTTGGGAATATGAGAGAGAGGAATTCTGACCAACACAATTTTTCTGTCATAAAAGCAAGTTGCAGTAGGTGCAATTGATTTGCATTTCAGGTGCAATCAATTTACACATAAAACAAAATTAAAATAAAACAGAAACGTACAGAGTGTAATCGATTTGCATTGAAGGTGCAATCGATTTTCACTTGAAACAGAATGGACAAAATTGAAAATACTCAGTGAGAAATCGATTTACACTCTTTGTGCAATCGATTTGCATCAACAAAAAAATGTCTAAAACCAATTTTTTCTTAAAAATTTAAATACCACATAACATATATTCACATATAGCATGTATAAAACATATAGAAAAAAATTATAACAAGGGTAGAATGCACCTTATAAGTCGTGTTCGTCAAGTATGCCAAGCTCTCGTCGAATTTTGTAGAAAGGTTCTCTTGCCAAAGGTTTGGTGAAGATATCGGCAACCCTAATTATGAGTATCTACAAAGGTTACCTTGACATCTCCTTGAAGAACATGATCACGGAGGAAATGATGTCGAATGTCTATGTGTTTAGTTCTTGAATGCATGACGGGATTCTTCGTAATGTTAATTGAACTTGTGTTGTCGCACCTTAGAGGAATGCACCCTAGATCGAGTCCGTAGTCACGAAGGTTTTGTTTTAGCCACAAAATTTGAGCGTAACTACTACCCGCTGCAATATATTTAGCTTCGGTCGTGCTAAGAGAAACTCATGCTTGTTTCTTGCAGGCCCATGATACTAATGCATTACCAAGATTATGACAAGTACCACTTGTGCTTTTTCTATCCTTTTTACAACCTGCATAGTCCGCGTCAGAATAACCAATTAAGTTGCAAACACTACCTTTAGGATACCACAATCCGACATTCGTTGTCCCTTAGAGATACTTCATGATCCTCTTTACCGTCGTGAGATGAGATTCCTTTTGGTTAGCTTGAAAGCGGGCACAGAGACAAACACTAAACATTATGTCAGGACGGCTTGCCGTTAAATACAATAAGGAGCCAATCATACCTCGATACTTAGTGATGTTGATGGAAACGCCTAATTCATCTTGGTCAACATATGAACCAGAACCCATTGGTGTATACATTTCCTTACAGTTATCCATGTCAAACCTTTTCAAGAGTTCCTTGCAATATTTGGATTGGTTGATGAAGATGCCATCTTTTACTTGTTTGATTTGAAGTCCAAGAAAATAGTTCATTTTACCCATCATGGACATTTCAAATTCTCCTTGCATCATTGATGAGAATTCTTCACATATTTCTTGATTTGAAGAACCGAAAATGATGTCATCAACATATACTTGTGCTAGCAAAGTGTCGCCTTTGATTTTCTTGATAAATAGAGTCTTGTCAACTTTTCCCTTTTCATAACCCTTTTCGCATAATAAGTTGCTTAAACGATCATACCATGCCCTTGGTGCTTATTTCAATCCATAGAGAGCTTTTCTTAATTTAAATACATGAGATGTATTCTTGAAATCTTCGAACCCCGGGGGTTGCTTAACGTAGACTTCTTCAGTGATATATCCATTCAAGAATGCGCTTTTGACATCCATTTGGAAAAGATGAAAATTTAATGAACAAGCATACACAACTAAGAGACAAATAGCTTCTAACCTTGCAACTGGAGCGAAAGTTTCTTCAAAGTCTATTCCTTCTTCCTTATTTTAGCCTTCTGCTACCAATCTTGCTTTGCTGCGAACAATTATTCCATTCTCGTCAAGTTTGTTTTTGAACACCCATCTTGTTCCAATAATGTGTTTGTTTCTTGGCCTAGGGACAAGTTCCCAAACTTGATTCCTTTCAAATTGATTCAATTCTTCTTGCATAGCGATAATCCATTGGTCATTGCCTAAGGCTTCATCAACTTTGGAAGGTTCAATTTGAGAGACAAACGCCATGTTTAGGCAAGCATCCTTGAGATTTAATCTTGTTGACACACGTTGACTGATATCACCAATTACTTTATCAATAGGATGATCTCGACGAGTTCTCCATTCTTTTGGTAGATCATTGAGAATTGATTCTTGTTGAGGGGATTCTTCATGTTGAATAGGTTGATCTTTGGAAGAATTTTCTTGAGGACCTTCTAGTACTTAATCATAATTATCACATACAATATTATCCTCCTTGGAGGGGTTAGTTTCATCAAAAGAAACATGCATAGATTCTTCAATTGTCAAAGTTCTTTTGTTGTATATTCTATATGCCTTACTAGAAAGAGAGTAACCAAGGAAAATACCTTCATCGGATTTTTCATCAAACTTACCAAGGTTATCTTTGTCATTGTTTAAGATAAAGCATTTGCATCCGAAGATGTGAAAGAAAGCAATGTTTGGTTTTCTCCGTTTGAAGAGTTCATATGGAGTTTTCTTTAAGATTGGTCTAATGTTAACTCTATTGCTAACAAAACATGTCGTGCTCACCTCATCCGCCCAAAAGTATTTTGGAAGATTTGAATCGCTAAGCATTGTTCTATCAAGTTCCACAAGAGACCTATTCTTTCTTTCTACCACTCCATTTTGTTGAGGAGTCCTTGGTTCCGAGAAGTTGTGAGATATTCCATGTTCTCCACAAAATTCTTCAAATAGAGCATTTTGGAATTCTCCGCCATGGTCACTCCATATTGAGGCAATTGTTAGAGACTTCTCATTCTGAATTTGTTTAGCATACTTCTTGAACGCCTTGAATGCATCACTTCTCTGCACTAAAAATAATGTCCAAGTATATCTAGAGAAATCGTCAACAATAACCAAAGCATATACATTACCTCGGAAACTCCTTGTTCTCGATGGACCAAATAAGTCCATATGTAAAAATTGTAGTGGCCTTGTAGTGGACACCACATTCTTAGATTTGAAAGTTGATCTAGTTTGTTTCCCTTTTTGACAAGCATCGCACAGTCTATCTTTGACGACATTTCTCTTAGGCAATCCAATGACAAGATCATGCTTGATTAATTTATTCAAGTGTTTCATGTGAATATGAGAAGTTCTTTTGTGCCACAGCCATGAATCATCGTTGCTCTCCATGAGACATTTAACCTTCAAAGATGGATCATCAATGGAAATCATGAATATATTATTGATTCTTTTACCTTTAAGTATAACCTCATGAGTGACTTCGTCTTCTATAAAGCATTCATCCTTGGTGAACTTGATTTTGAAGTCTTTGTCACAAAGTTGCCTGATACTAAGAAGATTGTGCTTTAGTCCTTCAACATAAAGAACATCTTCAATGGATGTGAAAGGTGGAGCACCAACTTTGCCTTTGCCTAGGATTCTTCCCTTATTATTGTCTCCATAAGTGACAAAACCCTTGGCCTTTAGCGCTAGATTTGAAAATTGGTTTATGTCTCCTGTCATATGCTTTGAACAACCACTATCAATATACCAAAGAATGCATGTGGTCTTGAAGCACACCTGCAAAACAAATTAGGTTTTGTTAGGTACCCAAGTTGCTTTGGGTCCTTCATAATTAGTGCGTTTCTTTACCCATACATAATGCCCACTTGCCACACTGAAGTTTCTAACATAGCAAGCATTAGGTGTATGGCCTTTAATGCCACAATAAAAACAAGTAGGTTCAAATTTATTTCTATATCTATAAGGATAAGATTTCTTCTTAGGAAATGTTTTCTTTTTAGGATAGTGACGAACTATTTTAGGTTTGCTCACTTTCTCTTTGGATGATTGATCACTAGCCTTAATAGAGATAGTTTTGTTAGAACTTGGTTTTGAAAACTTTGAATATCTAAGTCCACTTTTATCATTGGAGTATATTTGTTGGCTAAGAACACCTTCCAATCCAATTTGGCCTTTTTCATATCTTTCAATGACTCTTTTTAATTGGACAATTTGGAAAGAGAGTGAATCACAATTTTTTCATACAAAATTCTATTTTTGTTCATCACTTGATTTTTGTATTTCTTCTTTGAAATCTTTTTCCATAGAATCAAATTTTTCTTTTAAGGATGAAATTTGTTTCTTTTGTGATGAAATAGTTTTATACATAATTTTGCATTCATTCAATAATTCATCTATAGCACCTTGTGCATCACTATCAAAAAGAGAAAATTCATTAGTAACCTTATTGTCTTCATCATCGGAATGGTGTGAGGCCATCAATGCTAGATTTGCACTTTCATCAGTATCGAAATCGGATGAGGAACTTATTTCATTGTCCTCCCATGCAACATAAGCCTTTTTGTTCTTGAATCCCTTCTTGCTTTTGAAGCCACCTTTCTGGGAGAGTTTTGGATAATCTGGCTTGATATGACCTTGCTTACCACATTCATAACATGTGATTTCTTGTGTTGATGTGGAAGCTTCCTTTTTCTTAAATTGTTTCTTTCCTTTTGAATGAGAAAAGGGTTTGTCATTTCTACCAATGAACTTACCAAGCCTTTTAACAAGAAGCATGAAGTTTTCATCTTCTTCCGGATTGTCTTCCTTTTCAACTTCCTTGGAATCTATCTTCAAAGCAATATTCTTGGATTTCTTCTCTTGATTTTCATGCTTTTCAAGTCTTCCGAGTTCCGTCTCACATTCTTGAACTTTTCCAAACAATGTTGTGGATGTCATGTTGGAGAGACTCTTCTTTTCTGAAATTGTTGTTACCTTTGGTTGCCAGTCCCTAATTAAGGACCTAAGTACTTTCAGATTTAGTTCATCATTCGTCAAAGTTTTACCAAGAGCCATTAGATGATTTGTCAAGTGCACAAATCTCTTTTGTAAGTCAAGAATGGTTTCTCTGGGCTGCATTCAAAATAATTCGTATTCTTGACTTAGGGTATTTAGTCTTGATCTTTTTACTTCAACCGTTCCTTCATGAGTTTGTACCAAGGTATCCCATATTTCTTTTGTTGTCTTGCATGCCGAGACACAGAAGAATTCATCCATGCTAAGTGCACCTTGAAGAAGGTTTATTGCCTTTTTATCATAGATAACTTTCTTCTTATCATCATCATCCCATGCAGTTTTAGGCTTTGATGAGCCAACACCATTGATTACCGTTATAGGGATAAATGGACCATTTTTGACGGCATCCCATATTTCTTCTCCTTGTGCTTCTAGATGTGCCTTCATGCGTATTTTCTAGAAGTCAAAATATTCACCACAAAATAGAGGAGGCTTGGTGTTACTACCACCATCTCTGAAAATGTGGTTTTGATTTGCGGAAGCCATTCTGGATCTTTTAGGAACAGGTTACCTATAACCTGCTCTGATACCAATTGTAAGTACGAAGTGCGCCTAAGAGGGGGGGGGGGGGGGGGGGGTTAATTAGGTACTTTAAAAAATTCTGGTTTTAGTGATGATGGTTCTTATTTTTCCTTGTTAATGGTGAGTTTAGGAAAGCGTAAAATGCAGAAAAATAAAATGACACGGGCGATATATCCTGGTTCCCCTTACAGTCCGAGAGTACTCCAGTCCCCTTTCAACATGAAAGAGATATCCTTATTGTGGCAAACTTAAACAAGAACTACCAAACAACCAAGAACAATCCTCTTGGACCAAGAACAATCCTCTTGGATTTTCACTATGTCAACTATGAGAATAATCCTCTAAAAGTGACTACACTTGTGTCCAACAATCCTGGAAATACAAGATTTCAAAAAACACTTAATCTGATTTCCAACAATCCTGGAAAAATAAGTAAGTAATTATCAATATTTGAGTTTGAGTGAGTTGAGTAGTATTGATCACATATAGTGATTTAACAATGTATGATCTTTTCTTCCAATAATATTATTGTACAATGACTCAAGATATAATTCCTCAAAGTTTTCTGTTTGATAATGCATGAAAATGTGCAGAAAACTTATGCATGAAAGTGAAGAAATGCTTGAGTTTGTATTTTGAAAATTAAGAAAATATTTATGGAAGAGGTGTTGAAACAGATTTTGAAAATGAATATTTATATGTTCATAACACCCTTTTGAAACATCATGATATTCTGAAAATGTATCATGAACAAATGCCAAGTTTGATTGAAAGGTTTCAATGAAAAGGTATGATGAACAGGCATGTGAAAAGCTGTTGTTTTTCAAAATCATGCAGCATGCAATCGATTGCACCCTTTGTGTAAATCGATTGCAAATAGTTTCAATAGCTATATTTTTAAATGTTTTAAGTGTGAAATCGATTGCACTAGAAATGTAAATAGATTGCATGTAAAGTCAGTAGCAAAAAGTAAGTGAGTGAAATCGATTGCACAAGCAATGTAAATCGATTGCACTGAGAAACCGAAGAAAATGTTTTGGAAATTTTAAGTATGCAATCAATTGCACAAGCAATGTAAATCGATTGCACAGAGAAACAGAAGCAAAGGATCTGAAAATTTGGAGCATGCAATCGATTGCACTAAAATGCAAATCGATTGCACTCAAGTGAAAAAAGATATTTTAACTTTGAAAAACTTGAGTAATGATTTTTAAACATTTTTTTTCTTTATTGAGCATCTATATCTTAAGATCAAAGTAAGTAATATGATTATACCTTGAAAGTTGTTGAGAGCTTTGAACTGAAGATATTGTCCTTAGATGCTTTGAGCTTGGTCATAAATCTTTGTCTTCTTTTTCAATCATAGTTTGTCTTCATCAAAACAAAAGCTCATCTAAGAAGGTTGATTTTACATTCTCCCCATTTTTAATGATGACAAACAATCTTGCTTTATGCGATGTACTTTCCGAAAGAGCTTCTCCCCCTATGATGCAAAACTCCCCCTATGTAAGAGAGGGTTGGAATCCTTTGTATTTCTTCATCTTGGTTCGAGAGTCCTTAAAAATTAAGACCAGGAAAATACAAGCATAAAGTACCACATCTTTCTCCCCCTTTGACATTATCAAAAAGAAGGGAAAGATGCACAAAACAAACAATAATAGAAAAATATATCGAGAAAACTTAAATTTAAACAAGTAACACAAATTGTTTAAGGATTACACATAAAATTGGACAAACAAAACATTGAATAACAAGACAATGACATAAAAAAATATTTAGCCAGAACTTCAAGGGTGATGCATGTCCGGGTGGTTATAGGACTATGAGCCTTGATTCGGTAATTGTTGTTGAAGTGGGGGTTCTGTGTAGTGTTGAGGAGGTGTAGCTGGATTATTTGGATCATATGGTGGAATATGAAGATGAGAGTAAAAGTATGAAAATTGTTGATTCACATCCGTGCGGAAGTCATTAATCCGGGTTGTAGTGGAATCATTAATCGCACTCCATTGATTGTTGATGTTGGTGTTCATGGAAGCAAATTGTTGAGACATGTAATCCATAAGCTATTTATTGTTTGGACCAGAGGGAGAAGTAGGAGAAGGAGGCACAACTTCACCGCCTTCGACTTCTTGATCATTTCCTTCATCGCCAACAACATCTTCACCGATGTAAGTGATGGTTTTTGTTTCCGGATTGTAATGCACGCCCATCCTGGAGTCAACATTCTTGATGGAAATCTTGTTTAAATTAGGATCCATATTCACCTTTTCAAATCCAGCAAAATCCACACCAAATTCTTCCATAATTAAAGTAACAAAATAAGCATATGGAAGAAATTTAGATTTTGCATCGACTCTCAGCATATGCACCATTATAAGCCTTGCCCAATTTACACCTATCCATTTCTTTCTTGCATAAATTAGCTGCATTCCCATGTCGGTAACAGTGCAGTGGTTTCCAGCTCTTGGAAACATAATATAGACCAAAAAATAATGATGTAGGCGATCGTCTATATAGAGGTTACCTGCACTCCAGGAGTCTCTGGATTGAATTACTCCGCCAAGACCACAAATCCGTTTGGCACGAAATTCAGCTTCACTTAACCGCCCAATGCTATAAAAGAAATCCTTTTTCCGGTAGTCATCCCATATCTCGTTTTCGGGGTCATATAGGGAACTTCCAGTGTAAGGAATATGAAGGATCTCACCAACAACCTGAGGAGTTAGAGAGATACGAGTACCTAACACATATGTGACCATTTTGCCTTTTTGGGGTGTTAGATTGCTAAAAAACATTCTTTCCAAATCCGGGTAATATGGACCGAACGAAGAAATCAAGAGTTCTAGACCATAAGCAGCTAGATCATTTTGAAAGGAAAAGCATTCTTGAGGAAAGGAGGATAGCATACCATATTTGGGGTTGGATACTATTTTCCTTTGAAAGTATTTGGTAAATATGGCTTCTTGCTCTTCAGTGAGAGATGAAAGCAATGGATTGGATGTTGAATCAACCTTTTTCTTCCCTTTTTCTGAAGCTGGAACTTTTCTCTTTTGTCTTGAAGCCATGGGTATGGAGTTTTAGGGTTTTGGGGATTTTAGGTTTTGTGAGAGAGAAAGGTGCTTGTGAGATGAGATTTGGAAATGATTTGGGTAGATAGGGAATGAGTGGATGTATTAAAGTGTATTTGGCTTGGGAATATGAGAGAGAGGAATTCTGACCAACACAATTTTTCTGTCATAAAAGCAAGTTGCAGTAGGTGCAATCGATTTGCATTTCAGGTGCAATCAATTTACACATAAAACAAAATTAAAATAAAATAGAAACGTATAGAGTGTAATCGATTTGCATTGAAGGTGCAATCGATCTTCACTTGAAACAGAATGGACAGAATTGAAAATACTCAGTGAGAAATCGATTTACACTCTTTGTGCAATCGATTTGCATCAACAAAAAAATGTCTAAAACCAAATTTTTCTTAAAAATTTAAATACCACATAACATATATTCACATATAGCATGTATAAAACATATAGAAAAAAAATATAACAAGGGTAGAATGCACCTTATAAGTCGTGTTCGTCAAGTATGCTAAGCTCTCGTCAAATTTTGTAGAAAGGTTCTCTTGCCAAAGGTTTGGTGAAGATATCGGCAACCCTGATTATGAGTATCTACAAAGGTCACCTGGACATCTCCTTGAAGAACATGATCACGGAGGAAATGATGTCGAATGTCTATGTGTTTAGTTCTTGAATGCATGCCGGATTCTTCGTAATGTTAATTGCACTTTTGTTGTCGCACCTTAGAGGAATGCACCCTAGATCGAGTCCGTAGTCACGAAGTTGTTGTTTTAGCCACAAAATTTGAGCGCAACTACTACCCACTGCAATATATTCAGCTTCGGTCGTGCTAAGAGTAATGCATGCTTATTTCTTGCAGGCCCATGATACTAATGCATTACCAAGATTTTTACAAGTACCACTTGTGCTTTTTCTATCCGTTTTACAACCTGCATAGTCCGCGTCAGAATAACCAATTAAGTTGCAAACACTACCTTTAGGATACCACAATCCGAAATTCGTTGTCCCTTCGAGATACTTCATGATCCTCTTTTCCGCCGTGAGATGAGATTCCTTTGGGTTAGCTTGAAAGAGGGCACAAAGACAAACACTAAACATTATGTCAGGACGGCTTGCCATTAAATACAATAAGGAGCCAATCATACCTCGATACTTAGTGATGTCGATGGAAACGCCTAATTCATCTTGGTCAACATATGAACCAGAACCCATTGATGTAGACATTTCCTCACAGTTATCCATGTCAAACCTTTTCAAGAGTTCCTTGCAATATTTGGATTGGTTGATGAAGATGCCATCTTTTAGTTGTTTGATTTGAAGTCCAAGGAAATAGTTCATTTTACCCATCATGGACATTTCAAATTCTCCTTGCATCATTGATGAGAATTCTTCACACATTTCTTGATTTGAAGAACCGAAAATGATGTCATCAACATAGACTTGTGCTAGCAAAGTGTCGCCTTTGATTTTCTTGATAAATAGAGTCTTGTCAACTTTTCCCTTTTCGAAACCCTTTTCGTATAAGAAGTTGCTTAAACGATCATACCATGCCCTTGGTGCTTATTTCAATCCATAGAGAGCTTTTCTTAATTTAAATACATGAGATGGATTCTTGAAATCTTCGAACCTCGGGGGTTGCTTAACGTAGACTTCTTTAGTGATATATCCATTCAAGAATGCGCTTTTGTCATCCATTTGGAAAAGATGGAAATTTAATGAACAAGCATACGCAAGTAAGAGACAAATAGCTTCTAACCTTGCAACTGGAGCGAAATTTTCTTCAAAGTCTTTTCCTTCTTCCTTATTTTAGCCTTGTGCTACCAATCTTGCTTTGTTGCGAACAATTATTCCATTCTCGTCAAGTTTGTTTTTGAACACCCATCTTGTTCCAATAATGTGTTTGTTGCTTGGCCTAGGGACAAGTTCCCAAACTTGATTCCTTTCAAATTGATTCAATTCTTCTGTTATAGCGATAATCCATTGGTCATCGCCTAAGGCTTCATCAACTTTGGAAGGTTCAATTTGAGAGACAAACGCCATGTTTAGGCAAGCATCCTTGAGATTTAATCTTGTTGACACACCTTCAATGGACATCTTCAATGGATGTGAAAGGTGGAGCACCAACTTTGCCTTTGCCTAGGATTCTTCCCTTATGATTGTCTCCATAAGTGACAAAACCCTTGGCCTTTAGCGCTAGATTTGAAAATTGGTTTATGTCTCCTGTCATATGCTTTGAACAACCACTATCAAGATACCAAAGATTGCATCTGGTCTTCAACCACACCTGCAAAACAAATTAGGTTTTGTTAGGTACCCAAGTTGCTTTGGGTCTTTCATAATTAGTGCCTTTCTTTACCCATACATAATGCCCACTTGCCACACTGAAGTTTCTAAAATAGTAAGCATTAGGTGTATGGCCTTTAATGCCACAATAAAAACAAGTAGGTTCAAAGTTATTTCTATATCTAGAAGGATAAGATTTATTCTTAGGAAATGTTTTCTTTTTAGGATAGTGACGAACTATTTTAGGTTTGCTCACTTTCTCTTTGGATGATTGATCACTAGCCTTAACAGAGATAGTTTTGTTAGAAGTTGGTTTTGAAAACTTTGAATATCTAAGTCCACTTTTATCATTGGAGTATATTTGTTGGCTAAGAACACCTTCCAATCCAATTTGGCCTTTTTCATATCTTTCAATGACTCTTTTTAATTGGACAATTTGGAAAGAGAGTGAATCACAATTTTTGCATACAAAATTTTGTTTTTGTTCATCACTTGATTTTTGTTTTTCTTCTTTGAAATCTTTTTCCATAGAATCACATTTTTCTTCTAAGGATGAAATTTGTTTCTTTTGTGATGAAATAGTTTTATACAGAATTTTGCATTCATTCAATATTTCATATATAGCACCTTGTGCATCACTATCAAAAAGAGAAAATTCATTACTAACCTCATTGTCTTCATCATCGGAATGGTGTGAGGCCATCAATGCTAGATTTGCACTTTCATCACTATCGAAATCGGATGAGGAACTTATTTCATTGTCCTCCCATGCGACATAAGCCTTTTTGTTCTTGAATCCCTTCTTGCTTTTGAAGCCACCTTTCTTGGAGAGTTTTGGACAATCCGGCTTGATATGACCTTGCTTACCACATTCATAACATGTGATTTCTTGTGTTGATGTGGAAGCTTCCTTTTTCTTAAATTGTTTCTTTCCTTTTGAATGAGAAAAGGGTTTGTCATTTCTACCAATGAACTTACCAAGCCTTTTAACAAGAAGCATGAAGTTTTCATCTTCTTCCATATTGTCTTCCTTTTCAACTTCCTTGGAATCTATCTTCAAAGCAATATTCTTGGATTTCTTCTCTTAATTTTCATGCTTTTCAAGTCTTCCGAGTTCCGTCTCATGTTCTTGAAGTTTTCCAAAAAATGTTGCCGATGTCATGTTGGAGAGACTCTTCTTTTTTGAAATTGACGTTACCTTTGGTTGCCAGTCCCTAATTAAGGACCTAAGTACTTTCAGATTTAGTTCATCATTCGTCAAAGTTTTACCAAGAGCACTTAGATGATTTGTCAAGTGCACAAATCTATTTTGTAAGTCAAGAATGGTTTCTCCGGGATGCATTCGAAATAATTCGTATTCTTGACTTAGGGTATTTAGTCTTGATCTTTTTATTTCAACCGTTCCTTCATGAGTTTCTACCAAGGTATCCCATATTTCTTTTGTTATCTTGCATGCCGAGACACAGAAGAATTCATGCATGCTAAGTGCACCTTGAAGAAGGTTTATTGCCTTTTTATCATAGATAACTCTCTTCTTATCATCATCATCCCATGAAGTTTTAGGCTTTGATGAGCCAACACCATTGATTACCGTTATAGGGATAAATGGACCATTTTTGACGGCATCCCATATTTCTTCTCCTTGTGCTTCTAGATGTGCCTTCATGCGTATTTTCTAGAAGTCAAAATATTCACCAAAAAATAGAGGAGGCTTGTTGTGACTACCACCATCTCTGAAAATGAGGTTTTGATTTGCGGAAGCCATTCTGGATCTTTTAGGAATAGGTTACCTATAACCTGCTCTGATACCAATTGTAAGTACGAAGTGCGCCTAAGAGGGGGGGGGGGGGGGGGGGGGTTAATTAGGTACTTTAAAAAATTCTGGTTTTAGTGATGATGGTTCTTATTTTTCCTGGTTAATGGTGAGTTTAGAAAAGCATAAAATGCAGAAAAATAAAAGGACACGGGCGATATATCCTGGTTCCCCTCAGAGTCCAAGAGTACTCCAGTCCCCTTTCAACATGAAAGAGATTTCCTTATTGTGGAAAACTTAAACAAGAACTACCAAACAACCAAGAACAATCCTCTTGGACCAAGAACAATCCTCTTGGATTTTCACTATGTCAACTATGAGAACAATCCTCTAAAAGTGACTACACTTTTGTCCAACAATCCTGGAAATACAAGATTTCAAAAAACACTTAAACTGATTTCCAACAATCTTGGAAAAATAAGTAAGTAATTATCAATATTTGAGTTTGAGTGAGTTGAGTAGTATTGATCACATAGAGTTATTTAACAATGTATGATATTTTCTTCCAATAATATTATTGTACAATGACTCAAGATATAATTCCTCAAAGTTTTATGTTTGATAATGCATGAAAATGTGCAGAAAACTTATGCATGAAAGTGAAGAAATGCTTGAGTTTGTATTTTGAAAATTAAAAAAATATTTATGGAAGAGGTGTTGAAACAGATTTTGAAAATGAATATTTATATGTTCATAACACCCTTTTGAAACATCATGATGTTCTGAAAATGTATCATGAACAAATGCCAAGTTTGGTTGAAAGGTTTCAATGAAAAGGTATGATGAACAGGCATGTGAAAAGCTTCTGTTTTTCAAAATCGTGCAGCATGCAATCGATTGCACCCTTTGTGTAAATAGATTGCACAAGGTTTCAATAGCTATATTTTCAAATGTTTTAAGTGTGAAATCGATTGCACTAGCAATGTAAATATATTGCATGTAAAGTCAGTAGCAAAAAATAAGTGAGTGCAATCGATTGCACAAGCAATGTAAATCGATTGCACTGCGAAACAGAAGAAAACATTTTGGAAATTTTAAGTATGCAATCGATTGCACAAGCAATGTAAATCGATTGCCCAGAGAAACAGAAGCAAAGCAACTTAAAAATTGGAGCATGCAATCGATTGCACTAAAATGCAAATCGATTACACTCAAGTGAAAAAAGATATTTTAACTTTGAAAAACTTGAGTAATGATTTTTAAACATTTCTTTTTCTTTATTGAGCATCTATATCTTAAGATCAAAGTAAGTAATATTATTATACTTTGAATGTTGTTGAGAGCTTTGAACTGAAGATATTGTCCTTAGATGCTTTGAGCTTGGTCATAAATCTTTGCTTCTTTGTCAATCATGGTTTGTCTTCATCAAAATAAAAGCTCATCTAAGAAGCTTGATTTTACAAAAAGATGTATTAAACACGGTTTAAGGAAAATGAATATAAATTAGTAACATGGTTCAACTTTTATAGTTAAGGGACTATTTGATCCTTATTACGTTATGGCACCAAAATTAATTCCTAGTAGAAGAAACATATCCAAAAACTCTATTTCTCCATTTCAAAAATAGGTATCATTTTGTCACATTTTTTAATTATAAATTTAATTAGGATTAAAATATAATTTCATAAGGTCACTAGAATTTTATTTAACTTATAGTCAATATTTACGAGTGGTCAAGGAGATAGACGTGAAAACTATTGGGTTGCACCCGCGCAGGTCCAAACCCTGTTGTTGATGAATTATTTTAATATAACAAGGAAGTTTTAAAATAATGATATCGAAAATAAAATTAATTATTTAATTAAGATTAAATTTTATGACTAATTAAATCTAAAATTTTCAAAAATTAGTTATGTCATTTACTTTAAGATATATCGTACCGAAGTTTAACATATTTGACAAGTATAATAAACTTATGGATTAATACCTTTCTGGTTCTCGCAAGGAAAATTTTGGTCACATATTAGCATTTAAGTCTAGCAATTATTTAAAACTTACGACATTTGTCCTTCTGGTCTAAATAGTCAATCAAAGCCAGCAAGGCGTGTATGTGGCAACTATGTTATTTTATATTGTCAAGATAGAAACCACTATGAATGGAACATATAACATTTAAGAAAAATAAGAATTGATTAACCAAAAAACTAAATTCAAAAATATAAAATTTATAAACACAAAATCATCTATATGAATCAAAGTATGGCTTTGCAAATAATCTAGTATGAGTTTCTCTTTGTCGCTGATGCATGTGTCGTTTTCTCCATTGATTGCATAGTTCCTTTATATGAAATAAAGATACCAATTTCAATGGTTAATGTTTTATTTTTTATTCATTAAACGGGGAAATGATATGTAGTCGTAGTTAAAGAATTAGAGATTTTTAGTGAGGTACTATGGCTACATCCGGTCACCGTGATAGTCCTTGGAAACATGTTTGAGATGCGAAACAAAACAACTAAATTAATTTATTTTTCTATTTTAATGTTGTTTCCAATTTTGTTTGTGAAGATAATCATTGGTTCCTAAGGACTTCTTTGACAAGGGAACATAAAATAATCCATATATGATAAGATAGAAATAACAATGGTTCCATTTGTGTTTTGTAGATAGAGAGGTAAGTTGAAAACGATTTCTAACCCCGTACACTATATAAAGAAAACCCTATATGTGGATGTTTACAAAATAAACTGTTAATGATATGGTTATTTATAGATTTAAAGGAAAATTGATTTGGTTTATAGAGGTGGAAGCAGTGGTCCAATGGGTTTAACTTCTATATGGTCATAATGGTGGTTGCAATGTAATTGTGTTTGAAAAAATTTATATGATAATGTTAAATTTTAAATTAGGAAAATATTTGGTGAGGAAGAATTTGAATTTTCCATATAAATTCCAAAAAATACCTTATAGTGGACGGTTTTTTGGTCAATAAATCAGTCACAGAAGTGTCAGTGTCACTCAATACTTAATTGGACGGCAAAAGATGTATTAAACACGGTTTAAGGAAAATGAATATAATATAATAACATGGTTCAACTTGTATAGTTAAGGGACTATGTGATCCTTATTACGTTATGGCACCAAAATGAATCCCTAGTAGAAGACACATATCCCAAAACTGCATTTCTCCATTTCAAAAATAGGTATCATTTTGTCACATTTTTGAGTTATAAATTTAATTAAGCTTAAAATATAATTTCATAGGCTCACTAGAATTTTATTTGACCTATAGTCAATATGTATGAGTGGTCAAGGAGATATACGTGAAAATTATTGGGCTACGCCCGCGCAGGTCTGAACCCTACTGTTAATGAATTATTTTTACTATAACAAGGAAATTTTAAAACAATGATATCAAAAATAAAATTATTTATTTAATTAAGATTAAATTTTATGACTAATTAAATCTAAAATTTTCAAAAATTAGTTATGTCATTTATTTAAGATATATCGTACACAAGTTTAACTTATTTGACAAGTATAATAAACTTATGGATTAATACCTTTCTGGTTCTCGCAAGATAAATTTTGGGCACATATTTTTTAAAATAAGCATTTAAGTCTAGCAATTATTTAAAACTTACAACATTTTTCCTTCTGGTCTAAATAGTCAATCAAAGCCAACAAGGTGTGTATGTGGCAACTATGTTATTTTATATTGTCAAGATAGAAACCACTATGAATGGAACATATAACATTTAAGAAAAATAAGAATTGATTAACCAAAAAACTAAATTCAAAAATATAAAATTTATAAACACAAAATCATGTATATAAATCAAAGTATGACTTTGCAAATAATCTAGTATGAGTTTCTCTTTGTCGCTGATGCATGTGTCATTTTCACCATTGCTTGCATACTTCCTTTATATGGATTAAAGATACCAATTTCAATGGTTACTGTTTGATTTTTTATTCATTAAACTAGGAAATGATATGTAGTCGAAGTTAAAGAATTAGAGGTTTTTAGTGAGGTACTATGGCTGCATCCGGTCACCGTGATAGTCCTTGGAAACATGTCTGAGATGCGAGACCAATCAACTAAATGAATTTATTTTTCTATTTTAATGTTTTTTCCAATTTTGTTTGTGAAGATAATCATTGGTTCCTAATGACTTCTTTGACAAGGAAACATAAAATAATCCATATATGATAAGATAGAAAGAACAATGGTTCCATTTGTGTTTTGTAGATAGAGAGATGAGTTGAAAACGATTTCTAACCTCGTACACTATATAAAGCACACCCTATATGTGGATTTTTTACAAAATAAACTGTTAATGGTATGGTTATTTATAGATTTAAAGGAAAATTGATTTGGTTTATAGAGGTGGAAGTAGTGGTCCAATGGGTTTAACTTCTAGATGGTCATAATGGTGGTTGCAATGTAATTTTGTTTGAAAAAATTTATATGATAATGTTAAATTTTAAATTATGAAAATATTTGGTGAGGAATAATTTGAATTTTCCATATAAATTCCAAAAAATACCTTATTGTGGCCGAATTTTTTTGTCAAAAATCAGTCACAGAAATGTCAATTTCACTTTATACTTATTTGGATGCCAAGAAGATGTATTAAACACTAGAGATGTTCAAATCCAAACCAATCCACTCAAAAAACTGAAAACTGATCCAAAAAACCAAAAACTGAAATTTATTGGATGTGTTCGGATGTCATTTTATAAAATCGATCGGTTCAAATCTAATTTCAGATTAATTTATCAAAAGCAATCCAAACCAAATTCAACCGCATACATATATTTTTATACTTATTTACTGTTTATTAAATATGATATGCTAAAGTGAAATTTTAACTTATCTACATATTGGGGGAGGAAGAATTTTAATTTTCCATATAATTTCCCAAAAATACCTTATAATGGACGGTTTTTTGGTCAATAAATCAGTCATAGAAGTGTCAATGTCACTCAATACTTAATCGGTTGGAAAAAGACGTATTAAATACGATTTAAGGAAAATGAATATAAATTACTAACATGGTTCAACTTGTATAGTTAAGGGACTATGTGATCCTTATTACGTTTTGGCGCCAAAATGAATCCCTAGTAGAAGACACATATCTAAAAACTGCATTTCTCCATTTAAAAAATAGGTATCATTTTGTCACATTTTTGAATTATAAATTTAATTAAGCTTAAAATATAATTTCATAAGCTCACAAGAATTTTATCTAACCTATAGTCAATATGTACGAGTGGTCAAGGAGATAGACGTGAAAACTATTGGGCTACGCCCGCGCAGGTCCGAACCCTGTTGTTGATGAATTATTTTAATATAACAAGGAAATTTTAAAACAATGATATCAAAAATAAAATTAATTATTTAATTAATATTAAATTTTATGACTAATTAAATCTAAAATTTTCAAAAATTAGTTATGTCATTTACTTTAAGATATATCGTACACAAGTTTAACTTATTTGACAAGTATAATGAACTTATGGATTAATACCTTTCTGGTTCTCGTAAGATAAAATTTGGTCACATATTTTTTAAAATAAGCATTTAAGTCTAGCAATTATATAAAACTTACGACATTTGTCCTTCTAGTCTAAATAGTCAGTAAAAGCCAACAAGGTGTGTATGTCGCAAATATATTATTTTATATTGTCAAGATAGAAACCACTATGAATGGAACATATAACATTTAAGAAAAATAAGAATTGATTAACCTAAAAACTAAATTTAAAAATATAAAATTTATAAACACAAAATCATCAATATGAATCAAAGTATGACTTCGCAAATAATCTAGTAGGCGTTTCTCTTTGCCGCTGATGCATGTGTCGTTTTCGCCATTGCTTGCATACTTCCTTTATATGGAATAAAGATACCAATTTCAATGGTTAGTGTTTGATTTTATATTCATTAAACGGGGAAATGATATGTAGTCGAAGTTAAAGAATTAGAGGTTTTTAGTGAGGTGTTATGGCTGCATCTGGTCACCGTGATAGTCCTTGGAAACATGTATGAGATGCGAGACCAAACAACTAAATGAATTTATTTTTCTATTTTAATGTTGTTTCCAATTTTATTTGTGAAGATAATCATTGGTTCTTAAGGACTTCTTTGACTAGGGAACATAAAATAATCCATATATCATAAGATAGAAAGAACAATGGTTCCATTTGTGTTTTGTAGATAGAGAGATGTGTTGAAAATAATTTCTAACCTCGTGCACTATATAAAGCACACCCTATATGTGGATTTTTACAAAATAAACTGTTAATGATATGGTTATTTATAGATTTAAAGGAAAATTGATATGGTTTATAGAGGTGGAAGCAGTGGTCTAATGGGTACAACTTCTAGATGGTCATAATGGTAGTTGCCATGTAATTGTGTTTGAAAAATTTTATATGATAATGTTTAATTTTAAATTATCAAAATATTTGGTGAGGAAAACTTTGAATTTTCCATATAAATTTAAAAAAATACCTTTGTGTGGCCAATTTGTTTTGTCAAAAATCAGTCACAGAAATGTCAATGTCACTCAATACTTATTTGGATGCCAAGAAGATGTATTAAACACTAAAGTTGTTCAAATCCAAACCAGTCCAATCAAAAAAATGAAAACGATCCAAAAAACCAAAAACCGCAAAAAACTGAAATTTATTGGATGTGTTTGGATGTCATTTTATTAAAACCGATCGGTTCATATTTGATTTCAGATTAATTTATCAAAACCAATGCAAACCAAATTGAACCGCGTACGTATATTTTTATACTTATTTACTGTTTATTAAATATGATATGCTAAAGTGAAATTTTAACTTATCTACATATTGGGCGAGGAAGAATTTGAATTTTCCATATAAATTCCAAAAAATACGTTATAGTGGACGATTCATTAGTCAATAAATAAGTCACAGAAGTGTCAATGTCACTCAATACTTAATTGGATGGAAAAAGATGTATTAAACACGGTTTAAGGAAAATGAATATAAATTACTAACAAGGTTCAACTTGTATAGTTAAGGGACTATGTGATCCTTATTACGTTTTGGCACCAAAATTAATCCCTAATAGAAGACACATATCAAAAAATTGCATTTCTCCATTTCAAAAATAGGTATCATTTTGTCACATTTTTGAATTATAAATTTAATTAGGCGTAAAATATAATTTCATAAGCTCACTAGAATTTTATCTGACCTATAGTCAATATGTACGAGTGGTCAAGGAGATAAACGTGAAAACTATTGGGCTACGCCCGCGCATGTTCGAACCTTGCCGTTGATGAATTATTTTAATATAACAAGGGAATTTTAAAACAACGATATCATTAATAAAATTAATTATTCAATTAAGATTAAATTTTATGACTAATAAAATCTAAAATTTTCAAAAATTAGTTATGTCATTTACATTGAGTTATATGGTACACAAGTTTAACTTATTTGACAAGTATAATAAACTTATGTATTAATACCTTTCTGGTTCTCGCAAGATAAATTTTGGTCACATATTTTTTAAAATAAGCATTTCAGTCTAGAAATTATTTCAAACTTACGACATTTGTCCTTCTGGTCTAAATAGTCAATCAAAGCCAACAAGGTGTGTATGTGGCAACTATGTTATTTTATATTGTCAAGATAGAAACCACTATGAATGGAACATATAACATTTAAAAAAAATAAGAATTGATTAACCAAAAAACTAAATTCAAAATAACAAAGTTTATAAACACAAAATCATCTATATGAATCAAAGTATGACTTTGCAAACAATCTAGTATGAGTTTCTCTTTGTCGCTGATGCATGTGTCGTTTTCACCATTCCTTGCATACTTCCTTAATATGAAATAAAGATACCAATTTCAATGGTTACTGTTTGATTTTTTATTCATTAAACGGGGAAATGATATGTAGTCGAAGTTAAAGAATTAGAGGTTTTTAGTGAGGTACTATGGCTGCATCCGGTCACCGTGATAGTCCTTGAAAACATGTTTGAGATGCGAGACCAAACAACTAAATTAATTTATTTTTCTATTTTAATGTTGTTTCCAATTTTGTTTTTGAAGATAATCATTGGTTCCTAAGGACTTCTTTGACAAGCGAACATAAAATAATCCATATATGATAGATAGAAAGAACAATGAATCCATTTGTGTTTTGTAGATAGAGAGATGAGTTGAAACCGATTTCTAACCTCGTACACTATATAAAGCACACCCTATATGTGGATTTTTACAAAATAAACTGTTAATGATATGGTTATTTATAGATTTAAAGGAAAATTGATATGGTTTATAGAGGTGGAAGCAGTGGTCTATTGGGTACAACTTCTAGATGGTCATAATGGTAGTTGCCATGTAATTGTGTTTGAAAAATTTTATATGATAATGTTAAATTTTAAATTATCAAAATATTTGGTGAGGAAAAATTTGAATTTTCCATATAAATTTAAAAAAATACCTTTGTGTGGCCAATTTGTTTTGTCAAAAATCAGTCACAGAAATGTCAATGTCACTCAATACTTATTTGGATGCCAAGAAGATGTATTAAACACTAAAGTTGTTCAAATCCAAACCAGTCCAATCAAAAAACTGAAAACGATCCAAAAAACCAAAAACCGCAAAAAACTGAAATTTATTGGATGTGTTTGGATGTCATTTTATTAAAACCGATCGGTTCATATTTGATTTCAGATTAATTTATCAAAACCAATGCAAACCAAATTGAACCGCGTACGTATATTTTTATACTTATTTACTGTTTATTAAATATGATATGCTAAATTGAAATTTTAACTTGTCTACATATTGGGGGAGGAAGAATTTGAATTTTCCATTTAATTTCCAAAAAATATGTTATAGTGGACAATTATTTGGTCAATAAATCAGTCACAGAAGTGTAAATGTCAGTCAATAAATAATTGGATGGCAAAAGATGTATTAAACACAATTTAAGAAAAATGAATATAAATTACTAACATGGTTCAACTTGTATAGTTAAGGGACTATGTGATCCTTATTACGTTATGGCTCCAAAATGAATCCCTAGTAGAAGACACATATCTAAAAACTGCATTTCTCCCTTTCGAAAATAGGTATCATTTTGTCAAATTTTTGAATTATAAATTTAATTAGGCTTAAAATATAATTTCATAAGCTCACTAGAATTTTATCTGACCTATAGTCAATATGTACGAGTGGTCAAGGAGATAGACGTGAAAACTATTGGGCTACGCCTGCGCAAGTCCGAACCCTGCTGTTGATGAATTATTTTAATAGAAGAAGGAAATTTTAAAACAATGACATAAAAAATAAAATAAATTTTTTAATTAAGATTAAATTTTATGACTAATTAAATCTAAAATTTTAAAAAATTAGATATGTCGTTTACTTTAAGATATATTGTACACAAGTTTAACTTATTTGACAAGTATAATAAACTTATGGATTAATACCTTTTTGGTTCTCGCAAGATAAATTTTGGTCACATTTTTTTCAAAATAAGCATTTATGTCTAGCAATTATTTAAAACTTACGACATTTGTCCTTCTGGTCTAAATAGTCAATTAAAGCCAACAAGGTGTGTATGTCGCAAATATGTTATTTTATATTGTCAAGATATGAACCACTATGAATGGTACATATAACATTTAAAAAAATAAGAATTGATTAACAAAAAAACTAAATTCAAAAATATAAAATTTATAAACACAAAATCATCTATATGAATCAAAGTATGAATTTGCAAACAATCTAGTATGAGTTTCTCTTTGTCACTGATGCATGTGTCGTTTTCACCATTGCTTGCATACTTCCTTTATATGAAATAAAGATACCAATTTCAATGGTTAGTGTTTGATTTTTTATTCATTAAACGGGGAAATGATATGTAGTCGAAGAAAAAGAATTAGAGGTTTTTAGTGAGGTGTTATGGCTGCATCTGGTCACTGGGATAGTCCTTGGAAACATGTTTGAGATGCGATACCTAACAACTAAATGAATTTATTTTTCTATTTTAATCTTGTTTCCAATTTTTTTTGTGAAGATAATCATTGGTTCCTAAGGACTTCTTTTACAAGGGAACATAAAATAATCCATATATGATAAGATAGCAAAAACAATGGTTTGATTTTTGTTTTGTAGATAAAGAGATGAGTTGAAAACGATTTCTAACCTCGTACACTATATAAAGCACACACTATATGTGGATTTTTACAAAATAAACTGTTAATGATATGGTTATTTATAGATTTAAAGGAAAATTGATTTGGTTTATAGAGGTGGAAGTAGTGGTCTAATGGGTTTAACTTCTAGATGGTCATAATGGTAGTCGCCATGAAATTGTGTTTGAAAAAATTTATATGATAATGTTGAATTTTAAATTATCAAAATATTTGGTGAGGAATAATTTGAATTTTCCATATAAATTTAAAAAAATACCTTATTGTGGCCGATTTTTTTAATCAAAAATCAGTCACAAAAATGTCGATGTCACTCAATACTTATTTGGATGCCAAGAAGATGTATTAAACACTAGAGTTGTTCAAATCCAAACCAGTCTAATCAAAAAACTGAAAACGATCCAAAAAACCAAAAACCGCAAAAAACTGAAATTTATTGGATGTGTTTGGATGTCATTTTATTAAAATTGATCAGTTCAGATCTGATTTCAGATTAATTTATCAAAACCAATCCAAACCAAATTGAACGGCATACATATATTTTAATACTTATTTACTATTTATTAATTATGATATGCTAAAGTGAAATTTTAACTTATCTACATATTGGGGGAGGAAGAATTTGAATTTTCCAAATAAATTCCAAAAAATACCTTATAGTGGACGATTTTTTGGTCAATAAATCAGTCACAGAAGTGTCAATGTCACTCAATACTTAATCGGTTGGAAAAAGACGTATTAAATACGATTTAAGGAAAATGAATATAAATTACTAACATGGTTCAACTTGTATAGTTAAGGGACTATGTGATCCTTATTACGTTTTGGCACCAAAATGAATCCCTAGTAGAAGACACATATCTAAAAACTGCATTTCTCCATTTCAAAAATAGGTATCATTTTGTCACATTTTTGAATTAAAAATTTAATTAAGCTTAAAATATAATTTCATAAGCTCACTAGAATTTCATTTGACCTATAGTCAATATGTACGAGTGGTCAAGGAGATAGACGTGAAAACTATTGGGCTACATCCGCGCAGGTCTGAACCCTGCTGTTGATGAATTATTTTTAATATAACATGGAAATTTTAAAACAACGATATCAAAAATAAAATTAATTATTTAATTAAGATTAAATTTTATGAATAATTAAATCTAAATTTTTAAAAAATTAGTTATGTCATTTACTTTAAGATATATCGTACACAAGTTTAACTTATTTAACAAGTATAATAAACTTATGGATTAATACCTTTCTGTTTCTCGCAAGATAAATTTTGGTCACATATTTTTTTAAATAAGACTTTAAGTCTAGCAATTATTTAAAACTTACGACATTTGTCCTTCTGGTCTAAATAGTTAATCAAAGCCAACAAGGTGTGTATGTGGCAACAATGTTATTTTATATAGTCAAGATAGAAACCACTATGAATGGAACATATAATATTTAAGAAAAATAAGAATTGATTAACCAAAAAACTAAATTCAAAAATATAAAATTTATAAACACAAAATCATCTATATGAATCAAAGTATGACTTTGTAAATAATCTAGTATGAGTTTCTCTTTGTCGCTGATACATGTGTCGTTTTCACCATTGCTTGCGTACTTACTTTATATCAAATAAAGATACCAATTTCAATGGTTACTGTTTGATTTTTTATTCATTAAACGGGGAAATGATATGTAGTCGAAGTTAAATAATTAGAGGTTTTTAGTGAGGTACTATGGCTGCATCCGGTCACCGTGATAATCCTTTGAAACATGTCTGAGATGCGAGACCAAACAACTAAATTAATTTATTTTTCTATTTTAATGTTGTTTCCAATTTTGTTTGTGAAGATAATCATTGGTTCCTAAGGACTTCTTTGACAAGGGAACATATTATAATCCATATATGATAAGATAGAAAGAACAATGGTTCCATTTGTGTTTTGTAGATAGAGAGATGAGTTGAAAACGATTTCTAACCTCGTACACTATATATAGCACACCCTATATGTGGATTTTTACAAAATAAACTGTTAATGATATGGTTATTTATAGATTTAAAGGAAAATTGATTTGGTTTATAGAGGTGGAAGCAGTGGTCCAATGGGTTTAACTTCTAGACGGTCATAATGGTGGTTGCAATGTAATTGTGTTTGAAAAAATTTATATGATAATTTTAAATTTTAAATTATGAAAATATTTGGTGAGGAAGAATTTGAATTTTCCATATAAATTCCAAAAAATACCTTATAGTGGACGGTTTTTTGGTCAATAAATCAGTCACAGAAGTGTGAATGTCACTCAACACTTAATTGGATAGCAAAAGATGTATTAGACACGGTTTAAGGAAAATGAATATAAATTACTAACATGGTTCAACTTGTATAGTTAAGGGGCTATGTGATCCTTATTACGTTATGGCACCAAAATGAATCCCTAGTAGAAGACACATATCCAAAAACTGCATTTCTCCATTTCAAAAATAGGTATCATTTTGTCACATTTTTGAATTATAAATTTAATTAAGCTTAAAATATAATTTCATAAGCTCACTAGAATTTCATCTGACCTATAGTCAATATGTATGAATGGTCAAGGAGATAGACGTGAAAACTATTGGGCTACGCCCGCGCAGGTCCGGACCCTGCTATTGATGAATTATTTTTAATATAACATGGAAATTTTAAAACAACGATATCAAAAATAAATATAATTATTTAATTAAGATTAAATTTTATGAATAATTATATCTAAAATTTTCAAAAATTAGTTATGTCATTTACTTTAAGATATATCGTACACAAGTTTAACTTATTTAACAAGTATAATAAACTTATGGATTAATACCTTTCTGGTTCTCGTAAGATAAATTTTGGTCACATATTTTTTTAAATAAGACTTTAAGTCTAGCAATTATTTAAAACTTACGACATTTTTCCTTCTGGTCTAAATAGTTAATCAAAGCCAACAAGGTGTGTATGTGGCAACTATGTTATTTTATATAGTCAAGATAGAAACCACTATGAATGGAACATATAATATTTAAGAAAAATAAGAATTGATTAACCAAAAAACTATATTAAAAAATATAAAATTTATAAACACAAAATCATCTATATGAATCAAAGTATGACTTTGTAAATAATCTAGTATGAGTTTCTCTTTGTCGCTGATACATGTGTCGTTTTCACCATTGCTTGCGTACTTCCTTTATATCAAATAAAGATACCAATTTCAATGGTTACTATTTGATTTTTTATTCATTAAACAGGGAAATGATATGTAGTCGAAGTTAAAGAATTAGAGGTTTTTGGTGAGGTACTATGGCCGCATCCGGTCACCGTGATAGTCCTTTGAAACATGTCTGAGATGCGAGACCAAACAACTAAATTAATTTATTTTTCTATTTTAATGTTCTTTCCAATTTTGTTTGTGAAGATAATTATTGGTTCCTTAGGACTTCTTTGACAAGCGAACATATTATAATTCATATATGATAAGATAGAAAGAACAATGGTTCCATTTGTGTTTTGTAGATAAGGAGATGAGTTGAAAACGATTTCTAACCTCGTACACTATATAAAGCACACCCTATATGTGGATTTTTACAAAATAAACTGTTAATGATATGGTTATTTATAGATTTAAAGGAAAATTGATTTGGTTTATAGAGGTGGAAGCAGTGGTCCAATGGGTTTAACTTCTAGATGGACATAATGGTGGTTGCAATGTAATTGTGTATGAAAAAATTTATATGATAATTTTAAATTTTAAATTATGAAAATATTTGGTGAGGAAGAATTTGAATTTTCCAAATAAATTCCAAAAAATACCTTATAGTGGACGATTTTTTGGTCAATAAATCAGTCACAGAAGTGTCAATGTCACTCAATACTTAATCGGTTGGAAAAAGACGTATTAAACACGATTTAAGGAAAATGAATATAAATTACGAACATGGTTCAACTTGTATAGTTAAGGGACTATGTGATCCTTATTACGTAATGGCACCAAAATTAATCCCTAGTAGAAGACACATATCTAAAAACTGCATTTCCCCATTTCAAAAAAAGGTATCATTTTGTCACATTTTTGAATTAAAAATTTAATTAAGCTTAAAATATAATTTCCTAAGCTCACTAGAATTTCATTTGACCTATAGTCAATATGTATGAATGGTCAAGGAGATAGACGTGAAAACTATTGGGCGACGCCCGCGCAGGTCTGAACCCTGCTGTTGATGAATTATTTTTAATATAACATGGAAATTTTAAAACAACGATATCAAAAATAAAATTAATTATTTAATTAAGATTAAATTTTATGAATAATTAAATCTAAAATTTTCAAAAATTAGTTATGTCATTTACTTTAAGATATATCGTACACAAGTTTAACTTATTTAGCAAGTATAATAAACTTATGGATTAATACCTTTCTGGTTCTCGCAAGATAAATTTTGGTCACATATTTTTTTAAATAAGACTTTAAGTCTAGAAATTATTAAAACTTACGACATTTGTCCTTCTGGTCTAAATAGTTAATCAAAGCCAACAAGGTGTGTATGTGGCAACTATGTTATTTTATATAGTCAAGATAGAAACCACTATGAATGGAACATATAATATTTAAGAAAAATAAGAATTGATTAACCAAAAAACTAAATTCAAAAACATAAAATTTATAAACACAAAATCATCTATATGAATCAAAGTATGACTTTGTAAATAATCTAGTATGAGTTTCTCTTTGTCGCTGATACATGTGTCGTTTTCACCATTGCTTGCGTACTTCCTTTATATCAAATAAAGATACCAATTTCAATGGTTACTGTTTGATTTTTTATTCATTAAACGGGGAAATGATATGTAGTCGAAGTTAAAGAATTAGAGGTTTTTAGTGAGGTACTATGGCCGCATCCGGTCACCGTGATAGTCCTTTGAAACATGTCTGAGATGCGAGACCAAACAACTAAATTAATTTATTTTTCTATTTTAATGTTGTTTCCAATTTTGTTTGAGAAGATAATCATTGGTTCCTAAGGACTTATTTGACAAGGGAACATATTATAATCCATATATGATAAGATAGAAAGAACAATGGTTCCATTTGTGTTTTGTAGATAGAGAGATGAGTTGAAAACGATTTCTAACCTCGTACACTATATAAAGCACACCCTATATGTGGATTTTTACAAAATAAACTGTTAATGATATGGTTATTTATAGATTTAAAGGAAAATTGATTTGGTTTATAGAGGTGGAAGCAATGGTCCAATGGGTTTAACTTCTAGACAGTCATAATGATGGTTGCAATGAAATTGTGTTTGAAAAAATTTATATGATAATTTTAAATTATGAAAATATTTTGGTGAGGAAGAATTTGAATTTTCCATATAAATTCCAAAAAATACCTTATAGTGGACGGTTTTTTGGTCAATAAATCAGTCACAGAAGTGTCAATGTCACTCAATACTTAATTGGATGGCAAAAGATGTATTAAACACGGTTTAAGGAAAATGAATATAAATTACTAACATGGTTCAACTTGTATAGTTAAGGGGCGATGTGATCCTTATTACGTTAGGGCACAAAAATGAATCCCTAGTAGAAGACACATATCCAAAAACTGCATTTCTCCATTTCAAAAATAGGTATCATTTTGTCACATTTTTCAATTATAAATTTAATTAAGCTTAAAATATAATTTCATAAGCTCACTAGAATTTCATCTGACCTATAGTCAATATGTATGAATGGTCAAGGAGATAGACGTGAAAACTATTGGGCTACGCCCGCGTAGGTCCGAACTCTTCTGTTGATGAATTATTTTTAATATAACATGGAAATTTTAAAACAACGATATCAAAAATAAAATTAATTATTTAATTAAGATTAAATTTTATGAATAATTAAATCTAAAATTTTTAAAAATTAGTTATGTCATTTACTTTAAGATATATCGTACACAAGTTTAACTTATTTAACAAGTATAATAAACTTATGGATTAATACCTTTCTGGTTCTCGCAAGATAAATTTTGGTCACATATTTTTTTAAATAAGACTTTAAGTCTAGCAATTATTAAAACTTACGACATTTGTCCTTCTGGTCTAAATAGTTAATCAAAGCCAACAAGGTGTGTATGTGGCAACTATGTTATTTTATATAGTCAAGATAGAAACCACTATGAATGGAACATAAAATATTTAAGAAAAATAAGAATTGATTAACCAAAAAACTAAATTCAAAAATATAAAATTTATAAACACAAAATCATCTATATGAATCAAAGTATGACTTTGCAAATAATCTAGTATGAGTTTCTCTTTGTCGCTGATATATGTGTCGTTTTCACCATTGCTTGCGTACTTCCTTTATATCAAATAAAGATACCAATTTCAATGGTTACTGTTTGATTTTTTATTCATTAAACGGGGAAATGATATGTATTCGAAGTTAAAGAATTAGAGGTTTTTAGTGAGGTACTATGGCTGCATCCGGTCACCGTGATTGTCCTTTGAAACATGTCTGAGATGCGAGACCAAACAACTAAATTAATTTATTTTTCTATTTTAAAGTTGTTTCCAATTTTGTTTGTGAAGATAATCATTGGTTCCTAAGGACTTCTTTGACAAGGGAACATATTATAGTCCATATATGATAAGATAGAAAGAACAATGGTTCCATTTATGTTTTAAAGATATAGAGATGAGTTGAAAACAATTTCTAACCTCGTACACTATATAAAGCACACCCTATATGTGGATTTTTACAAAATAAACTGTTAATGATATGGTTATTTATAAATTTAAAGGAAAATTGATTTGGTTTATAGAGGTGGAAGCAGTGGTCCAATGGGTTTAACTTCTAGATGGTCATAATGGTTGTTGCAATGTAATTGTGTTTGAAAAAATTTATATGATAATTTTAAATTTTAAATTATGAAAATATTTGGTGAGGAAGAATTTGAATTTTCCAAATAAATTCCAAAAAATACCTTATAGTGGACGATTTTTTGGTCAATAAATCAGTCACAGAAGTGTCAATGTCACTCAATACTTAATCGGTTGGAAAAAGACATATTAAACACGATTTAAGGAAAATGAATATAAATTACTAACATGGTTCAACTTGTATAGTTAAGGGACTATGTGATCCTTATTACGTAATGGCACCAAAATTAATCCCTAGTAGAAGACACATATCTAAAAACTGCATTTCTCCATTTCAAAAATAGGTATCATTTTGTCACATTTTTGAATTAAAAATTTAATTAAGCTTAAAATATAATTTCATAAGCTCACTAGAATTTCATTTGACCTATAGTCAATATGTATGAATGGTCAAGGAGATAGACGTGAAAACTATTGGGCGACGCCCGCGCAGGTCTGAACCCTGCTGTTGATGAATTATTTTTAATATAACATGGAAATTTTAAAACAACGATATCAAAAATAAAATTAATTATTTAATTAAGATTAAATTTTATGAATAATTAAATCTAAAATTTTCAAAAATTAGTTATGTCATTTACTTTAAGATATATCGTACACAAGTTTAACTTATTTAACAAGTATAATAAACTTATGGATTGATACCTTTCTGGTTCTCGCAAGATAAATTTTGGTCACATATTTTTTAAAATAAGACTTTAAGTCTAGAAATTATTTAAAACTTACGACATTTGTCCTTCTGGTCTAAATAGTTAATCAAAGGCAACAAGGTGTGTATGTGGAAACTATGTTATTTTATATAGTCAAGATAGAAACCAATATGAATGGAACATATAATATTTAAGAAAAATAAGAATTGATTAACCAAAAAACTAAATTCAAAAATATAAAATTTATAAACACAAAATCATCTATATGAATCAAAGTATGACTTTTGTAAATAATCTAGTATGAGTTTCTCTTTGTCGCTGATACATGTTTCGTTTTCACCATTGCTTGCGTACTTCCTTTATATCAAATAAAGATACCAATTTCAATGGTTACTGTTTGATTTTTTATTCATTAAACGGGGAAATGATATGTAGTCGAAGTTAAAGAATTAGAGGTTTTTAGTGAGGTACTATGGCTGCATCCGGTCACCGTGATTGTCCTTTGAAACATGCCTGAGATGCGAGACCAAACAACTAAATTAATTTATTTTTCTATTTTAATGTTGTTTCCAATTTTGTTTGTGAAGATAATCATTGGTTCCTAAGGACTTCTTTGACAAGGGAACATATTATAGTCCATATATGATAAGATAGAAAGAACAATGGTTCCATTTGTGTTTTGTAGATAGAGAGATGAGTTGAAAACGATTTCTAACCTCGTACACTATATAAAGCACACCCTATATGTGGATTTTTACAAAATAAACTGTTAATGATATGGTTATTTATAAATTTAAAGGAAAATTGATTTGGTTTATAGAGGTGGAAGCAGTGGTCCAATGGGTTTAACTTCTAGATGGTCATAATGGTGGTTGCAATGTAATTGTGTTTGAAAAAATTTATATGATAATTTTAAATTTTAAATTATGAAAATATTTGGTGAGGAAGAATTTGAATTTTCCAAATAAATTCCAAAAAATACCTTATAGTGGACGATTTTTTGGTCAATAAATCAGTCACAGAAGTGTCAATGTCACTCAATACTTAATCGGTTGGAAAAAGACGTATTAAACACGATTTAAGGAAAATGAATATAAATTACTAACATGGTTCAACTTGTATAGTTAATGGACTATGTGATCCTTATTACGTAATGGCACCAAAATTAATCCCTAGTAGAAGACACATATCTAAAAACTGCATTTCTCCATTTCAAAAATAGGTATCATTTTGTCACATTTTTGAATTAAAAATTTAATTAAGCTTAAAATATAATTTCATAAGCTCACTAGAATTTCATTTGACCTATAGTCAATATGTATAAATGGTCAAGGAGATAGACGTGAAAACTATTGGGCGACGCCCGCGCAGGTCTGAACCCTGCTGTTGATGAATTATTTTTAATATAACATGGAAATTTTAAAACAACGATATCAAAAATAAAATTAATTATTTAATTAAGATTAAATTTTATGAATAATTAAATCTAAAATTTTCAAAAATTAGTTATGTCATTTACTTTAAGATATATCGTACACAAGTTTAACTTATTTAACAAGTATAATAAACTTATGGATTAATACCTTTCTGGTTCTCGCAAGATAAATTTTGGTCACATATTTTTTTAAATAAGACTTTAAGTCTAGCAATTATTAAAACTTACGACATTTGTCCTTCTGGTCTAAATAGTTAATCAAAGCCAACAAGGTGTGTATGTGGTAACTATGTTATTTTATATAGTCAAGATAGAAACCACTATGAATGGAACATATAATATTTAAGAAAAATAAGAATTGATTAACCAAAAAACTAAATTCAAAAATATAAAATTTATAAACACAAAATCATCTATATGAATCAAAGTATGACTTTGCAAATAATCTAGTATGAGTTTCTCTTTGTCGCTGATACATGTGTCGTTTTCACCATTGCTTGCGTACTTCCTTTATATCAAATAAAGATACCAATTTCAATGGTTACTGTTTGATTTTTTATTCATTAAACGGGGAAATGATATGTAGTCGAAGTTAAAGAATTAGAGGTTTTTAGTGAGGTACTATGGCTGCATCCGGTCACCGTGATTGTCCTTTGAAACATGTCTGAGATGCGAGACCAAACAACTAAATTAATTTATTTTTCTATTTTAATGTTGTTTCCAATTTTGTTTGTGAAGATAATCATTGGTTCCTAAGGACTTCTTTGACAAGGGAACATATTATAGTCCATATATGATAAGATAGAAAGAACAATGGTTACATTTGTGTTTTGTAGATAGAGAGATGAGTTGAAAACGATTTCTAACCTCGTACACTATATAAAGCACACCCTATATGTGGATTTTTACAAAATAAACTGTTAATGATATGGTTATTTATAAATTTAAAGGAAAATTGATTTGGTTTATAGAGGTGGAAGCAGTGGTCCAATGGGTTTAACTTCTAGATGGTCATAATGGTGGTTGCAATGTAATTGTGTTTGAAAAAATTTATATGATAATTTTAAATTTTAAATTATGAAAATATTTGGTGAGGAAGAATTTGAATTTTCCAAATAAATTCCAAAAAATACCTTATAGTGGACGATTTTTTGGTCAATAAATCAGTCACAGCAGTGTCAATGTCACTCAACACTTAATTGGATGGCAAAAGATGTATTAAACACGATTTAAGGAAAATGAATATAAATTACTAACATGGTTCAACTTGTAGAGTTAAGGGACTATGTGATCCTTATTACGTAATGGCACCAAAATTAATCCCTAGTAGAAGACACATATCTAAAAACTGCATTTCTCCATTTCAAAAATAGGTATCATTTTGTCACATTTTTGAATTATAAATTTAATTAAGCTTAAAATATAATTTCATAAGCTCACTAGAATTTCATTTGACCTATAGTCAATATGTATGAATGGTCAAGGAGATAGACGTGAAAACTATTGGGCGACTCCCGCGCAGGTCTGAACCCTGCTGTTGATGAATTCTTTTTAATATAACAAGGAAATTTTAAAACAACGATATCAAAAATAAAATTAATTATTTAGTAAAGATTAAATTTTATGAATAATTAAATCTAAAATTTTCAAATACTTTAAGATATATCGTACACAAGTTTAACTTATTCAACAAGTATAATAAACTTATGGATTAATACCTTTTTGGTTCTCGCAAGATAAATTTTGGTCACATATTTTTTAAAATAAGACTTTAAGTCTAGCAATTATTTAAAACTTACGACATTTGTCCTTCTGGTCTAAATAGTTAATCAAAGCCAACAAGGTGTGTATGTGGCAACTATGTTATTTTATATAGTCAAGATAGAAACCACTATGAATGGAACATATAATATTTAAGAAAAATAAGAATTGATTAACCAAAAAACTAAATTCAAAAATATAAAATTTATAAAAACAAAATCATCTATATGAATCAAAGTATGACTTTGTAAATAATCTAGTATGAGTTTATCTTTGTCGCTGATACATGTGTCGTTTTCACCATTGTTTGCGTACTTCCTTTATATCAAATAAAGATACCAATTTCAATGGTTATTCTTTGATTTTTTATTCATTAAACAGGGAAATGATATGTAGTCGAAGTTAAAGAATTGGAGGTTTTTAGTGAGGTACTATGGCTGCATCCGGTCACCTTGATAGTCCTTTGAAACATGTATGAGATGCGAGACCAAACAACTAAATTAATTTATTTTTCTATTTTACTGTTGTTTCCAATTTTGTTTGTGAAGATAATCATTGGTTCCTAAGGACTACTTTGACAAGGGAACATATTATTATCCATATATGATAAGATAGAAAGAACAATGGTTCCATTTGTGTTTTGTAGATAGAGAGATGAGTTGAAAACGACTTCTAACCTCGTACACTATATAAAGCACACCCTATATGTGGTTTTTTACAAAATAAACTGTTAATGATATGGTTATTTATAGATTTAAAGGAAAATTGATTTGGTTTATAGAGGTGGAAGCAGTGGTCCAATGGGTTTAACTTCTAGATGGTCATAATGGTGGTTGCAATGTAATTGTGTTTGAAAAAATTTATATGATAATTTTAAATTTTAAATTATGAAAATGTTTGGTGAGGAAGAATTTGAATTTTCCATATAAATTCCAAAAAATACCTTATAATGGACGGTTTTTCAGTCAATAAATCATTCACAGAAGTGTCAATGTCACTCAACACTTAATTGGATGGCAAAAGATGTATTAAACACAGTTTAAGGAAAATGAAGATAAATTACTAACATGGTTCAACTTGTATGGTTAAGGGGCTATGTGATCCTTATTACGTGATGGCACCAAAATGAATCCCTAGTAGAAGACACATTTCCAAAAACTGCATTTCTCCATTTCAAAAATAGGTATCATTTTGTCACATTTTTGAATTATAAATTTAATTAAGTTTAGAATATAATTTCATAAGCTCACTAGAATTTCATTTGACCTATAGTTAATATGTATGAATGGTCAAGGAGATAGACGTGAAAACTATTGGGCGAACCCCCCGCAGGTCTGAACCCTGCTGTTGATGAATTATTTTTAATATAACAAGGAAATTTTAAAACAACGATATCAAAAATAAAATTAATTATTTAGTAAAGATTAAATTTTATGAATAATTAGATCTAAAATTTTCAAATACTTTAAGATATATCGTACACAAGTTTAACTTATTTAACAAGTATAATAAACTGATGGATTAATACCTTTTTGGTTCTCACAAGATAAATTTTGGTCACATATTTTTTAAAATAAGACTTTAAGTCTAGCAATTATTTAAAACTTACGACATTTGTCCTTCTGGTCTAAATAGTTAATCAAAGCCAACAAGGTGTGTATGTGGCAACTATGTTATTTTATATAGTCAAGATAGAAACCACTATGAATGGAACATATAATATTTAAGAAAAATAAGAATTGATTAACCAAAAAACTAAATTCAAAAATATAAAATTTATAAAAACAAAATCATCTATATGAATCCAAGTATGACTTTGTAAATAATCTAGTATGAGTTTCTCTTTGTCGCTGATACATGTGTCGTTTTCACCATTGCTTGCGTACTTCCATTATATCAAATAAAGATACCAATTTCAATTGTTACTGTTTGATTTTTTATTCATCAAACGGGGAAATGATATTTAGTCGAAGTAAAAGAATTAGAGGTTTTTAGTGAGGTACTATGGCTGCATCCGGTCACCGTGATAGTCCTTTGAAACATGTCTGAGATGCGAGACCAAACAACTAAATTAATTTATTTTTCTATTTTAATGTTGTTTCCTATTTTGTTTGTGAAGATAATCATTGGTTCCTAAGGACTTCTTTGACAAGGGAACATATTATAGTCCATATATGATAAGATAGAAAGAACAATGGTTCCATTTGTGTTTTGTAGATAGAGAGATGAGTTGAAAACGCTTTCTAACCCTGTACACTATATAAAGCACACCCTATATGTGGATTTTTACAAAATAAACTGTTAATGATATGGTTATTTATAGATTTAAAGGAAAATTGATTTGGTTTATAGAGGTGGAAGCAGTGGTCCAATGGGTTTAACTTCTAGATGGTCATAATGGTGGTTGCAATGTAATTGTGTTTGAAAAAATTTATATGATAATTTTAAATTTTAAATTATGAAAATATTTGGTGAGGAAGAATTTGAATTTTCCATATAAATTCCAAAAAATACCTTATAATGGACGGTTTTTTGGTCAATAAATCAGTCACAAACGTGTCAATGTCACTCAACACTTAATTGGATGGCAAAAGATGTATTAAACACGGTTTAAGGAAAATGAATATAAATTACTAACATGGTTAAACTTGTATAGTTAAGGGGCTATGTGATCCTTATTATGTTAAGGCACCAAAATGAATCCCTAGTAGAAGACACATATCCAAAAACTGCATTTCTCCATTTCAAAAATAGGTATCATTTTGTCACATTTTTGAATTATAAATTTAATTAAGCTTAAAATATAATTTCATAAGCTCACTATAATTTCATTTGACCAATAGTCAATATGTATGGGTGGTCAAGGAGATAGACGTGAAAACTATTGGGCGACGCCCGCGCAGGTCCGAACCCTGCTGTTGAAGAATTATTTTTAATATAACATGGAAATTTTAAAACAACGATATCAAAGATAAAATTAATTATTTAATTAAGATTAAATTTTATGAATAATTAAATCTAAAATTTTCAAAAATTAGTTATGTAATTTACTTTAAGATATATCTTACACAAGTTTAACTTATTTAACAAGTATAATAAACTTATGGATTAATACCTTTCTGGTTCTCGCAAGATAAATTTTGGTCACATATTTTTTAAAATAAGACTTTAAGTCTAGCAATTATTTAAAACTTACGACATTTGTCCTTCTGGTCTAAATAGTAAATCAAAGCCAACAAGGTGTGTATGTGGCAACTATGTTATTTTATATAGTCAAGATAGAAACCAATATGAATGGAACATATAATATTTAAGAAAAATAAGAATTGATTAACCAAAAAACTAAATTCAAAAATATAAAATTTATAAACACAAAATCATCTATATGAATCAAAGTATGACTATGTAAATAATCTAGTATGAGTTTCTCTTTGTCGCCGATACATGTTTCGTTTTCACCATTGCTTGCGTACTTCCTTTATATCAAATAAAGATACCAATTTCAATGGTTACTGTTTGATTTTTTATTCATTAAACGGGGAAATGATATGTATTCGAAGTTAAAGAATTAGAGGTTTTTAGTGAGGTACTATGGCTGCATCCGGTCACCGTGATAGTCCTTTGAAACATGTCTGAGATGTGAGACCAAACAACTAAATTAATTAATTTTTCTATTTTAATGTTGTTTCCAATTTTTTTTGTGAAGATAATCATTGGTTCCTAAGGACTTCTTTGACAAGGGAACATATTATAGTCCATATATTATAAGATAGAAAGAACAATGGTTCCATTTGTGTTTTGTAGATAGAGAGATGATTTGAAAACAATTTCTAACCTCGTACACTATATAAAGCACACCCTATATGTGGATTTTTACAAAATAAACTGTTAATGATATGGTTATTTATAGATTTAAAGGAAAATTGATTTGGTTTATAGAGGTGGAAGCAATGGTCCAATGGGTTTAACTTCTAGATGGTCATAATGGTGGTTGCAATGTAATTGTGTTTGAAAAAATTTAAATGATAATTTTAAATTTTAAATTATGAAAATATTTGGTGAGGAATAATTTGAATTTTCCATATAAATTCAAAAAAATACCTTATAGTGGATGGTTTTTTGGTCAATAAATCAGTCACAGAAGTGTCAATGTCACTCAACACTTAATTGGATGGCAAAAGATGTATTAAACACGGTTTAAGGAAAATGAATATAAATTACTAACATGGTTCAACCTGTATAGTTAAGGGGCTATGTGATCCTTATTACGTTATGGCACCAAAATGAATCCCTAGTAGAAGACACATATCCAAAAACTGCATTTCTCCATTTCAAAAATAGGTATCATTTTGTCACATTTTTGAATTATAAATTTAAATAAGCTTAAAATATAATTTCATAAGCTCACTAGAATTTCATTTGACCTATAGTCAATATGTTTGAGTGGTCAAGGAGATACACGTGAAAACTATTGGGCGACGCCCGCGCAGGTCCGAACCCTGCTGTTGATGAATTATTTTTAATATAACATGGAAATTTTAAAACAATGATATCAAAAATAAAATCAATTATTTAATTAAGATTAAATTTTATGAATAATTAAATCTAAAATTTTCAAAAATTAGTTATGTCATTTACTTTAAGATATATCGTACACAAGTTTAACTTATTTAACAAATAATAAAATTTTGGATTGATACCTTTCTGCTTCTCGCAAGATAAATTTTGGTCACATATTTTTTAAAATAAGAATTTAAGTCTATAAATTATTTAAAACTTACGACATTTGTCCTTCTGGCCTAAATAGTTAATCAAAGCCAACAAGGTGTGTATGTGGCAACTATGTTATTTTATATAGTCAAGATAGAAACCACTATGAATGGAACATATAATATTTAAGAAAAATAAGAATTGATTAACCAAAAAACTAAATTCAAAAATATAAAATTTATAAAAACAAAATCATCTATATGAATCAAATTATGACTATGTAAATAATCTAGTATGAGTTTCTCTTTGTCGCTGATACATGTGTCATTTTCACCATTGCTTGCGTACTTCTTTTATATCAAATAAAGATACCAATTTCAATGGTTACTGTTTGATTTTTTATTCATTAAACGGGGAAATGATATGTAGTCGAAGTTAAAGAATTAGAGATTTTTAGTGAGGTACTATGGCTGCATCCGGTCACTGTGATAGTCCTTTGTAACATGTCCGAGATGCGAGACCAAACAACTAAATTAATTTATTTTTCTATTTTAATGTTGTTTCCAATTTTGTTTTTGAAGATAATCATTGGTTCCTAAGGACTTCTTTCACAAGGGAACATATTATAATCCATATATGATAAGATAGAAAGAACATTGGTTCCATTTGTGTTTTGTAGATAGAGAGATGAGTGGAAAACGATTTCTAACCTCGTACACTATATAAAGCACACCCTATATGTGGATTTTTATAAAATAAACTGTTAATGATATGGTTATTTAAAGATTTAAAGGAAAATTGATTTGGTTTATAGAGGTGGAAGCAGTGGTCCAATGGGTTTAACTTCTAGATGGTCATAATGGTGGTTGCAATGTAATTGTGTTTGAAAAAATTTATATGATAATTTTAAATTTTAAATTATGAAAATATTTGGTGAGGAAGAATTTGAATTTTCCATATAAATTCCAAAAAATACCTAATAGTGGACGGTTTTTTGGTCAATAAATCAGTCACAGAAGTGTCAATGTCACTCATCACTTAATTGGATGGCAAAAGATGTATTAAACACGGTTTAAGGAAAATGAATATAAATTACTAACATGGTTCAACTTGTATAGTTAAGGGGCTATGTGATCCTTATTACGTTATGGCGCCAAAATGAATCCCTAGTAGAAGACACATATCCAAAAACTGCATTTCTCCATTTCAAAAATAGGTATCGTTTTGTCACATTTTTGAATTATAAATTTAATTAAGCTTAAAATATAATTTCATATGCTCACTAGAATTTAATTTGACCTATAGTCAATATGTATGAGTGGTCAAGGAGATACACGTGAAAACTATTGGGCGACGCCCGCGCAGGTCCGAACCCTGCTGTTGATGAATTATTTTTAATATAACAAGGAAATTTTAAAACAATGATATCAAAAATAAAATTAATTATTTAATTAAGATTAAATTTTATGACTAATTAAATCTAAAATTTTCAAAAATTAGTTATGTCATTTACTTTAAGATATATCGTACACAAGTTTAACTTATTTAACAAATAATAAACTTTTGGATTGATACCTTTATGGTTCTCGCAAGATAAATTTTGGTCACATATTTTTTAAAATAAGAATATAAGTCTAGCAATTATTTAAAACATACGACATTTGTCCTTCTGGTCTAAATAGTTAATCAAAGCTAACAAGGTGTTTATGTGGCAACTATGTTATTTTATATAGTCAAGATAGAAACCACTATGAATGGAACATATAACATTTAAGAAAAATAAGAATTGATTAACCAAAAAACAAAATTAAAAAATATAAAATCTATAAACACAAAATCATCTATATGAATCAAAGTATGACTTTGCAAATAATCTTGTATGAGTTTCTCTTTGTCGCTGATACATGTGTTGTTTTCACCATTGCTTGCGTACTTCCTTTATATCAAATAAAGATACCAATTTCAATGGTTACTGTTTGATTTTTTATTCATTAAACGGGGAAATGATATGTATTCGAAGTTAAAGAATTAGAGGTTTTTAGTGAGGTACTATGGCTGCATCCGGTCACCGTGATAGTCCTTTGAAACATGTCTGAGATGCGAGACCAAATAACTAAATTAATTTATTTTTCTATTTTAATGTTGTTTCGAATTTTAATTGTGAAGATAATCATTGGTTCCTAAGGACTTCTTTGACAAGGGAACATATTATAATCCATATATGATAAGATAAAAGAACAATGGTTCCATTTGGGTTTTGTAGATAGAGAGATGAGTTGAAAACAATTTCTAACCTCGTACGCTATATGAAGCACACCCTATATGTGGATTTTTACAAAATAAACTATTAATGATATAGTTATTTATAGATTTAAACGAAATTGATTTGGTTTATAGAGGTGGAAGCAGTGGTCCAATGGGTCTAACTTCTATATGGTCATAATGGTGGTTGCAATGTAATTGTGTTTGAAAAAAATTATATGATAATGTTAACTTTTAAAATTTGAAAATATTTGGTGAGGAAGAATTTGAATTTTCCATATAAATTCCAAAAAATACCTTATAATGGACGGTTTTTTGGTCAATAAATCAGTCACAAACGTGTCAATGTCACTCAACACTTAATTGGATGGCAAAAGATGTATTAAACACGGTTTAAGGAAAATGAATATAAATTACTAACATGGTTAAACTTGTATAGTTAAGGGGCTATGTGATCCTTATTATGTTAAGGCACCAAAATGAATCCCTAGTAGAAGACACATATCCAAAAACTGCATTTCTCCATTTCAAAAATAGGTATCATTTTGTCACATTTTTGAATTATAAATTTAATTAAGCTTAAAATATAATTTCATAAGCTCACTATAATTTCATTTGACCAATAGTCAATATGTATGGGTGGTCAAGGAGATAGACGTGAAAACTATTGGGCGACGCCCGCGCAGGTCCGAACCCTGCTGTTGAAGAATTATTTTTAATATAACATGGAAATTTTAAAACAACGATATCAAAGATAAAATTAATTATTTAATTAAGATTAAATTTTATGAATAATTAAATCTAAAATTTTCAAAAATTAGTTATGTAATTTACTTTAAGATATATCTTACACAAGTTTAACTTATTTAACAAGTATAATAAACTTATGGATTAATACCTTTCTGGTTCTCGCAAGATAAATTTTGGTCACATATTTTTTAAAATAAGACTTTAAGTCTAGCAATTATTTAAAACTTACGACATTTGTCCTTCTGGTCTAAATAGTAAATCAAAGCCAACAAGGTGTGTATGTGGCAACTATGTTATTTTATATAGTCAAGATAGAAACCAATATGAATGGAACATATAATATTTAAGAAAAATAAGAATTGATTAACCAAAAAACTAAATTCAAAAATATAAAATTTATAAACACAAAATCATCTATATGAATCAAAGTATGACTATGTAAATAATCTAGTATGAGTTTCTCTTTGTCGCCGATACATGTTTCGTTTTCACCATTGCTTGCGTACTTCCTTTATATCAAATAAAGATACCAATTTCAATGGTTACTGTTTGATTTTTTATTCATTAAACGGGGAAATGATATGTATTCGAAGTTAAAGAATTAGAGGTTTTTAGTGAGGTACTATGGCTGCATCCGGTCACCGTGATAGTCCTTTGAAACATGTCTGAGATGTGAGACCAAACAACTAAATTAATTAATTTTTCTATTTTAATGTTGTTTCCAATTTTTTTTGTGAAGATAATCATTGGTTCCTAAGGACTTCTTTGACAAGGGAACATATTATAGTCCATATATTATAAGATAGAAAGAACAATGGTTCCATTTGTGTTTTGTAGATAGAGAGATGATTTGAAAACGATTTCTAACCTCGTACACTATATAAAGCACACCCTATATGTGGATTTTTACAAAATAAACTGTTAATGATATGGTTATTTATAGATTTAAAGGAAAATTGATTTGGTTTATAGAGGTGGAAGCAATGGTCCAATGGGTTTAACTTCTAGATGGTCATAATGGTGGTTGCAATGTAATTGTGTTTGAAAAAATTTAAATGATAATTTTAAATTTTAAATTATGAAAATATTTGGTGAGGAATAATTTGAATTTTCCATATAAATTCAAAAAAATACCTTATAGTGGATGGTTTTTTGGTCAATAAATCAGTCACAGAAGTGTCAATGTCACTCAACACTTAATTGGATGGCAAAAGATGTATTAAACACGGTTTAAGGAAAATGAATATAAATTACTAACATGGTTCAACCTGTATAGTTAAGGGGCTATGTGATCCTTATTACGTTATGGCACCAAAATGAATCCCTAGTAGAAGACACATATCCAAAAACTGCATTTCTCCATTTCAAAAATAGGTATCATTTTGTCACATTTTTGAATTATAAATTTAAATAAGCTTAAAATATAATTTCATAAGCTCACTAGAATTTCATTTGACCTATAGTCTATATGTTTGAGTGGTCAAGGAGATACACGTGAAAACTATTGGGCGACGCCCGCGCAGGTCCGAACCCTGCTGTTGATGAATTATTTTTAATATAACATGGAAATTTTAAAACAATGATATCAAAAATAAAATCAATTATTTAATTAAGATTAAATTTTATGAATAATTAAATCTAAAATTTTCAAAAATTAGTTATGTCATTTACTTTAAGATATATCGTACACAAGTTTAACTTATTTAACAAATAATAAAATTTTGGATTGATACCTTTCTGCTTCTCGCAAGATAAATTTTGGTCACATATTTTTTAAAATAAGAATTTAAGTCTATAAATTATTTAAAACTTACGACATTTGTCCTTCTGGCCTAAATAGTTAATCAAAGCCAACAAGGTGTGTATGTGGCAACTATGTTATTTTATATAGTCAAGATAGAAACCACTATGAATGGAACATATAATATTTAAGAAAAATAAGAATTGATTAACCAAAAAACTAAATTCAAAAATATAAAATTTATAAAAACAAAATCATCTATATGAATCAAATTATGACTATGTAAATAATCTAGTATGAGTTTCTCTTTGTCGCTGATACATGTGTCATTTTCACCATTGCTTGCGTACTTCTTTTATATCAAATAAAGATACCAATTTCAATGGTTACTGTTTGATTTTTTATTCATTAAACGGGGAAATGATATGTAGTCGAAGTTAAAGAATTAGAGATTTTTAGTGAGGTACTATGGCTGCATCCGGTCACTGTGATAGTCCTTTGTAACATGTCCGAGATGCGAGACCAAACAACTAAATTAATTTATTTTTCTATTTTAATGTTGTTTCCAATTTTGTTTTTGAAGATAATCATTGGTTCCTAAGGACTTCTTTCACAAGGGAACATATTATAATCCATATATGATAAGATAGAAAGAACATTGGTTCCATTTGTGTTTTGTAGATAGAGAGATGAGTGGAAAACGATTTCTAACCTCGTACACTATATAAAGCACACCCTATATGTGGATTTTTATAAAATAAACTGTTAATGATATGGTTATTTAAAGATTTAAAGGAAAATTGATTTGGTTTATAGAGGTGGAAGCAGTGGTCCAATGGGTTTAACTTCTAGATGGTCATAATGGTGGTTGCAATGTAATTGTGTTTGAAAAAATTTATATGATAATTTTAAATTTTAAATTATGAAAATATTTGGTGAGGAAGAATTTGAATTTTCCATATAAATTCCAAAAAATACCTAATAGTGGACGGTTTTTTGGTCAATAAATCAGTCACAGAAGTGTCAATGTCACTCATCACTTAATTGGATGGCAAAAGATGTATTAAACACGGTTTAAGGAAAATGAATATAAATTACTAACATGGTTCAACTTGTATAGTTAAGGGGCTATGTGATCCTTATTACGTTATGGCGCCAAAATGAATCCCTAGTAGAAGACACATATCCAAAAACTGCATTTCTCCATTTCAAAAATAGGTATCGTTTTGTCACATTTTTGAATTATAAATTTAATTAAGCTTAAAATATAATTTCATATGCTCACTAGAATTTAATTTGACCTATAGTCAATATGTATGAGTGGTCAAGGAGATACACGTGAAAACTATTGGGCGACGCCCGCGCAGGTCCGAACCCTGCTGTTGATGAATTATTTTTAATATAACAAGGAAATTTTAAAACAATGATATCAAAAATAAAATTAATTATTTAATTAAGATTAAATTTTATGACTAATTAAATCTAAAATTTTCAAAAATTAGTTATGTCATTTACTTTAAGATATATCGTACACAAGTTTAACTTATTTAACAAATAATAAACTTTTGGATTGATACCTTTATGGTTCTCGCAAGATAAATTTTGGTCACATATTTTTTAAAATAAGAATATAAGTCTAGCAATTATTTAAAACATACGACATTTGTCCTTCTGGTCTAAATAGTTAATCAAAGCTAACAAGGTGTTTATGTGGCAACTATGTTATTTTATATAGTCAAGATAGAAACCACTATGAATGGAACATATAACATTTAAGAAAAATAAGAATTGATTAACCAAAAAACAAAATTAAAAAATATAAAATCTATAAACACAAAATCATCTATATGAATCAAAGTATGACTTTGCAAATAATCTTGTATGAGTTTCTCTTTGTCGCTGATACATGTGTTGTTTTCACCATTGCTTGCGTACTTCCTTTATATCAAATAAAGATACCAATTTCAATGGTTACTGTTTGATTTTTTATTCATTAAACGGGGAAATGATATGTATTCGAAGTTAAAGAATTAGAGGTTTTTAGTGAGGTACTATGGCTGCATCCGGTCACCGTGATAGTCCTTTGAAACATGTCTGAGATGCGAGACCAAATAACTAAATTAATTTATTTTTCTATTTTAATGTTGTTTCGAATTTTAATTGTGAAGATAATCATTGGTTCCTAAGGACTTCTTTGACAAGGGAACATATTATAATCCATATATGATAAGATAAAAGAACAATGGTTCCATTTGGGTTTTGTAGATAGAGAGATGAGTTGAAAACAATTTCTAACCTCGTACGCTATATGAAGCACACCCTATATGTGGATTTTTACAAAATAAACTATTAATGATATAGTTATTTATAGATTTAAACGAAATTGATTTGGTTTATAGAGGTGGAAGCAGTGGTCCAATGGGTCTAACTTCTATATGGTCATAATGGTGGTTGCAATGTAATTGTGTTTGAAAAAAATTATATGATAATGTTAACTTTTAAAATTTGAAAATATTTGGTGAGGAATAATTTGAATTTTCCATATAAATTCCAAAAAATACCTTATTGTGGCCGATTTTTTTTGTCAAAATTCAGACACAGAAATGTCAATTTCACTTAATACTTATTTGGATGCCAAGAAGATATATTAAACACTAGAGATGTTCAAATCCAAACCAATCCACTCAAAAAACCGAAAACCGATCCAAAAAACAAAAAACTGAAATTTATTGGATGTGTTTGGATGTCATTTTATAAAACCGATCGGTTCAGATCTGATTTCAGATTAATTTATCAAAACCAATCCAAACCAAATTGAACCGCATACATATAATTTTATACTTATTTACTGTTTATTAAATATGATATGCTAAAGTGAAATTTTAACTTATCTACATATTTGGGGAGGAAGAATTTGAATTTTCCATATAAATTCCAAAAAATACCTTATAGTAGACGACTTTTTAGTCAATAAATCCGTCACAGAAGTGTCAATGTCACTCAATACTTAATTGGATGGCAAAAGATGTATTAAACACGTTTTAAGGAAAATGAATATAAATTACTAACATGATTCAACTAGTATAGTTAAGTGACTATGTAATCCTTATTACGTTATGGAACCAAAATGAATCCCTAGTAGAAGACACATATCAAAAAACTGCATTTCTCCATTTCAAAAATAGGTATCATTTTGTCACATTTTTGAATTATAAATTTAATTAAGCTTATAATATAATTTCATAAGCTCACTAGAATTTCATTTTACTTATAGTCAATATGTATGAATGGTCAAGGAGATAGACGTGAAAACTATTGGGCTACTCCCGCGCAGGTCCGAACCCTGCTGTTGATGAATTATTTTTAATATAACATGGAAATTTTAAAACAACGATATCAAAAATAAAATTAATTATTTAATTGAGATTAAATTTTATGAATAATTAAATCTAAAATTTTCAAAAATTAGTTATGTCATTTACTTTAAGATATATCATACACAAGTTTAACTTATTTAACAAGTATAATAAACTTATGGATTAATACCTTTCTGGTTCTCGCAAGATAAATTTTGGTCACATATTTTTTAAAATAAGACTTTAAGTCTAGCAATTATTTAAAACTTACAACATTTGTCCTTCTGGTCTAAATAGTTAATCAAAGCCAACAAGGTGTGTATGTGGCAACTATGTTATTTTATATAGTCAAGATAGAAACCACTATGAATGGAACATATAATATTTAAGAAAAATAAGAATTGATTAACCAAAAAACTAAATTCAAAAATATAAAATTTATAAACACAAAATCATCTATATGAATCAAAGTATGACTTTGTAAATAATCTAGTATGAGTTTCTCTTTGTCGCTGATACATGTGTCGTTTTTACCATTGCTTGCGTACTTCCTTTATATCAAATAAAGATACCAATTTCAATGGTTACTGTTTGATTTTTTATTCATTAAACGGGGAAATGATATGTAGTCGAAGTTAAAGAATTAGAGGTTTTTAGTGAGGTACTATGGCTGCATCCGGTCACCGTGATAGTCCTTTGAAACATGTATGAGATGCGAGACCAAACAACTAATTTAATTTATTTTTCTATTTTAATGTTGTTTCCAATTTTGTTTGTGTAGATAATCATTGGTTCGTAAGGACTTCTTTGACAAGGGAACATATTATAATCCATATATGATAAGATAGAAAGAACAATGGTTCCATTTGTGTTTTGTAGATAGAGAGATGAGTTGAAAATGATTTCTAACCTCGTACACTATATAAAGCACACCCTATATGTGGATTTTTACAAAATAAACTGTTAATGATATGGTTATTTATAGATTTAAAGGAAAATTGATTTGGTTTATAGAGGTGGAAGACGTGGTCCAATGGGTTTAACTTCTAGATGGTCATAATGGTGGTTGCAATGTAATTGTGTTTGAAAATATTTATATGATAATGTTAAATTTTAAATGATGAAAATATTTGGTGAAGAATAATTTGTATTTTCCATATAAATTCCAAAAAATACCTTATTGTGGCTGATTTTTTTTGTCAAAATTCAGTCACAGAAATGTAAAGTTTACTTAATACTTATTTGGATGCTAAGAAGATGTATTAAACACTAGAGATGTTCAAATCCAAACCAATCCACTCAAAAAACCGAAAACCGATCCAAAAAACAAAAAACTGAAATTTATTGGATGTGTTTGGATGTCATTTTATAAAACCGATCGGTTCAGATCTGATTTCAGATTAATTTATCAAAACCAATCCAAACCAAATTGAACTGCATACATATATTTTTATACTTATTTACTGTTTATTCAATATGATATGCTAAAGTGAAATTTTAAATTATCTACATATTGGGGGAGGAAGGATTTGAATTTTCCATATAAAATCCAAAAAATACCTTATAGTGGATGGTTTTTTGGTCAATTAATCAGTCACAAAAGTGTCAATGTCACACTCAATACTTAATTGGATGGAAAAAGATGTATTAAACACAGTTTAAGGAAAATGAATATAAATTACTAACATGGTTCAACTTGTATAGTTAAGGGGCTATGTGATCCTTATTACGTAATGGCACCAAAATTAATCCCTAGTAGAAGACACATATCTAAAAACTGCATTTCTCCATTTCAAAAATAGCTATCATTTTGTCATATTTTTGAATTATAAATTTAATCAGGCTTAAAATATAATTTCAGAAGCTCACTAGAATTTTATTTTACCTATAGTCAATATGTATGACTTGTCAAGGAGATAGACGTGAAAACTATTGGGCTACGCCCGCTCAGGTCCAAACCCTGCTGTTGACGAATTATTTTAATATAACAAGGAAATTTTAAAACAATGATATCAAAAATAAAATAATTATTTAATTAAGATTAAATTTTATGACTAATTAAATCTAAAATTTTCAAAAATTAGTTATGTCATTTACTTTAAGATATATCGTACACAAGTTTAACTTATTTGACAAGTATAATAAACTTATGGATTAATACCTCTCCGGTTCTCGCAAGATAAATTTTGGTCACATATTTTTAAAAATAAGCATTTAAATCGAGCAATTCTTTAAAACTTACGACATTTGTCCTTCTGGTCTAAATAGTTAATCAAAGCCAACAAGGTGTGTATGTGGCAACTATGTTATTTTATATTGTCAAGATAGAAACCACTATGAATGGAACATATAACATTTAAAAAAATAAGAATTGATTAACCAAAAAACGAAATTCAAAAATATAAAATTTATAAACACAAAATCATCTATGTGAATCAAAGTATGACTTTGCAAACAATCTAGTATGAGTTTCTCTTTGTCACAGATGCATGTGTCGTTTTCACCATTGCTTGCTTACTTCCTTTATATGAAATAAAGATATCAAATTCAATGGTTAGTGTTTGATTTTTTATTCATTAAACGTGGAAATGATATGTAGTTGAAGTTAAAGAATTAGAGGTTTTTAGTGAGGTGCTATGGCTGCATCCGGTCACGGTGATAGTCCTTGGAAACATGTCTGAGTTGCGAGACCAAACAACTAAATGAATTTATTTTTTTATTTTAATGTTGTTTCCAATTTTGTTTGTGAAGATAATCATTGGTTCCTAATTATTTGTTTAACTTATTTAACAAATAATAAACTTTTGGATTGATACCTTTCTGCTTCTCGCAAGATAAATTTTGGTCACATATTTTTTAAAATAAGACTTTAAGTCTAGCAATTATTTAAAACTTACGACATTTGTCCTTCTGGTCTAAATAGTTAATCAAAGCCAACAAGGTGTGTATGTGGCAACTATGTTATTTTATATAGTCAAGATAGAAACCAATATGAATGGAACATATAATATTTAAGAAAAATAAGAATTGATTAACCAAAAAACTAAATTCAAAAATATAAAATTTATAAACACAAAATCATCTATATGAATCAAAGTATGACTATGTAAATAATCTAGTATGAGTTTCTCTTTGTCGCTGATACATGTTTCGTTTTCACCATTGCTTGCGTACTTCCTTTATATCAAATAAAGATACCAATTTCAATGGTTACTGTTTGATTTTTTATTCATTAAACGTGGAAATGATATGTAGTCGAAGTTAAAGAATTAGAGGTTTTTAGTGAGGTACTATGGCTGCATCCGGTCACCGTGATAGTCCTTTGAAACATGTCTGAGATACGAGACCAAACAACTAAATTAATTAATTTTTCTATTTTCATTTTGTTTCCAATTTTTTTTGTGAAGATAATCATTGGTTCCTAAGGACTTCTTTGACAAGGGAACATATTATAGTCCATATATGATAAGATAGAAAGAACAATGGTTCCATTTGTGTTTTGTAGATAGAGAGATGATTTGAAAACGATTTCTAACCTCGTACACTATATAAAGCACACCCTATATGTGGATTTTTACAAAATAAACTGTTAATGATATGGTTATTTATAGATTTAAAGGATAATTGATTTGGTTTATAGAGGTGGAAGCAGTGGTCCAATGGGTTTAACTTCTAGATGGTCATACTGGTGGTTGCAATGTAATTGTATTTGAAAAAATTTATATGATAATTTTAAATTTTAAATTATGAAAATATTTGGTGAGGAAGAATTTGAATTTTCCATATAAATTCCAAAAAATACCTTATAGTGGACTGTTTTTTGGTCAATAAATCAGTCACAGAAGTGTCAATGTCACTCAACACTTAATTGGATGGCAAAAGATGTATTAAACACGGTTTAAGGAAAATGAATATAAATTACTAACATGGTTCAACTTGTATAGTTAAGGGGCTATGTGATCCTTATTACGTTAAGGCACCAAAATGAATCCCTAGTAGAAGACACATATCCAAAAATTGCATTTCTCCATTTCAAAAATAGGTATCATTTTGTCACATTTTTGAATTATAAATTTAATTAAGCTTAAAATATAATTTCATAAGCTCACTAGAATTTAATTTGACCTATAGTCAATATGTATGAGTGATCAAGGAGATACACGTGAAAACTATTGGGCGACGCCCGCGCAGGTCCGAACCCTGTTGTTGATGAATTATTTTTAATATAACATGGAAATTTTAAAACAACGATATCAAAAATAAAATTAATTATTTAATTAAGATTAAATTTTATGACTAATAAAATCTAAAATTTTCAAAAATTAGTTATGTCATTTACTTTAAGATATATCGTACACAAGTTTAACTTATTTAACAAATAATAAACTTTTGGATTGATACCTTTCTGCTTCTCGCAAGATAAATTTTGGTCACATATTTTTTAAAATAAGACTTTAAGTATAGCAATTATTTAAAACTTACGACATTTGTCCTCCTGGTCTAAATAGTTAATCAAAGCCAACAAGGTGTGTATGTGGCAACTATGTAAATTTATATAGTCAAGATAGAAACCAATATGAATGGAACATATAATATTTAAGAAAAATAAGAATTGATTAACCAAAAAACTAAATTCAAAAATATTAAATTTATAAACACAAAATCATCTATATGAATCAAAGTATGACTATGTAAATAATCTAGTATGAGTTTCTCTTTGTCGCTGATACATGTTTCGTTTTCACCATTGCTTGCGTACTTCCTTTATATCAAATAAAGATACCAATTTCAATGGTTACTGTTTGATTTTTTATTCATTAAACGGGGAAATGATATGTAGTCGAAGTTAAAGAATTAGAGGTTTTTAGTGAGGTACTATGGCTGCCTCCTGTCACCGTGATAGTCCTTTGAAACATGTCTGAGATGCGAGACCAAACAACTAAATTAATTTAATTTTCTATTTTAATGTTGTTTCCAATTTTGTTTGATAAGATAATCATTGGTTCCTAAGGACTTCTTTGACAAGGGAACTTATTATAGTCCATATATGATAAGATAGAAAGAACAATGGTTCCATTTGTGTTTTGTAGATAGAGAGATGAGTTGAAAACGATTTCTAACCCAGTACACTATATAAAGCACACCCTATATGTGGATTTTTACAAAATAAACTGTTAATGATATGGTTATTTATAGATTTAAAGGAAAATTGATTTGGTTTATAGAGGTGGAAGTAGTGGTCCAATGGGTTTAACTTCTCGATGGTCATAATGGTGGTTGCAATGTAATTGTGTTTGAAAAAATTTATATGATAATTTTAAATTTTAAATTATGAAAATATTTGGTGAGGAAGAATTTGAATTTTCCATATAAATTCCAAAAAATACATTATAGTGGACAGTTTTTTGGTCAATAAATCAGTCACAGAAGTGTCAATGTCACTCAACACTTAATTGGATGGCAAAAGATGTATTAAACACGGTTTAAGGAAAATGAATATAAATTACTAACATGGTTCAACTTGTATAGTTAAGGGGCTATGTCATCCTATTACGTTATGGCACCAAAATGAATCCCTAGTAGAAGACACATATCCAAAAACTGCATTTCTCCATTTCAAAAATAGGTAGCATTTTGTCACATTTTTGAATTATAAATTTAAATAAGCTTAAAATATAATTTCATAAGCTCACTAGAATTTCATTTGACCTATAGTCAATATGTATGAGTGGTCAAGGAGATACACGTGAAAACTATTGGGCGAGGCCCGCGAAGGTCCGAACCCTGCTGTTGATGAATTATTTTTAATATAACAAGGAAATTTTAAAACAATGATATCAAAAATAAAATTAATTATTTAATTAAGATTAAATTTTATGAATAATTAAATCTAAAATTTTCAAAAATTAGTTATGTCATTTACTTTAAGATATATCGTACACAAGTTTAACTTATTTAACAAATAATAAAATTTTGGATTGATACCTTTCTGCTTCTCGCAAGATAATTTTTGGTCACATATTTTTTAAAATAAGAATTTAAGTCTAGAAATTATTTAAAACTTACGACATTTGTCCTTCTGGCCTAAATAGTTAATCAAAGCCAACAAGGTGTGTATGTGGCAACTATGTTATTTTATATAGTCAAGATAGAAACCACTATGAATGGAACATATAATATTTAAGAAAAATAAGAATTGATTAACCAAAAAACTAAATTCAAAAATATAAAATTTATAAAAACAAAGTCATCTATATGAATCAAAGTATGACTATGTAAATAATCTAGTATGAGTTTCTCTTTGTCGCTGATACATGTGTCGTTTTCACCATTGCCTGCGTACTTCCTTTATATCAAATAAAGATACCAATTTCAATGGTTACTGTTTGATATTTTATTCATTAAACGGGTAAATGATATGTAGTCGAAGTTAAAGAATTAGAGATTTTTAGTGAGGTATTATGGCTGCATCCGGTCACTGTGATAGTCCTTTGTAACATGTCTGAGATGCGAGACCAAACAACTAAATTAATTTATTTTTCTATTTTAATGTTGTTTCCAATTTTGTTTGTGAAGATAATCATTGGTTCCTAAGGACTTCTTTGACAAGGGAACATATTATAATCCATATATGATAAGATAGAAATAACAATGGTTCCATTTGTGTTTTGTAGATAGAGAGATGAGTTGAAAACGATTTCTAACCTCGTACACTATATAAAGCACACCATATATGTGGATTTTTACAAAATAAACTGTTAATGATATGGTTATTTATAGATTTAAAGGAAAATTGATTTGGTTTATAGAGGTGGAAGCAGTGGTCCGATGGGTTTAACTTCTAGATGGTCATAATGGTGGTTGCAATGTAATTGTGTTTGAAAAACTTTATATGATAATTTTTAATTTTAAATTATGAAAATATTTGGTGAGGAAGAATTTTAATTTTCCATATAAATTCCAAAAAATACCTAATAGTGGACGGTTTTTTGGTCAATAAATCAGTCACAGAAGTGTCAATGTCACTCATCACTTAATTGGATGGCAAAAGATGTATTACACATGGTTTAAGGAAAATGAATATAAATTACTAACATGGTTCAACTTGTATAGTTAAGGGGCTATGTGATCCTTATTACGTTATGGCACCAAAATGAATCCCTAGTAGAAGACACATATCCAAAAACTGCATTTCTCCATTTCAAAAATAGGTATCATTTTGTCACATTTTTTAATTATAAATTTAAATAAGCTTAAAATATAATTTCATAAGCTCACTAGAATTTCATTTGACCTATAGTCAATATGTATGAGTGGTCAAGGAGATACACGTGAAAATTATTGGGCGACGCCCGCGCAAGTCCGAACCCTGCTGTTGATGAATTATTTTTAATATAACAAGGAAATTTTAAAACAATGATATCAAAAATAAAATTAATTATTTAATTAAGATTAAATTTTATGAATAATTAAATCTAAAATTTTCAAAAATTAGTTATGTCATTTACTTTAAGATATATCGTACACAAGTTTAACTTATTTAACAAATAATAAAAGTTTGGATTGATACCTTTCTGCTTCTCGCAAGATAAATTTTGGTCACATATTTTTTAAAATAAGAATTTAAGTCTAGAAATTATTTAAAACTTACGACATTTGTCCTTCTGGCCTAAATAGTTAATCAAAGCCAACAAGGTGTGTATGTGGCAACTATGTTATTTTATATAGTCAAGATAGAAACCACTATGAATGGAACATATAATATTTAAGAAAAATAAGAATTGATTAACCAAAAAACTAAATTCAAAAATATAAAATTTATAAAAACAAAATCATCTATATGAATCAAATTATGACTATGTAAATAATCTAGTATGAGTTTCTCTTTGTCGCTGATACATGTGTCGTTTTCACCATTGCTTGCGTACTTCCTTTATATCAAATAAAGATACCAATTTCAATGGTTACTGTTTGATTTTTTATTCATTAAACGGGGAAATGATATGTAGTCGAAGTTAAAGAATTAGAGATTTTTAGTGAGGTACTATGGCTGCATCCGGTCACTGTGATAGTCCTTTGTAACATGTCTGAGATACGAGACCAAAAAACTAAATTAATTTATTTTTCTATTTTAATGTTGTTTCCAATTTTGTTTGTGAAGATAATCATTGGTTCCTAAGGACTTCTTTCACAAGGGAACATATTATAATCCATATATGATAAGATAGAAAGAACAATGGTTCCATTTGTGTTTTGTAGATAGAGAGATGAGTTGAAAACGATTTCTAACCTCGTACACTATATAAAGCACACCCTATATGTGTATTTTTACAAAATAAACTGTTAATGATATGGTTATTTATAGATTTAAAGGAAAATTGATTTGGTTTATAGAGGTGGAAGCAGTGGTCCAATGGGTTTAACTTCTAGATGGTCATAATGGTGGTTGCAATGTAATTGTGTTTGAAAAACTTTATATGATAATTTTAAATTTTAAATTATGAAAATATTTGGTGAGGAAGAATTTTAATTTTCCATATAAATTCCAAAAAATACCTAATAGTGGACGGTTTTTTGGTCAATAAATCAGTCACAGAAGTGTCAATGTCACTCATCACTTAATTGGATGGCAAAAGATGTATTAAACATGGTTTAAGGAAAATGAATATAAATTACTAACATGGTTCAACTTGTATAGTTAAGGGGCTATGTGATCCTTATTACGTTATGGCACCAAAATGAATCCCTAGTAGAAGACACATATCCAAAAACTGCATTTCTCCATTTCAAAAATAGGTATCATTTTGTCACATTTTTTAATTATAAATTTAAATAAGCTTAAAATATAATTTCATAAGCTCACTATAATTTCATTTGACCTATAGTCAATATGTATGAGTGGTCAAGGAGATACACGTGAAAACTATTGGGCGACGCCCGCGCAGGTCCGAACCCTGCTGTTGATGAATTATTTTTAATATAACAAGGAAATTTTAAAACAATGATATCAAAAATAAAATTAATTATTTAATTAAGATTAAATTTTATGAATAATTAAATCTAAAATTTTCAAAAATTAGTTATGTCATTTACTTTAAGATATATCCTACACAAGTTTAACTTATTTAACAAATAATAAAAGTTTGGATTGATACCTTTCTGCTTCTCGCAAGATAAATTTTGGTCACATATTTTTTAAAATAAGAATTTAAGTCTAGAAATTAATTAAAACTTACGACATTTGTCCTTCTGGCCTAAATAGTTAATCAAAGCCAACAAGGTGTGTATGTGGCAACTATGTTATTTTATATAGTCAAGATAGAAACCACTATGAATGGAACATATAATATTTAATAAAAATAAGAATTGATTAACCAAAAAACTAAATTCAAAAATATAAAATTTATAAAAACAAAATCATCTATATGAATCAAAGTATGACTATGTAAATAATCTAGTATGAGTTTCTCTTTGTCGCTGATACATGTGTCGTTTTCACCATTGCCTGCGTACTTCCTTTATATCAAATAAAGATACCAATTTCAATGGTTACTGTTTGATCTTTTATTCATTAAACGGGGAAATGATATGTAGTCGAAGTTAAAGAATTAGAGATTTTTAGTGAGGTATTATGGCTGCATCCGGTCACTGTGATAGTCCTTTGTAACATGTCTGAGATGCGAGACCAAACAACTAAATTAATTTATTTTTCTATTTTAATGTTGTTTCCAATTTTGTTTGTGAAGATAATCATTGGTTCCTAAGGACTTCTTTGACAAGGGAACATATTATAATCCATATATCATAAGATAGAAAGAACAACGGTTCCATTTGTGTTTTGTAGATAGAGAGATGAGTTGAAAACAATTTCTAACCTCGTACACTATATAAAGCACACCCTATATGTGGATTTTTACAAAATAAACTGTTAATGATATGGTTATTTATAGATTTAAAGGAAAATTGATTTGGTTTATAGAGGTGGAAGCAGTGGTCCAATGGGTTTAACTTCTAGATGGTCATAATGGTGGTTGCAATGTAATTGTGTTTGAAAAATTTTATATGATAATTTTAAACTTTAAATTATGAAAATATTTGGTGAGGAAGAATTTTAATTTTCCATATAAATTCCAAAAAATACCTAATAGTGGACGGTTTTTTGGTCAATAAATCAGTCACAGAAGTGTCAATGTCACTCATCACTTAATTGGATGGCAAAAGATGTATTAAACATGGTTTAAGGAAAATGAATATAAATTACTAACATGGTTCAACTTGTATAGTTAAGGGGCTATGTGATCCTTATTACGTTATGGAACCAAAATGAATCCCTGGTAAAAGACACATATCCAAAAACTGCATTTCTCCATTTCAAAAATAGGTATCATTTTGTCACATTTTTGAATTATAAATTTAAATAAGCTTAAAATATAATTTCATAAGCTCACTAGAATTTCATTTGACCTATAGTCAATATGTATGAGTGGTCAAGGAGATACACGTGAAAACTATTGGGCGAGGCCCGCGCAGGTCCGAACCCTGCTGTTGATGAATTATTTTTAATATAACAAGGAAATTTTAAAACAATGATATCAAAAATAAAATTAATTATTTAATTAAGATTAAATTTTATGAATAATTAAATCTAAAATTTTCAAAAATTAGTTATGTCATTTAGTTTAAGATATATCCTACACAAGTTTAACTTATTTAACAAATAATAAAATTTTGGATTGATACCTTTCTGCTTCTCGCAAGATAAATTTTGGTCACATATTTTTTAAAATAAGAATTTAAGTTTAGAAATTATTTAAAACTTATGACATTTGTCCTTCTGGCCTAAATAGTTAATCAAAGCCAACAAGGTGTGTATGTGGCAACTATGTTATTTTATATAGTCAAGATAGAAACCACTATGAATGGGACATATAATATTTAATAAAAATAAGAATTGATTAACCAAAAAACTAAATTCAAAAATACAAAATTTATAAAAACAAAATCATTTATATGAATCAAATTATGACTATGTAAATAATCTAGTATGAGTTTCTCTTTGTCGCTGATACATGTGTCGTTTTCACCATTGCCTGCGTACTTCCTTTATATCAAATAAAGATACCAATTTCAATGGTTACTGTTTGATTTTTTATTCATTAAACGGGGAAATGATATGTAGTCGAAGTTAAAGAATTAGAGATTTTTAGTGAGGTACTATGGCTGCATCCGGTCACTGTGATAGTCCTTTGTAACATGTCTGAGATGCGAGACCAAACAACTAAATTAATTTATTTTTCTATTTTAATGTTGTTTCCAATTTTGTTTGTGAAGATAATCATTGGTTCCTAAGGACTTCTGTCACAAGGGAACATATTATAATCCATATATGATAAGATAGAAAGAACAATGGTTTCATTTGTGTTTTGTAGATAGAGAGATGAGTTGAAAACGATTTCTAACCTCGTACACTATATAAAGCACACCCTATATGTGGATTTTTACAAAATAAACTGTTAATGATATGGTTATTTATAGATTTAAAGGAAAATTGATTTGGTTTATAGAGGTGGAAGCAGTGGTCCAATGGGTTTAACTTCTAGATGGTCATAATGGTGGTTGCAATGTAATTGTGTTTGAAAAACTTTATATGATAATTTTAAATTTTAAATTATGAAAATATTTGGTGAGGAAGAATTTTAATTTTCCATATAAATTCCAAAAAATACCTAATAGTGGACGGTTTTTTGGTCAATAAATCAGTCACAGAAGTGTCAATGTCACTCATCACTTAATTGGATGGCAAAAGATGTATTAAACATGGTTTAAGGAAAATGAATATAAATTACTAACATGGTTCAACTTGTATAGTTAAGGGGCTATGTGATCCTTATTACGTTATGGAACCAAAATGAATCCCTGGTAAAAGACACATATCCAAAAACTGCATTTCTCCATTTCAAAAATAGGTATCATTTTGTCACATTTTTGAATTATAAATTTAAATAAGCTTAAAATATAATTTCATAAGCTCACTAGAATTTCATTTGACCTATAGTCAATATGTATGAGTGGTCAAGGAGATACACGTGAAAACTATTGGGCGAGGCCCGCGCAGGTCCGAACCCTGCTGTTGATGAATTATTTTTAATATAACAAGGAAATTTTAAAACAATGATATCAAAAATAAAATTAATTATTTAATTAAGATTAAATTTTATGAATAATTAAATCTAAAATTTTCAAAAATTAGTTATGTCATTTACTTTAAGATATATCGTACACAAGTTTAACTTATTTAACAAATAATAAAATTTTGGATTGATACCTTTCTGCTTCTCGCAAGATAAATTTTGGTCACATATTTTTTAAAATAAGAATTTAAGTCTAGAAATTATTTAAAACTTACGACATTTGTCCTTCTGGCCTAAATAGTTAATCAAAGCCAACAAGGTGTGTATGTGGCAACTATGTTATTTTATATAGTCAAGATAGAAACCACTATGAATGGAACATATAATATTTAAGAAAAATAAGAATTGATTAACCAAAAAACTAAATTCAAAAATATAAAATTTATAAAAACAAAATCATCTATATGAATCAAAGTATGACTATGTAAATAATCTAGTATGAGTTTCTCTTTGTCGCTGATACATGTGTCGTTTTCACCATTGCCTGCGTACTTCCTTTATATCAAATAAAGATACCAATTTCAATGGTTACTGTTTGATCTTTTATTCATTAAACGGGGAAATGATATGTATTCGAAGTTAAAGAATTAGAGGTTTTTAGTGAGGTACTATGGCTGCATCCGGTCACTGTGATAGTCCTTTGTAACATGTCTGAGATGCGAGACCAAACAACTAAATTAATTTATTTTTATATTTTAATGTTGTTTCCAATTTTGTTTGTGAAGATAATCATTGGTTCCTAAGGACTTCTTTGACAAGGGAACATATTATAATCCATATATGATAAGATAGAAAGAACAATGGTTCCATTTGTGTTTTGTAGATAGAGAGATGAGTTGAAAACGATTTCTAACCTCGTACACTATATAAAGCACACCCTATATGTGGATTTTTACAAAATAAACTGTTAATGATATGGTTATTTATAGATTTAAAGGAAAATTGATTTGGTTTATAGAGGTGGAAGCAGTGGTCCAATGGGTTTAACTTCTAGATGGTCATAATGGTGGTTGCAATGTAATTGTGTTTGAAAACCTTTATATGATAATTTTAAATTTTAAATTATGAAAATATTTGGTGAGGAAGAATTTTAATTTTCCATATAAATTCCAAAAAATACCTAATAGTGGACGGTTTTTTGGTCAATAAATCAGTCACAGAAGTGTCAATGTCACTCATCACTTAATTGGATGGCAAAAGATGTATTAAACATGGTTTAAGGAAAATGAATATAAATTACTAACATGGTTCAACTTGTATAGTTAAGGGGCTATGTGATCCTTATTACGTTATGGCACCAAATTGAATCCCTAGTAGAAGACACATATCCAAAAACTACATTTCTCCATTTCAAAAATAGGTATCATTTTGTCACATTTTTGAATTATAAATTTAAATAAGCTTAAAATATAATTTCATAAGCTCACTAGAATTTCATTTGACCTATAGTCAATATGTATGAGTGGTCAAGGAGATACACGTGAAAACTATTGGGCGACGCCCGCGCAGGTCCGAACCCTGCTGTTGATGAATTATTTTTAATATAACATGGAAATTTTAAAACAATGATATCAAAAATAAAATTAATTATTTAATTAAGATTAAATTTTATGAATAATTAAATCTAAAATTTTCAAAAATCAGTTATGTCATTTACTTTAAGATATATCGTACACAAGTTTAACTTATTTAACAAATAATAAAATTTTGGATTGATACCTTTCTGCTTCTCGCAAGATAAATTTTGGTCACATATTTTTTAAAATAAGAATTTAAGTCTAGAAATTATTTAAAACTTATGACATTTGTCCTTCTGGACTGAATAGTTAATCAAAGCCAACAAGGTGTGTATGTGGCAACTATGTTATTTTATATAGTCAAGATAGAAACCACTATGAATGGAACATATAATATTTAATAAAAATAAGAATTGATTAACCAAAAAACTAAATTCAAAAATATAAAATTTATAAAAACAAAATCATCTATATGAATCAAAGTATGACTATGTAAATAATCTAGTATGAGTTTCTCTCTGTCGCTGATACATGTGTCGTTTTCACCATTGCCTGCGTACTTCCTTTATATCAAATAAAGATACCAATTTCAATGGTTACTGTTTGATCTTTTATTCATTAAACGGGGAAATGATATGTAGTCGAAGTTAAAGAATTAGAGATTTTTAGTGAGGTATTATGGCTGCATCCGGTCACTGTGATAGTCCTTTGTAACATGTCTAAGATGCGAGACCAAACAACTAAATTAATTTATTTTTCTATTTTAATGTTGTTTCCAATTATGTTTGTGAAGATAATCATTGGTTCCTAAGGACTTCTTTGACAAGGGAACATATTATAATCCATATATGATAAGATAGAAAGAACAATGGTTCCATTTGTGTTTTGTAGATAGAGAGATGAGTTGAAAACGATTTCTAACCTCGTACACTATATAAAGCACACCCTATATGTGGATTTTTACAAAATAAACTGTTAATGATATGGTTATTTATAGATTTAAAGGAAAGTTGATTTGGTTTATAGAGGTGGAAGCAGTGGTCCAATGGGTTTAACTTCTAGATGGTCATAATGGTGGTTGCAATGTAATTGTGTTTGAAAAACTTTATATGATAATTTTAAATTTTAAATTATGAAAATATTTGGTGAGGAAGAATTTTAATTTTCCATATAAATTCCAAAAAATACCTAATAATGGACGGTTTTTTGGTCAATAAATCAGTCACAGAAGTGTCAATGTCACTCATCACTTAATTGGATGGCAAAAGATGTATTAAACATGGTTTAAGGAAAATGAATATAAATTACTAACATGGTTCAACTTGTATAGTTAAGGGGCTATGTGATCCTTATTACGTTATGGAACCAAAATGAATCCCTGGTAAAAGACACATATCCAAAAACTGCATTTCTCTCCATTTCAAAAATAGGTATCATTTTGTCACATTTTTTAATTATAAATTTAAATAAGCTTAAAATATAATTTCATAAGCTCACTAGAATTTCATTTGACCTATAGTCAATATGTATGAGTGGTCAAGGAGATACACGTGAAAACTAGTGGGCGAGGCCCGCGCAGGTCCGAACCCTGCTGTTGATGAATTATTTTTAATATAACAAGGAAATTTTAAAACAATGATATCAAAAATAAAATTAATTATTTAATTAAGATTAAATTTTATGAATAATTAAATCTAAAATTTTCAAAAATTAGTTATGTCATTTACTTTAAGATATATCGTACACAAGTTTAACTTATTTAACAAATAATAAAATTTTGGATTGATGCCTTTCTGCTTCTCGCAAGATAAATTTTGGTCACATATTTTTTAAAATAAGAATTTAAGTCTAGAAATTATTTAAAACACACGACATTTGTCCTTCTGGCCTAAATAGTTAATCAAAGCCAACAAGGTGTGTATGTGGCAACTATGTTATTTTATATAGTCAAGATAGAAACCACTATGAATGGAACATATAATATTTAAGAAAAATAAGAATTGATTAACCAAAAAACTAAATTCAAAAATATAAAATTTATAAAAACAAAATCATCTATATGAATCAAAGTATGACTATGTAAATAATCTAGTATGAGTTTCTCTTTGTCGCTGATACATGTGTCGTTTTCACCATTGCTTGCGTACTTCCTTTATATCAAATAAAGATACCAATTTCAATGGTTACTGTTTGATTTTTTATTCATTAAACGGGGAAATGATATGTAGTCGAAGTTAAAGAATTATAGGTTTTTAGTGAGGTACTATGGCTGCATCCGGTCACCGTGATAGTCCTTTGAAACATGTCTGAGATGCGAGACCAAACAACTAAATTAATTTATTTTTCTATTTTAATGTTGTTTCCAATTTTGTTTGAGAAGATAATCATTGGTTCCTAAGGACTTCTTTGACAAGGGAACATATTATAATCCATATATGATAAGATAGAAACAACAATGGTTCCATTTGTGTTTTGTAGATAGAGAGATGAGTTGAAAACGATTTCTAACCTCGTACACTATATAAAGCACACCCTATATGTGGATTTTTACAAAATAAACTGTTAATGATATGGTAATTTATAGATTTAAAGGAAAATTGATTTGGTTTATAGAGGTGGAAGCAGTGGTCCAATGGGTTTAACTTCTAGATGGTCATAATGGTGGTTGCAATGTAATTGTGTTTGAAAAAATTTATATGATAATTTTAAATTTTAAATTATGAAAATATTTGGTGAGGAAGAATTTGAATTTTCCATATAAATTCCAAAAAATACCTAATAGTGGACGGTTTTTTAGTCAATAAATCAGTCACAGAAGTGTCAATGTCACTCATCACTTAATTGGATGGCAAAAGATGTATTAAACACGGTTTAAGGAAAATGAATATAAATTACTAACATGGTTCAACTTGTATAGTTAAGGGGCTATGTGATCCTTATTACGTTATGGAACCAAAATGAATCCCTGGTAAAAGACACATATCCAAAAACTGCATTTCTCTCCATTTCAAAAATAGGTATCATTTTGTCACATTTTTTAATTATAAATTTAAATAAGCTTAAAATATAATTTCACAAGCTCACTAGAATTTCATTTGACCTATAGTCAATATGTATGAGTGGTCAAGGAGATACACGTGAAAACTACTGGACGACGCCCGTGCAGGTCCGAATCCTGCTGTTGATGAATTATTTTTAATATAACAAGGAAATTTTAAAACAATGATATCAAAAATAAAATTAATTATTTAATTAAGATTAAATTTTATGAATAATTAAATCTAAAATTTTCAAAAATTAGTTATGTCATTTACTTTAAGATATATCGTACACAAGTTTAACTTATTTAACAAATAATAAAATTTTGGATTGATGCCTTTCTGCTTCTCGCAAGATAAATTTTGGTCACATATTTTTTAAAATAAGAATTTAAGTCTAGAAATTATTTAAAACACACGACATTTGTCCTTCTGGCCTAAATAGTTAATCAAAGCCAACAAGGTGTGTATGTGGCAACTATGTTATTTTATATAGTCAAGATAGAAACCACTATGAATGGAACATATAATATTTAAGAAAAATAAGAATTGATTAACCAAAAAACTAAATTCAAAAATATAAAATTTATAAAAACAAAATCATCTATATGAATCAAAGTATGACTATGTAAATAATCTAGTATGAGTTTCTCTTTGTCGCTGATACATGTGTCGTTTTCACCATTGCTTGCGTACTTCCTTTATATCAAATAAAGATACCAATTTCAATGGTTACTGTTTGATTTTTTATTCATTAAACGGGGAAATGATATGTAGTCGAAGTTAAAGAATTATAGGTTTTTAGTGAGGTACTATGGCTGCATCCGGTCACCGTGATAGTCCTTTGAAACATGTCTGAGATGCGAGACCAAACAACTAAATTAATTTATTTTTCTATTTTAATGTTGTTTCCAATTTTGTTTGAGAAGATAATCATTGGTTCCTAAGGACTTCTTTGACAAGGGAACATATTATAATCCATATATGATAAGATAGAAACAACAATGGTTCCATTTGTGTTTTGTAGATAGAGAGATGAGTTGAAAACGATTTCTAACCTCGTACACTATATAAAGCACACCCTATATGTGGATTTTTACAAAATAAACTGTTAATGATATGGTAATTTATAGATTTAAAGGAAAATTGATTTGGTTTATAGAGGTGGAAGCAGTGGTCCAATGGGTTTAACTTCTAGATGGTCATAATGGTGGTTGCAATGTAATTGTGTTTGAAAAAATTTATATGATAATTTTAAATTTTAAATTATGAAAATATTTGGTGAGGAAGAATTTGAATTTTCCATATAAATTCCAAAAAATACCTAATAGTGGACGGTTTTTTAGTCAATAAATCAGTCACAGAAGTGTCAATGTCACTCATCACTTAATTGGATGGCAAAAGATGTATTAAACACGGTTTAAGGAAAATGAATATAAATTACTAACATGGTTCAACTTGTATAGTTAAGGGGCTATGTGATCCTTATTACGTTATGGCACCAAAATGAATCCCTAGTAGAAGACACAAATCCAAAAATTGCATTTCTTCATTTCAAAAATAGGTATCATTTTGTCACATTTATGAATTATAAATTTAATTAAGCTTAAAATATAATTTCATATGCTCACTAGAATTTAATTTGACCTATAGTCAATATGTATGAGTGGTCAAGGAGATACACGTGAAAACTACTGGACGACGCCCGTGCAGGTCCGAACCCTGCTGTTGATGAATTATTTTTAATATAACAAGGAAATTTTAAAACAATGATATCAAAAATAAAATTAATTATTTAATTAAGATTAAATTATATGACTAATTAAATCTAAAATTTTCAAAAATTAGTTATGTCATTTACTTTAAGATATATCGTACACAAGTTTAACTTATTTAACAAATAATAAACTTTTGGTTTGATACCTTTATGGTTCTCGCAAGATAAATTTTGGTCATATATTTTTTAAAATAAGAATTTAAGTCTAGAAATTATTTAAAACATACGACATTTGTCCTTCTGGTCTAAATAGTTAATCAAAGCTAACAAGGTGTTTATGTGGCAACTATGTTATTTTATATAGTCAAGATAGAAACCACTATGAATGGAACATATAACATTTAAGAAAAATAAGAATTGATTAACCAAAAAACGAAATTCAAAAATATAAAATTTATAAACACAAAATCATCTATATGAATCAAAGTATGACTTTGCAAATAATCTTGTATGAGTTTCTCTTTGTCGCTGATACATGTGTCGTTTTCACCATTTCTTGCGTACTTCCTTTATATCAAATAAAGATACCAATTTCAATGGTTACTGTTTGATTTTTTATTCATTAAACGGGGAAATGATATGTATTCGAAGTTAAAGAATTAGAGGTTTTTAGTGAGGTACTATGGCTGCATCCGGTCACCGTGATAGTCCTTAGAAACATGTCTGAGATGCGAGACCAAACAACTAAATTAAATTATTTTTCTATTTTAATGTTGTTTCGAATTTTTTTTGTGAAGATAATCATTGGTTCCTAAGGACTTCTTTGACAAGGGAACATATTATAATCCATATATGATAAGATAAAAGAACAATGGTTCCATTTGGGTTTTGTAGATAGAGAGATGAGTTGAAAACAATTTCTAACCTCGTACGCTATATAAAGCACACCCTATATGTGGATTTTTACAAAATAAACTGTTAATGATATGGTTATTTATAGATTTAAAGGAAATTGATTTGGTTTATAGAGGTGGAAGCAGTGGTCCAATGGGTTTAACATCTATATGGTCATAATGGTGGTTGCAATGTAATTGTGTTTGAAAAAATTTATATGATAATGTTAAATTTTAAAATTTGAAAATATTTGGTGAGGAATAATTTGAATTTTCCATATAAATTCCAAAAAATACCTTATTGTGGCTGATTTTTTTTGTCAAAATTCAGTCACAGAAATGTCAATTTCACTTAATACTTATTTGGATGCCAAGAAGATGTATTAAACACTAGAGATGTTCAAATCTAAACCAATCCACTCAAAAAACCGAAAACCGATCCAAAAAACAAAAAACTGAAATTTATTGGATGTGTTTGGATGTCATTTTATAAAATCGATCAGTTCAGATCTGATTTCAGATTAATTTATCAAAACCAATCCAAACCAAATTGAACCGCATACATATAATTTTATACTTATTTACTGTTTATTAAATATGATATGCTAAAGTGAAATTTTAACTTATCTACATATTGGGGGAGGAAGAATTTGAATTTTCCATATAAATTCAAAAAAATACCTTATAGTAGACGACTGTTTAGTCAATAAAGCAGTCTTAGAAGTGTCAATGTCACTCAATACTTAATTGGATGGCAAAAGATGTATTAAACACGTTTTAAGGAAAATGAATATAAATTACTAACATGATTCAACTTGTATAGTTAAGTGACTATATAATCCTTATTACGTTATGGAACCAAAATGAATCCCTAGTAGAAGACACATATCCAAAAACTGCATTTCTCCATTTCAAAAATAGGTATCATTTTGTCACATTTTTGAATTATAAATTTAATTAAGCTTAAAATATAATTTCATAAGCTCACTAGAATTTCATTTTACCTATAGTCAATATGTATGAATGGTCAAGGAGATAGACGTGAAAACTATTGGGCTACTCCCGCGCAGGTCCGAACCCTGCTGTTGATGAATTATTTTTAATATAACATGGAAATTTTAAAACAACGTTATCAAAAATAAAATTAATTATTTAATTGAGATTAAATTTTATGAATAATTAAATCTAAAATTTTCAAAAATTAGTTATGTCATTTACTTTAAGATATATCGTACACAAGTTTAACTTATTTAACAAGTATAATAAACTTATGGATTAATACCTTTCTGGTTCTCGCAAGATAAATTTTGGTCACATATTTTTTAAAATAAGACTTTAAGTCTAGCAATTATTTAAAACTTACAACATTTGTCCTTCTGGTCTAAATAGTTAATCAAAGCCAACAAGGTGTGTATGTGGCAACTATGTTATTTTATATAGTCAAGATAGAAACCACTATGAATGGAACATATAATATTTAAGAAAAATAAGAATTGATTAACCAAAAAACTAAGTTCAAAAATATAAAATTTATAAACACAAAATCATCTATATGAATCAAAGTCTGACTTTGTAAATAATCTAGTATGAGTTTCTCTTTGTCGCTGATACATGTGTCATTTTCACCATTGCTTGCGTACTTCCTTTATATCAAATAAAGATACCAATTTCAATGGTTACTGTTTGATTTTTTATTCATTAAACAGGGAAATGATATGTAGTCGAAGTTAAAGAATTAGAAGTTTTCAGTGAGGTACTATGGCTGCATCCGGTCACCCTGATAGTCCTTTGAAACATGTATGAGATGCGAGACCAAACAACTAATTTAATTTATTTTTCTATTTTAATGTTGTTTCCAATTTTGTTTGTGTAGATAATCATTGGTTCCTAAGGACTTCTTTGACAAGGGAACATATTATAATCCATATATGATAAGATAGAAAGAACAATGGTTCCATTTGTGTTTTGTAGATATAGAGATGAGTTGAAAATGATTTCTAACCTCGTACACTATATAAAGCACACCCTATATGTGGATTTTTACAAAATAAACTGTTAATGATATGGTTATTTATAGATTTAAAGGAAAATTGATTTGGTTTATAGAGGTGGAAGACGTGGTCAAATGGGTTTAACTTCTAGATTGTCATAATGGTGGTTGCAATGTAATTGTGTTTGAAAAAATTTATATGATAATGTTAAATTTTAAATTATGAAAATATTTGGTGAGGAATAATTTGAATTTTCCATATAAATTCCAAAAAATACCTTATTGTGGCTGATTTTATTTGTCAAAATTCAGTCACAGAAATGTAAATTTCACTTAATACTTATTTGGATGCTAAGAAGATGTATTAAACACTAGAGATGTTCAAATCCAAACCAATCCACTCAAAAAACCGAAAACCGATCCAAAAAACAAAAAACCGCAAAAAATTGAAATTTATGGGATGTGTTTGGATGTCATTTTATTAAAACCGATTGGTTCAGATCCGATTTCAGATTAATTTATCAAAACCAATCCAAACCAAATTGAACCTCATACGTATATTTTTATTTTTATTTACTGTTTATTTAATATGATATGCTAAAGTGAAATTTTAACTTATCTACATATTGGGGGAGGATGAATTTGAATTTTCCATATAAATTCCAAAAAACACCTTATAATGGACAATTTTTTGGTCAATGAATCAGTCATAGAAGTGTCAATGTCACTAAATACTTAATTATATGGAAAAAGATGTAATAAACACAGTTTAAGGAAAATGAATATAAATTACTAACATGGTTCAACTTGTATAGTTAAGGGGCTATGTGATCCTGATTACGTTATGGCACAAAAATGAATCCCTAGTAGAAGACACATATCCAAAAACTGCATTTCTCCATTTCAAAAATAGGTATTATTTTGTCACATTTTTGAATAGTAAATTTAATTAGGCTTAAAATATAATTTCATAAGCTCACTAGAATTTTATTTGACCTATACTCAATATGTACGAGTGGTTAAGGAGATAGACGTGAAACCTATTGGGTTACGCACGCGCAGGTCCGAACCCTGCTGTTGATGAATTATTTTAATATAACAAGGAAATTTTAAAACAATGATATAAAAAAATAAAATTAATTATTTAATTAAGATTAAATTTTATGACTAATTAAATCTAAAATTTTCAAAAATTAGTTATGTCATTTACTTTAAGATATATCGTACAAAAGTTTAACTTACTTGACAAGTATAATAAACTTATGGATTAATACCTTTCTGGTTCTCGCAAGATAAATTTTGGTCACATGTTTTTTAAAATAAGCATTTAAGTCTAGCAATTATTTAAAACTTATGACGTTTGTCCTTCTGGTCTAAATAGTCAATCAAAGCCGACAAGGTTTGTATGTGGCAACTATGTTATTTTATATTGTCAAGATAGAAACCACTATGAATGGAACATGTAAAATTAAAAAAAAAACAAGAATTGATTAACCAAAAAACTAAATTCAAAAATATAAAATTTATAAACACAAAATCATCTATATGAATCAAAGTATGACTTAGCAAACAATCTAGTATGAGTTTCTCTTTGTCGCTGATGCATGTGTCGTTTTCACCATTGCTTGCATACTTCATTTATATGAAATAAAGATACCAATTTCAATGGTTAGTGTTTCATTTTTTATTCATTAAACGGGGAAACGATATGTAGTCGAAGTTAAAGAATTAGAGGTTTTTATTGAGGAACTATGGCTGCATCTGGTCACTGTGATAGTCCTTGGAAACATGTCTGAGATGCGAGACCAAACAACTTAATGAATTTATTTTTCTATTTTAATGTTGTTTCCAATTTTGTTTGTGAAGATAATCATTGGTTCCTAAGGACTTCTTTGACAAGGGAACATAAAAGAATCCATATATGATAAGATAGAAAGAACAATGGTTTCATTTGTGTTTTGTAGATAGAGAGATGAGTTGAAAAAAATTTCTAACCTCGTACACTACATAAAGCGCCCCCTATATGTGGATTTTTACAAAATAAACTGTTAATGATATGGTTATTTATAGATTTCAAGGAAAACTGATTTGGTTTATTGAGGTGGAAGCAGTGGCCTAATGGGTTTAACTTCTAGATGGTCATAATGGTGGTTGCCATGTAATCGTGTTTGAAAAAATTTATATGATAATGTTAAATTTTAAATTATCTATATATTTGGTGAGGAAGAATTTTAATTTTCCATATAAATTCCAAAAAAAACCTTATAGTGGCTGATGTTTTTATCAAAAATCAGCCACAGAAATGTCAATGTCACTCAATACTTATATGGATGCCAAGAAGATGTATTAAACACTAGGGATGTTCAAATTCAAATCAGTCCAAATAAAAAACTGAAAACATATCCAAAAATGCAAAAACTCCAAAAAATCGAAATTTATTGGATGTGTTTGGATGTCATTTTATTAAAACTGATCGGTTCGGAGCAGATTTCAGACTAATTTATCAAAACCAATCCAAACCAAATTGAACCGCATACATATATTTTTATACTTATTTACTTTTTATTAAATATGATATGTAAAGAGAAATTTTAACTTATCTACATACTGGGGGAGGAAGAATTTGAATTTTCCATATAAATTCAAAAAATTACCTTATAGTGGACGAGTTTTTGGTCAATAGATCAGTCACAGAAGTGCGAATGTCACTCAATGCTTAATTGGATGGCAAGAAGATGTATTAAACACGGTTTAAGGAAAATGAATATAAATTACTAACATGGTTCAACTTGTATAGTTAAGGGGATATGTGATCCTTATTACGTTATGGCACGAAAATGAATCCCTAGTAGAAGACACATAACCAAAAACTGCATTTCTCGATTTCAAAAATAGGTATCATTTTGTCACAATTTTGAATTATAAATTTAATTAGGCTTAAAATATAATGTCATAAGCTCACTAGAATTTTATTTGACCTATAGTCAATATGTACAAGTGGTTAAGGAGATAGACGTGAAACCTATTGGGCTACGACAGCGTAGGTCTGAACCCTACTGTTGAGGAATTATTTTAGTAGAACAAAGAAATTTTAAAACAATGATATCAAAAATAAAATAAATATTTAATTAAGATTAAATTTTATGACCAATTAAATCTAAAATTTTCAAAAATTAGTTATGTCATTTACTTTAAGATATATCGTACACAAGTTTAACTTATTTGAAAAGTATAATAACCTTATGGATTAATACCTTTCTGGTTCTCGCAAGATAAATTTTGGTCACATATTTTTTAAAATAATCATTTAAGTCTAGCAATTATTTAAAACTTACGACATTTGTCCTTATGGTCTAAATAGTCAATCAAAGCCAACAAGGTGTGTATGTGGCAACTATGTTATTTTATATTTTCAAGATAGAAACCACTATGAAGGGAACATATAACATTTTAAAAAATAAGAATTGATTAACCAAAACACTAAATTCAAAAATATAAAATTTATAAACACAAAATCATCTATATGAATCAAAGTATGACTTAGCAAACAATCTAGTATGAGTTTCTCTTTGTCGCTGATGCATGTGTCGTTTTCACCATTGCTTGCATACTTCATTTATATGAAATAAAGATACCAATTTCAATGGTTAGTGTTTCATTTTTTATTCATTAAACGGGGAAACGATATGTAGTCGAAGTTAAAGAATTAGAGGTTTTTATTGAGGAACTATGGCTGCATCTGGTCACTGTGATAGTCCTTGGAAACATGTCTGAGATGCGAGACCAAACAACTTAATGAATTTATTTTTCTATTTTAATGTTGTTTCCAATTTTGTTTGTGAAGATAATCATTGGTTCCTAAGGACTTCTTTGACAAGGGAACATAAAAGAATCCATATATGATAAGATAGAAAGAACAATGGTTTCATTTGTGTTTTGTAGATAGAGAGATGAGTTGAAAACGATTTCTAACCTCGTACACTACATAAAGCGCCCCCTATATGTGGATTTTTACAAAATAAACTGTTAATGATATGGTTATTTATAGATTTCAAGGAAAACTGATTTGGTTTATTGAGGTGGAAGCAGTGGCCTAATGGGTTTAACTTCTAGATGGTCATAATGGTGGTTGCCATGTAATCGTGTTTGAAAAAATTTATATGATAATGTTAAATTTTAAATTATCTATATATTTGGTGAGGAAGAATTTTAATTTTCCATATAAATTCCAAAAAAAACCTTATAGTGGCTGATGTTTTTATCAAAAATCAGCCACAGAAATGTCAATGTCACTCAATACTTATATGGATGCCAAGAAGATGTATTAAACACTAGGGATGTTCAAATTCAAATCAGTCCAAATAAAAAACTGAAAACAGATCCAAAAATGCAAAAACTCCAAAAAATCGAAATTTATTGGATGTGTTTGGATGTCATTTTATTAAAACTGATCGGTTCAGAGCAGATTTCAGACTAATTTATCAAAACCAATTCAAACCAAATTGAACCGCATACATATATTTTTATAATTATTTACTTTTTATTAAATATGATATGCTAAAGTGAAATTTTAACTTATCTACATATTGGGGGAGGAAGAATATGAATTTTGCATATAAATTCCAAAAAATACCTTATAGTGGATGATTTTTTGGTCAATAAATCAGTCACAGAAGTGTCAATGTCACTCAATACTTAATTGGATGGCAAGAAGATGTATTAAACACGGTTTAAGGAAAATGAATATAAATTACTAACATGGTTCAACTTGTATAGTTAAGGGACTATGTGATCCTTATTACGTTATGGCACCAAAACGAATCCCTAGTAGAAGACACATAACCAAAAACTGCATTTATCCATTTCAAAAATAGGTATCATTTTGTCACATTTTTGAATTATAAATTTAATTAGGCTTAAAATAGAATGTCATAAGCTCACTAGAATTTTCTTTGACCTATAGTCAATATGTCCGAGTGGTTAAGGAGATAGACTTGAAATCTATTGGGCTAAGCCCGCAAGGTTTGAACCCCACTGTTGATGAATTATTTTAATAGACAAAGGACATTTTAAAACAATGATATCAAAAATAAAATCAAGTATTTAATTAGATTAAATTTTTTGACTAATTAAATATAAAATTCTCAAATACCTTTCTGGTTCTCGCAAGATAAATTTTGGTCACATATTTTTTAAAATAAGCATTTAAGTCTAGCAATTATTTAAAACTTACGACATTTGTCCTTATGGTATAAATAATCAATCTAATCCAACAAGGTGTGTATGTGGCAACTATGTTATTTTATATTGTCAAGATAGAAACCACTATGAATGGAACATATAACATTTTAAAAATAAGAATTGATTGACCAAAACACTAAATTCCAAAATATTCAATTTATGAACACAAAATCATCTATATGAATCAAAGTATGACTTAGCAAACAATCTAGTATGAGTTTCTCTTTGCCGCTGATGCATGTGTCGTTTTCACCATTGCTTGCATAATTTCTTTATATGAAATAAAGGTACCAATTTCAATGGTTAGTGTTTGACTTTTTATTCATTAAACGGGGGAACAATATGTAGTCGAAGTTAAAGAATTGGAGGTTTTTAGTGAGGTTCTATGGCTGCATCTAGTCACGGTAATAGTCCTTGGAAACATGTGTGAGATGCGAGACCAAACAACTAAATTAATTTATTTTTCTATTTTAATGTTGTTTCCAATTTTGTTTGTGAAGATAATCATTGGTTTCTAAGAACTTCTTTGACAAGGGAACATAAAATAATCCATATATGATAAGATAGAAAGAAAAATGGTTCCATTTGTGTTTTGATGATAGAGAGATGAGTTGAAAACAATTTCTAACCTCGCACATTATATAAAGCATCCCCTATATGTGGATTTTTACAAAGTAAACTATTAATGATATGGTTATTTATCTATTTCAAGGAAAATTGATTTGGTTTATTGAGGTGTGTTGGAAATCCACCAAATTCTATGATGAATTTATATCACAATGACAATTTATTTTTGAGACAAACAAAGAAAAGAAGAAAAAACAAATAATTTCTGCAGAGTTTCTCTCTACTCACAAACTGTGAAAACTTTCTTATTCACTTTGCAACTGCAAAATACTGTGAATGACTTGCTTGACTTGCTTACAAAAATAGGGGTTACTCCCTCTATTTATAACTGAGCTTAAACCCTAAGCCCAGAGCCCAAAATATCTATTTTGTTACTAAATCAATTCTAATCTATTCTAGACTTAAATCAAATCTATTTAAATCTAAAACAAATCAAATCTTTTCGACACATAGTTTCGACACACTGAATTACAATTTAACACACCACCTAATTCATTATATCTAAACTATCTATGTTTATCATGAATCTTAGTCTTCTGAATACTTCGACTTGCACTCCCTTCGTCATGATATCTGCAATCTGATTCTCAGTTCTACAGTGTTTCAAATTCATTTTCCCATATGTTACCTGCTCTCGAAGATAATGGAACCTCATTTTGATGTTCTTAATTCGACCATGTACTATTGGGTTCTTCGCCATATTGATAGCTGACATGTTGTCGATCTTCATGGTAATTGCTCCATGATCGTTCCCTGTTATCTCTTCGACCAAGTTCACCATCCAAGTTGCTTGACACGCACAAAGAGAATCAGCTATATATTCTTCTTCGCGTGATGTTAATGCCACTACTGGTTCCATTCTTGAATTCCAAGCAACTGGTACACCACCTAGCATAAACACATATCTTGTTGTTGACTTTCGATCTTCAGCATCACTACACCAACTCGAATCAGTGTATCCCACTAACTTGCATTCTTTTCCTTTATTAGCTACAGGAAAAAAATGCCATAATGGAAAGTTCCTTTGAGATACCTTAGTATCCTCTTCACTGCTGCTAGATGTGATACCTTTGGCTTCTGCATGAATCTACTTACCATACCTACATTATATGCTAAGTCAGGCCTTGTATGATAAAGGTATCTCAATGATCCAATAAGTCTTCTATATTGGATTGGATCAACATCATCTTTATCTGCATATTTCGACAGTTGCAATCTTGGTTCTGCAGGTGTCGAAGTTGAGTTGCATTCTTCCGTCTCAAACCTCTTGAGAATTTTTCCTGCATATCTTCTTTGATGCATCATCAAACCTCTACTGCTCTTTTAGAATTTGATGCCAAGGAAATATAAAATCTCACCCAAATGAGACATTTCGAATTCCTTGCTGAGATCACCTTTGTAGTCTTTGATCTCACTCTTACAGCTAGTTGTTATCAACAAATCATCTACATAGATACATAGTATAATAAATTCACTCTTGCTTCTTCTTACATATAATCCATGTTCAGTTGTACACTTTACAAATTCCTTCTCCCTTAGGAAACTATCAATTTTCTTATTCCAATCCCTTGGAGCTTGTTTCAATCCATACAGGGCTTTATGCAGCCTGTACACCTTTCTTTCTTCGTCATGTTTCGCAAACCCAACTGGTTGTTTAACATAAACTTCTTCTTCTAAGGGTCCATTTAGGAATGCACACTTCACGTCCATCTGACATATGTGCCAACTGTTTATTTCTGCTAGAGCAACAACCAACCTGATTATTTCGATCCTAGCAACAGGTGCAAATACTTCATCAAAGTCTATTCCTTCTTTTTGTAGAAATCCTTTCGCCACAAGCCTTGCTTTGTGTCGAGTTACTTCCCCTTTCGAATTCGTTTTCACTTTGTATACCCACTTGACATCAATTGCCTTCTTGCCTTGAGGAAATTCGACAAGTGACCAAGTGTTGTTGTCTTCGATAGACTTCACTTCTTTGTTCATTTCTTTCACCCACTTCGAATCCCTTAATGCTTCAGCTACATTAATAGGTTCGACATCTGCATAGAAATCATAATGTACCAGCTCACCTTCATTATATATTACAACATCTGATGTAATCACACAATCTTGCAATCTTCCAGGCATGCGTCTTGTTCTTTGAGGCCTGCTTGTACTTGGTATATCTGCTGGTTCCTCTTGTTGAACTTCTCTTTCGACTTGAATTTCTGGCTCTTCAATAAGGATTCCCATTGAATCTTTCTTGATATTATCAGTCCAATCCCATTCTTTAAACTCATCTATGATCACGTCCCTGCTGATCACAATTGACTTTTTCACTGGATCGAAAAACTTGTAGCCTCTTGTCAAATGATATCCAACTATAATCATTTGACTTGACTTGTCATCAAGTTTTCTTCTCAAATGATTTGGCACATGTCTATGTGCAATAGATCCAAATACCTTCAGATGACTCAAGCTAGGATTCACATCAGACCAACATTCTTATGGAGAAATTCCTTCTAGCTTCTTTGTAGGACATCTGTTCAAAATGTATGTTACAATCAAAACAACTTCACCCCAAAACTCTTTAGGTAAATTCTTGCTTTTCAACATACTTCTCACCATATTCATGATGGTTCGATTCTTTCTTTCTTTAATTCCATTTTGTTGTGGAGTATAGGGTGGCACCACCTCATGCACAATCCCTTCCTTTTCACATAGTCTGTCAAAGTATTTCGACACATATTCTCCACCACCATCAGTTCCCAAAACTTTGAGCTTTCGACCACTTTGTCTTTCAACCATAGACTTAAACTTGGAAAATACTTTGATCACTTCACTTTTCTTCTTGATCAGGTAAGTCCATAGCTTTCGACTGAAATCATCTATGAATGTAACAAAGTATTTGTTACCTCCCATCGGATCCACCTGAATTGGTCCACATACATCAGAGTATATGACTTCAAGAATAGCATTCGACCTGCTTCCTGCATCCTTGAAGAAGTTATTCTTGTGTTGCTTCGCCTGCACACATTCCTCGCATACCTCGTTTGGAATGTCGATTTCAGGAAATCCTGAAACCATATTTTTCTCTTCAAATATCTTATGTCTCTGAAGTTGAGATCTCCTAGTCTATAATGCCATATCCATTCATCTCTGCTAGCTGTAGTCGAGAGGCACATGTGCTCCATCACGTTTAGTTCAATCTGGAAGGTTCGATTATGAGACATAGGAGCCTTCAAGATTAATCTCCCATTTGCATCAACGACTCTCATTATCTTATTTTCGATTGACACTTTATAATTCTTTTCGACCAACTTCCATATACTAAGCAAATTTCTCTCCATGCCTGGTATGTACAATACATTGGAAATTAATGACCTCTTTCCATCTTTCCTGATAATCATAACACACCAATACCTTTAGATGCTAGGGTATTATCATTTGCAAATTTTACTATATTTTTCATTGAGGGCTTTATATTGAAAAACAAGTCTTTCCTTCCAGACATGTGTGATGAACATCCTGAATCCAAGTACCATTGGTCCTTGAATCTATCTTCATCTCTTATTGTGACCATCAACATCATCTCTTCTTCTTCTTCTTCTTCATGTTTTGCAAGCTTTGCATCACTTTCTTTATTCTTTAGTTTTTCTGGACAATCACTCGAATAGTGACCATACTTCGGACAATTATAACATTAAATGTGACTTTTATCAGGTTTTTGACCACCACCTCTTCCTCTATTTGCAACACCACCTCTTTGGTTGCCTTGGTATGGTTTTTTTTTATTCGACATGTTACCTTCGATTTGGTTTCCTCTACCATTCGATTTGTTGTAGCCACCTCTACCTTTGTGGTAACACTTTCCTTTGCCTTTGGTCTCTTTTGCTGAATGTGCCTGCAAGGCCACATAACTCTTTGATTTTCCAGCAGCTCTTTCATTCATTCTTTGTTCATGAGATTCAAGTGTCCCTTGAAGCTCTTCCTTTGTCAATTTCAATAAGTCTTTCCCCTCTTCTATCGCCACCACTATGTGGTCGAACTTAGGAGCTAAAGATCTCAAGATCTTCGAAACAACAGCTCTTGTTGTTGACGTTTCTCCACATATCTTGATTTGATTTACTAGTTTTGTAACTCTAGTGAAGAAATCAGATATGCTTTCACTATCTTCCATCTGAAGCAGTTCATACGTCCTTTTGTGAGTTTGTAACCTCTCTTCTTTCACCTTCTCAGCACCTCCAAAAGACTTCTCAAGGATTTCCCAAGCTTCTTTTGCAGATTCTGAATCACTAACCTTTTCGAAATTGTTTGGGCTGACACATTGATGAATTATAAATAATGCTTTATAACTGAGCTTCTCAGATTCTGTATATTTCTTCTTTTCTTCTTCTGAAGCATTTTCTCCAAGCGCTTTGACCCCATATTTTATAAGGTCCTAAAGACCTTGACACCTGAAAAAGACTTTCATCTATTTGCACCAACTCTCATAGTTGTCAACTTTCAGAATTGGTAGGGTTGCTAGATAGTTTGCATTCCCATAACTTGTCATCGTGAATTCTTTAATCGTTCTTGATTGATACTTCCCTTGAATCGAAACAAAAGCTCTTGATACCAGATGTTGGAAACTCACCAAAGTCTATGATGAATTTCTACCACAATGACAATTTTATTATGAGAAAACAAAGAATAGAAGACAAGACAAATAATTTCTGTAGAGTTTCTCTCTGCTCACAAACTGTGAAAACTTTCTTATTCACTTTGCAATTGCAAAATACTGTGAATGGCTTGCTTGACTTGCTTAAAAAAATAGAGGTTCTCCCTCTATTTATAACTGAGCTTACACCCTAAGCCCAATGCCAAAAATATCTATTTTGTTACTATATCAAATTTAATCTATTCTAGACTTAAATCAAATCTATTTAAATCTAAAACAAATCAAATCTTTTCGACACATAGTTTCGACAAACTGAATTACAATTTAACAAGGTGGAAGTAATGGTCTAATGGGTTTAACTTCTAGATGGTCATAATGGCAGTTGCCATGTAATTGTGTTTGAAAAAATTTATATGATAATGTTAAATTTTAAATTATATATATATTTGGTGAGGAAGAATTTGAATTTTCCATATAAATTCCATAAATACCTTATAGTGGCCGATTTGTTTGTCCAAAATCAGCCACAGAAGTGTCATTGTCACTCAATACTTATTTGGATGCCAAGAAGATGTATTAAACACTATGGATATTCAAATCCAAACCAGTCCAAAATAAAAACCAAAACCCGGTCAAAAAAACCAAAAACCACAAAAAAAAACAAAATTTATTGGATGTGTTTGGATGTCATTTTATTAAAAACGATCGGTTCAGATCTGATTTCAGATTAATTTATCAAAACCAATCCAAGCCAAACTTAACCGCATACATATATTTTTATAATTATTTACTTTTTATTAAATATGATATGCTAAAGTGAAATTTTAACTTATCTACATATTGGGGGAGGAAGAGTTTTAATTTTCCATATAAATTCCAAAAAATACCATATAGTGGACAATTTTTTGGTCAATAAATCAGTCACAAAATGTCAACGTCACTCAATACTTAATTGGATTGCAAGAAGATGTATTAAACACGGTTTAAGGAAAAAGAATATAAATTACTAACATGGTTCAACTTGTATAGTTAAGGGAGTATGTGATCCTTATTATGTTATGGCACCAAAACGAATTCGTAGTAGAAGACACATAACCAAAAACTGCATTTCTCAATTTCAAAAATAGGTACCATTTTGTCACATTTTTTAATTATAAATTTAATTAGGCTTAAAATATAACGACATAAGCTCACTAGAATTTTATTTGACTTATAGTTAATATGTCTGAGTGGTTAAGGAGATAGACTTAAAATCTATTGGGTTACGCCCGCGCAGGTTCGAACCCTACTGTTGATGAATTATTTTAATAGAACAAGGAAATTTTAAAACATTGATATCAAAAATAAAATTAAGTATTTAATTAATATTAAATTTTATGACTAATTAAATCTAAAATTTTCAAAAATTAGTTATGCCATTTACTTTAAGATATATCGTACAATAGTTTAATTATGGATTAATACCTTTCAGGTTCTCGCAAGATAAGTTTTGGTCACATATTTTTTGAAATAAGCATTTAAGTCTAGCAATTATTTAAAACTTACGACATTTGTCCTTATGGTCTAAATAGTCAATCAAAGGTAACAAGGTGTGTATGTGGCAACTATGTTATTTTATATTGTCAAGATAGAAACCACTGTGAATGGAACATATAACATTTTAAAAAATACGACTGATTAACCAAAACACTAAATACAAAAATATTAAATTTATAAACACAAAATCATCTATATGAATTAAAGTATAACTTAGCAAAAAATCTAGTATGAGTTTCTCTTTTCCGCTGATGCATGTGTCATTTTGACCATTGCATGCATACCTCCTTTATATGAAATAAATATACCAATTTCAATGGTTAGTGTTTGACTTTTTATTCATTAAATGGGGGAATGATATGTACTCGAAGTTAAAGAATTAGAGGTTTTTAGTGAGGTACTAGGCTGCATATGGTCACCGTGATAGTCCTTGAAAACATGTCTGAGATGCGAGACCAAACAACTAAATTAATTTATTTTACTATTTTAATGTTGTTTCCAATTTTGTTTGTGAAGATAATCAATGGTTCCTAAGGGCTTCTATGACAAGGGAACATCAAATAATCCATTTATGATAGGATAAAAAGAAAAATGGTTCCATTTGTGTTTTGATGATAGAGAGATGAGTTGAAAACGAATAATAACCTCGTACATTATATAAAGCACTGCCTATGTAGATTTTTACAAAGTAAATTGTTAATGATATGGTTATTTATAGATTTCAAGGAAAATTGATTTGGTTTATTGAGGTGGAAGTAATGGTCTAATGGGTTTACCTTTTAGATGGTCATAATGGTGGTTGCCGTGTGATTGTGTTTGAAAATAATTATATGATAATGTTAAATGTTAAATTATCTATATATTTGGTGAGGAAGAATTTGAATTTTCCATATAAATTCCAAAAAATACCTTACAGTGGTTAATTTTTTTGTCAAAAATCAGCCACAGAAGTGTCAATGTCACTTAATACTTATTTTGATGCCAAAAAGATGTATTAAACCCTAGGGATGTTAAAATTCAAACCATTCCAAATAAAAAACCGAAAACTGATCGAAAAAACCAAAAACCGCAAAAAATCGAAATTTATTGGATGTGTTTGGATGTCATTTTATTAAATCCGATCGGCTCAGATCCGATTTCAGATTAATTTATCAAAACCAATCCAAACTAAATTGAACCGCATACATATATTTTTATACTTATTTACTTTTTATTAAATATGATATGCTAAAGTGAAATTTTAACTTATCTACATATTGGGGAGGAAGAATTTGAATTTTCCATATAAATTCCCAAAAAAACCTTATAATGGATGATATTTTGGTCAATAAATAAGTCACAAAAGTGTCAATGTCACTAAATACTTAATTGGATGGCAAGAAGAAGTATTAAACACGTTTTAAGGAAAAAATAATATAAATTACTAACATGGTTCAACTTGTATAGTTAAGGGACTATGTGATCCTTATTACGTTATGGCACTAAAACGAATCCCTAGTGGAAGACATATAATCAAAAATTGCATTTCTCCATTTCAAAAATAGGTATCATTTTGTCACATTTTTGAATTATAAATTTAATTAGGCTTAAAATATAACGTCATAAGCTCACTAGAATTTTATTTGACCTATAGTAAATATGTCCGAGTGGTTAAGGAGATAGACTTGAAATCTCTTGGGCTACGCCCGCGCAGGTTCATACCTTGCTATTGACAAACTATTTTAATAGAACAAGGAAATTTTAAAACAATGATATCAAAAATAAAATTATGTATTTAATTAAGATTAAATTAAATAATTAATTAAATCTAAAATTTTACAACATTAGTTATGTCATTTACTTTAAGATATATCGTAAACAAGTTTGACTTATTTGAGAAGTATAATAAACTTATGGATTAATACCTTTCTGATTCTCGTAAGATTAATTTTGGTCATATATTTTTTGAAATAAGCATTTAAGTCTAGCAATTATTTAAAACTTACGTTATTTTTCCTTATGGTCTAAATAGTCAATCAAAGCCAACAAGGTGTGTATGTGGCAACTGTGTTATTTTATATTGTCAAGATAGAAACCACTGTGAATGGAACATATAACATTTAAAAAAATAAGAATTGATTAACCAAAACAATAAATTCAAAAATATTAAATTTATAAACAAAAAATCATCTAAATGAATCAAAGTATGACTTAGAAAATAATCTAGTATGAGTTTCTCTTTGTCGCTGATGCATGTGTCGTTTTCACCATTGCTTGCATACCTCCTTTATATGAAATAAATATACCAATTTCAATGGTTAGTGTTTGATTTTTTATTCATTAAACGGGGGAATCATATGTAGTTGAAGTTAAAGAATTAGAGGATTTTAGTGAGGTACTATGGTTGCATCTAGTCACCGTGATAGTCCTTGGAAACATGTCTGAGATGCGAGACCAAACAACTAAATTAATTTATTTTTCTATTTTAATGTTGTTTCCAATATTGTTTTTGAAGATAATCATTGGTTCCTAAGGACTTCTATGACAAGGGAACATAAAATAGTCCATATATGATAAGATAGAAATAAAAATGGTTCCATTTGTGTTTTGATGATACAGAGATGAGTTGAAAATGATTTCTAACCTCGTACATTATATAAGCACCGCCTATATGTGGATTTTTACAACGTAAACTGTTAATGATATGGTTATTTATAGATTTCAAGGATAGTTGATTTGGCTTAATGAGGTGGAAGCAGTGGTCTAATGGGTTTAACTTCTAGATGGTCAAATGGTAGTTGCCATGTGATTGTGTTTGATGTTAAATTGTAATCCAATGTGTCGAAAATATTTGATTTGTTTTAGATTTAAATAGATTTGATTTAAGTCTAGACTAGATTAGATTTGATTTAGTAACAAAATTATATTTTTGGGTTTAGGGTGTAAGCTCAATTATAAATAGAGGGAGTAACCCCTATTTTTGTAAAGCAAGTCAATCAAGTCAATTCATTGTAATCATAGAATTTGCTGTTGGAAGTGATTAAGAAAGTTTTTCACAGTTTGTGGGCAGAGAGAAACTCTGCAGAAATATTTGTCTTGTCTTCTTTTCTTTGTTTGTCTCATAATTATATTGTCATTGTGGTAGAAATTCATCATAGAGTTTTGGTGGATTTCCAACATCTTTTATCAAGAGCTCTTGTTTCGATTCTAGGGAAGTGTCAATCAAGAACGATTGAAGAATTCATGATGACAAGTTATGGGAATGCAAACTATCCAGCAACGCTACCAATTCTGAAAGTTGAAAACTATGAGAATTGGTGCAAACAGATGAAAGTCTTATTCAGGTGTCAGGGTCTTTGGGACCTTGTAAAAGATGGAGTCGAAGCGCTTGGAGAAAACGCTTCAGAAGAAGAAAAGAAGAAATACACAGAATCTGAGAAGTTGAGTTATAAAGCATTATTTATAATTCATCAATGTGTCAGCCCATACAATTTTGAAAATGTTAGTGATTCAGAATCTGCAAAAGAAGCTTGGGAGATCCTTGAGAAGTCTTTTGGAGGCGCTGAGAAGGTGAAAGAAGTGAGGTTACAAACTTACAAAAGGACCTATGAACTGCTTCAGATGGAAGACAGTGAAAGCATATCTGATTTCTTCACTAGAGTTACAAAACTAGTAAATCAAATCAAGATATGTGGAGAAGCGTTAACAACCTGAGTTGTTGTGTCGAACATCTTGAGATCTTTAGCTCCTAAGTTCGACCACATAGTGGTGGCGATAGAAGATGGGAAAGACTTGTCGAAATTGACAAAGGAAGAGCTTCAAGGGACGCTTGAATCTCATGAAAAAAGAATGAACGAAAGAGTTGCAGGCAAATCGAAGAGTGATGTGGCCTTGCAGGCACATTCAGCAAAAGAGACCAAAGGCAAAGGAAAGTGTTTCGACAAAGGTAGAGGTGGCTACAACAAATCGAATGGTAGAGGAAACCAAATCGAAGGAGACGTGTCGAATCAAAGAAGACCATACCAAGGCAACCAAATAGGTGGTGTTACAAGTATAGGAAGAGGTGGTGGTTGAAAACCTGATAAGAGTCACATTCAATGGTACAATTGTCAGAAGTGTGGACACTATGCGAGTGATTGTCCAGAAAAACGAAAGAATCAAGAAAGTGATGCAAAGCTTGCAAAACATGAAGAAGAAGAAGAGATGATGCTGATGGTCACAACAAGAGATGAAGATAGATTCAAGGACCAATGGTACTTGGATTCAGGATGTTCATCACATATGTCTGGAGGGAAAGACTGGTTTGTCAATATAAAGCCCTCAATGAAAAATATGGTAAAATTTTCAAATGACAATACCCTAACAGCTGAAGGTATTGGTGATGTTATGATTATGAGGAAAGATGGAAAAAGGTCAGTAATCTCCAATGTGTTGTACATACCAGGCATGAAGAGCAATTTGCTCAGTATAGGGCAGTTGGTCAAAAAGAATTATAAAGTGTCAATCAAAGATAAGATGATGAGAGTCGTTGATGCAAATGGGAGATTAATCTTGAAGGCTCCTATGTCTCAGAATCAAACCTTCAAGATTGAACTAAATGTGATGGAGCACAAGTGCCTTTCGACTGCAGCTAGCAGAGATGAATGGATATGGCATTATAGACTAGGCCATCTCAACTTCAGAGACATCAGAGATTTGAAGATAAGAAATATGGTTTCAGGATTTCCAGAAATTGACATTCCAAATAAGGTATGTGAGGAATGTGTGCAGGAGAAGCAACACAAGAATAGCTTCAGCAAGGATGCAGTAAGCAGATCGAAGGCTAGTCTTGAAGTCATATACTCTGATGTATGTGGACCAATCTAGGTGGATTTGATAGGAGGTAACAAATACTTTGTTACATTCATAGATGATTTTAGTCGAAAGCTATGGACTAACCTGATCAAGAAGAAAAGTGAAGTGATCGAAGTATTTACCAAGTTTAAGTCTATGGTCGAAAGTCAAAGTGGTCGAAAGCTCAAAGTCTTGAGAACTGTTGGTGGTGGAGAATATGTGTCGAAAGACTTCGACAGATTATGTAAAAAGGAAGGGATTGTGCATGAGGTGGTGCCACCCTATACTCCACAACAAAATGGAATTGCAGAAAGGAAAAATCGAACCATCATGAATATGGTGAGAAGTATGTTGAAAGGCAAGAATTTACCTAAAGTGTTTTAGGGTGAAGCTGTTTCAACTGCAACATACATTTTGAACAGATGTCCTACAAAGAAGCTAGAAGGAATTACTCTAGAAGAATGTTGGTCTGGTGTGCAGCCTAGCTTGAGTCATCTGAAGGTATTTGGATCTATTGCACATAGGCATGTGCAAGATCAGTTGAGAAGAAAACTTGATGACAAGTCAAGTCAAATGATTCTAGTTGGATATCATTCGACAGGAGGATACAAGTTGTTTGATCCAGTGAAAAAGCATATTGTGATTAGCAGGGACATGATCATAGATGAGTTTAAAGAATGAGATTGGACTGAAAATATCAAGAAAGATTCAGTGGGAATCCTTCTTGAAGAGCCAGAAACTCAAGTTGAAAGAGAAGTTCGACAAGAGGAACCAACAGATATACCAAGTACAAGCAGGCCTCAAAGAACAAGACGTATGCCTGCAAGATTGCAAGATTGTATGATTACATCAGATGATGTAATAGATAATGAAGGTGAGCTGGTACATTATGGTTTCTATGCATATGTCAAACCTGTTAATGCAGCTGAAGCATTAAAGGACTCAAAGTGGGTGAAAGCAATGAACGAAGAAGTAAAGTCTATCAAAGACAACAACACTTGGTCACTTGTCGAATTGCCTCAAGGCAATAAGGAAATTGATGTCAAGTGGGTATAGAAAGTGAAAACGAATTCGAAGGGTGAAGTAAATCGACACAAAGCAAGACTTGTGGCGAAAGGATTTCTACAGAAAGAAGGAATAGACTTCGATGAAGTTTTTGTACCTGTTGCTAGGATCGAAACAATCATGTTGGTTGTTGGTCTAGCAGAAATAAAAAGTTGGCACAGATGTCAGATGGACGTGAAGTGTGCATTCCTAAATGGACCCTTAGATGAAGAAGTCTATGTTAAACAACCAGTTGGGTTTGTGAAACATGACGAAGAAAGAAAGGTGTACAGGCTACATAAAGCCCTGTATGGATTGAAATAAGCTCCAAGGGCTTGGAATAAGAAAATTGATAGTTTTCTCAGGGAGAAGGAATTTGTGAAGTGCACAACTGAACATGGAGTATATGTAAGAAGAAGCAAGAGTAAATTGCTTATACTATGTCTCTATGTAGATGATTTGTTGATAATAGGTAGCTGTAAAAGTGAGATCAAAGACTTCAAAGGTGATCTCAGCAAAGAATTCAAAATGTCTGATCTGGGTGAGATTTCATATTTCCTTGGTATCGAATTCTACAAGAGTAGTAGAGGTTTAATGACGCATCAAAGAAGATATGCAGGAGAAATTCTCAAGAGGTTTGAGATGGAAAAATGCAACTTAACTTTGACACCTGCAGATCCAAGACTGCAATTGTCGAAAGATGCAGACATCATGACGAAATGAGTTCAAGTCGAAGTATTCAGAAAGCTAAGAGCCATGATGAACATAGATAGTTTAGAAAAAATTAATTAGGTGGTGTGTTAAATTGTAATCCAATGTGTCGAAACTATGTGTCGAAAAGATTTGATTTGTTTTAGATTTAAATAGATTTGATTTAATTCTAGAATAGATTAGATTTGATTTAGTAACAAAAATATATTTTTGGGCTTAGGGTGTAAGCTCAGTTATAAATAGAGGGAGTAACCCCTATTTTTGTAAAGCAATTCAAGAAAGTTAATTCATTGTAATCACAGAATTTGCAGTTGCAAGTGATTAAGAAAGTTTTCCACAGTTTGTGGGCAGAGAGAAACTCTGCAGAAATATTTGTCTTGTCTTCTTTTCTTTGTTTGTCTCATAATTATATTGTCATTGTGGTAGAAATTCATCATAGAGTTTTGGTGGATTTCCAAAACTTTAGATAGACAAGTGGTGTGTCTCTCACAAAAAGGTGTGTCCCAAGTAAAATGCTCCTTCTTCGGAATTTCCCCTACAGTGGTATCATGAGCCTTTGGTTTCGAGATAGGGACCGACTTACTTGTATCGAGCGGTGGTACAAGTGTATGTGGAAGAGAGTCATTCCACATGAGGGGGAGAATTGTGACTCACACTTGAGGGGGAGTGTTGAGAATTAAGTGTGAGGAAGAAATCCCACATTGATTATAAAAGGGAAGATTGAGCACTTTATAAGTGAGAAAATCCACTCATCTATAACCTTAAGGTTTTAGATGGACAAGTGGTGTGTCTCTCACAAAGGTGTGTCCCAAGTAAAATGCTCTCTCCTCGGAATTGCCCCTACATTTGAAAAATTTTATATGATAATGTTATGTTTTAAATTATCTATATATTTGGTGTGGAAGAATTTGATTTTCCATATAAATTCCAAAAACTACCTTATAGTGGCCGATTTTTGTCAAAAATCAGACACAGAAGTGTCAATGTCACTTAATACTTATTTGGATGCCAAGAAGATGTATTAAACACTAGGGATATTAAAATTCAAACCAGTCCAAATAAAAAACCGAAAACCGATCTAAAAAACCAAAAACCACAACAGACCAAAATTTATTCGATGTGTTTGGATGTCATTTTGTTAAAACTGATCTGTTCAGATCTGATTTCAGATTAATTTATCAAAACCAATCCAAACCAAATTGAACCGCATACATATATTTTTATAATTATTTACTTTTTATTAAATATGATATGATAAAGTGAAATTTTAACTTATCTACATATTGGGGGAGGAAGAATTTGAATTTTCCATATAAATTCCAAAAAATACCTTATAGTGGATGATTTTTTGGTTAATAAATCAGTCACAGAAGTCTCAATGTCACTCAATACTTAATTGGATGGCAAGAAGATGTATTAAACACAGTTTAAAGAAAATGAATATAAATTATTAATATGGTTCAACTTGTATAGTTAAGGGACTATGTTATACTTATTACTTTATGGCACCAAAACGAATCCCTAGTAGAAGACACATAATCAAAAACTGCATTTCTCCATTTCAAAAATAGGTATCATTTTGTCACATTTTTGAATTATAAATTTAATTAGGATTAAAATATAATGGCATAAGCTCACTAGAATTTTAATTGACCTATAGTCAATATGTCCGAGTGGTTAAGGAGATAGTCTTGAAATATATTGGGTTATGCCCGCGAAGGTTCGAACCCTGCTGTTGACGAACTATTTTAATAGAAAAAGGGAATTTTAAAACAATGATATCAAAAATAAAATTAAGTATTTAATTAAGATTAATTTTTATGACTAATTAAATCTAAAATTTTCAAAAATTAGTTATAACATTTACTTTAAGATATATCATACACAAGTTTAAGTTATTTGACAAGTATAATAAACTTATGGATTAATTACCTTTTTGGTTCTCTCAAGATAAATTTTGGTCAAGTATTTTGTAAAATAAGCATTTATGTCTAGCAATTATTTAAAACTTACGACATTTGTCCTTACGGTCTAAATAGTCAATCAAAGCCAACAAGGTGTGTAAGTGGCAATTATGTTATTTTATATTGTCAAGATAGAAACCACTATGAATGGAACATATAACATTTTAAAAAATAAGAATTGATTAACGAAAACAATAAATCGTCTATATGAATCAAAGTATGACTTATCAAACAATCTAGTATGAGTTTCTCTTTACCGTTGATGCATGTGTCGTTTTCGACATTGCTTGCATACTTCCTTTATGTGAAATAAAGATACCAATTTCAATTGTTAGTGTTTGATTTTTTATTCATTAAACAGGGGAATGATATGTATTCAAAGTTAAAGAGTTATAGGTTTTTAGTGAATTACTATGGCTGCATCTAGTCACCGTGATAGTCCTTGGAAACTTGTCTGAGATGTGAGACCAAACGACTAAATTAATTTATTTTTCTATTTTAATGTTGTTTCCAATTTTTTTGTGTGAAGATAATCATTGGTTCCTAAGGACTTCTATGACAAGGGAACATAAAATAATCCATATATGATAAGATAGAAAGAAAAATGGTTCCATTTGTGTTTTGATGATAGAGAGATGAGTTGAAAATGATTTCTAACCTTGTACATTATATAAAGCACCGCCTATATGTGGATTTTGACAAAGTAAATTGTTAATGATATAGTTATTTAAAGATTTCAAGGAAAATTGATTTGGTTTATTGAGGTGGAAGCAATGGTCTAATGGGTTTGACTTCTAGATGGTCATAATGGTGGTTGCCATGTAATTGTTTTTTAAGTTTTTTTTATGATAATGTTAAATTTTAAATTATCTATATATTTGGTGAGGAAGAATTTGAATTTTCCGTATAAATTCCAAAAAAATACCTTATAGTTGCCGATTTTTTTGTCAAAAATCAGCCACAGAAGTGTCAATGTCACTTAATACTTATTTGGATGTCCAGAAGATGTATTAAACACTTGGGAGGTTGAATTCAAACCAGTCCAAATAAAAAACTGAAAACCGATCCAAAAAACCAAAAACCGCAAAAAACCGAAATTTATTGTATGTGTTTGGATGTCATTTTATTAAAACCGATTGGTTCAGATCTGATTTCAGATTAATTTATCAAAACCAATCCAAACCAAATTGAACCGCATACAAATATTTTTTAAGTTTTTTACATATTGGGGGAGGAAGAATTTGAATTTTCCATATAAATTCCAATAAATACCTTATAGTGGATGATTTTTTGGTCAATAAATCAGTCACAGAAGTGTCTATGTCACTCAATACTTAATTGGATGGCAAGAAGATGTATTAAACATGGTCTAAGGAAAATGAATATAAATTACTAACATGGTTCAACTTTTATAGTTAAGAGACTATGTGATCCTTATTACGTTATGGCACCAAAACGAATCCCTAGTAGAAGACACATAACCAAAAACTGCATTTCTCCATTTAAAAAATAGGTATCATTTTGTCACATTTTTGAATTATAAATTTAATTAGGCATAAATTATAACGTCATAAGCTCACTAGAATTTTATTTGACCTATAGTCAATATGTCCGAGTAGATAAGGAGATAGACTTGAAATCTATTGGGCTACGCTCGCGTAGGTTTGAACCTTGTTGTTGATGAAAAATCTTAATATAACAAGGAAATTTTAAAACAATGATATCAAAAATTAAATTAAGTATTTATATAAGATTAAATTTTATGACTAATTAAATCTAAAATTTTCAAAAATTAGTTATGACATTTACTTTAAGATATATGGTACATAAGTGTAACTTATTTAACAAGTCTAATAAACTTATGGATTAATACCTTTCTGGTTCTCGCAAGATAAATTTTGGACACATATTTTTTAAAATAAGAATTTAAGTTTAGCAATTATTTAAAACTTACGAAATTTGTCCTTATGGTCTAAATAGTCAATCAAAGCAAACAAGGTGTGTATATGGCAATCATGTTATTTTATATTGTCAAGATAGAAACCACTGTGAGTGGAACATATAACATTTTAAAAAATTAGAATTGATTAACCAAAACACAAAATTCCAAAATATTAAATTTATAAACACAAAATCATCTATATGAATCAAAGTATGACTTAGCAAACAATCTAGTATGAGTTTCTCTTTCCCGCTGATGCATGTGTCGTTTTCACCATTGTTTGCATACTTCCTTTATATGAAATAAAGATACCAATTTCAATGGTTAGTGTTTGATTTTTTATTCATTAAATGGGGAAACGATATGTAGTCGAAGTTAAAGAATTAGAGGTTTTTAGTGAGGTATTATGGCTGCATCTAGTCACCGCGATAGTCCTTGGAAACATGTCTGAGATGCGAGACCAGACAATTAAATTGATTTATTTTTCTATTTTAATGTTGTTTCCAATTCTGTTTGTGAAGATAATCATTGGTTCCTAAGGACTTATATGACAAGGGAACATAAAATAATCCATATATGATAAGATATAAAGAAAAATGGTTCCATTTGTGTTTTGATGATAGAGAGACGAGTTGAAAATGATTTCTAACCTCGTACATTATATAAAGCACCGCCTATATGTGGATTTTTACAAAGTAAACTATTAATCATATGGTTATTTATAGATTTCAAGGAAAACTAATTTGGTTTATTGAGGTAGAAGCAGTGGTCTAATGGGTTTAACTTCTAGAAGGTCATAATGGTGGTTGCCATATAATTGTGTTTGAATAAATTTATATGATAATGTTAAATTTTAAATTATCTATATATTTGGTGAGGAAGAATTTGAATTTTCCATATAAATTCCAAAAAATACCTTATATTGACCGATTTTTTTGTAAAAAATCAGCCACATAAGTGTCAATGTCACTTAATACTTATTTGGATGCCAAGAATATATATTAAACACTAGGGATGTTAAAATTCAAACCAGTCAAAATAAAAAACTGAAAACCGATCCAAAAAACCAAAAACCCTGAAAAACCAAAATTTATTGGATGTGTTTAGATGTCATTTTATTAAAATCGATCGGTTCAGATCTGATTTCACATTAATTAATCAAAACTAATCCAAACCAAATTGAACCGCATACATATATTTTTATAATTATTTACTTTTTATTAAATATGATATGCTAAAGTGAAATTTTAACTTATCTACATATTGGGGGAGGAAGAATTTGAATTTTCCATATAAATTCAAAAAAATACCTTATAATGGATGATTTTTTGGTCAATAAATCAGTCACAGAAGTGTCTATGTCACTCAATACTTAATTTTATGGCAAGAACATGTATTAAACACGGTTTAAGGAAAATGAATATATATATTACTAACATGGTTCAACTTGTACAGTTAACGGACTATGTGATCCTTATTACGTTATGGCACCAAAACAAATCCCTAGTAGAAGACACATAACCAAAAACTGCATTTCTCCATTTAAAAAATAGGTATCATTTTGTCACATTTTTTAATTATAAATTTAATTAGTCTTAAAATATAACTTCATAAGCCCACTAGAATTTTATTTGACCTATAGTCAATATGTCCGAGTGGTTAAGGAGATAGACTTGAAATCTATTCGGCTACGCCCGCGCAAGTTTGAACCCTGCTGTTGACGAATTATTTTAATAGAACAAGGAAATTTTAAAACAATGATATCAAAAATAAAATTAAGTATTTAATTAAGATTAAATTTTATGACTAATTATATCTAAAATTTTCAAAAATTAGGTATGTCATTTACTTTAAGATATATCGTACACAAGATAAATTTTGTTCACGTATTTTTAAAAATAAGAATTTAAGTCTAGCAATTGTTTAAAACTTAAGACATTTGTCCTTATGGTCTAAATAGTCAATCAAAGCCAACAAGGTGTGTATGTGGCAACTATGTTATTTTATATTATCAAGATAGAAACCACTATGAATGGAACATATAACATTTTAAAAATAAGAATTGATTAACCAAAACACAAAATTCAAATATATAAAATTTATAAACACAAAATCATCTATATGAATCAAAGTATGACATAGCAAACAATTTGGTATGAGTTTCTCTTTGCCGCTGATGCATGTGTCATTTTCGACATTGCTTGCATACTTATTTTATATAAAATAAAGATACCAATTTCAATGGTTAGTGTTTGATTTTTTATTCATTAAACAGGGGAACGATATGTAATCGAAGTTAAAGAGTTAGAGGTTTTTAGTGAAGTATTATGGCTGCCTCTAGTCACCGTGATAGTCCTTGGAAACATGTCTGAGATGCGAGACCAAACGACTAAATTAATTTATTTTTCTATTTTAATGTAGTTTCTGATTTTGTTTGTGAAGATAATCATTGGTTCCTAAGGACTTCCATGACAAGGGAACATAAAATAATCCATATATGATAAGATAGAAAGAAAAATGGTTCCATTTGTGTTTTGATGATAGAGAGATGAGTTGAAAACGATTTCTAACCTCGTACATTATATAAAGCACCACCTATATGTGGATTTTTACTAAGTAAACTGTTAATGATATTGTTATTTATAGATTTCAAGGAAAATTGATTTGGTTTATTGAGGTGGAAGCAGTGGTCTAATGGGTTTAACTTCTAGATGGTCATAATGGTGGTTGCCATGTAATTGTGTTTGAAAAAATTTATATGACAATGTTAAATTTTAAATTATCTATATATTTGGTGAGGAAGAATTTGAATTTTCCATATAAATTCCAAAAAATACCTTATAGTGGCCGAATTTTTTGTCAAAAATCAGCCACAGATGTGTCAATGTCACTTAATACTTATTTGGATGCCAAGAAGCTGTATTAAACACTAGGGATGTTAAAATTCAAACAAGTCCAAATAAAAAACTGAAAACCCATCCAAAAAACCAAAAACCCTAAAAAACCGAAATTTATTGGATGTGTTTGGATGTCATTTTATTAAAACCGATCGGTTCATATCTGATTTCAGATTATTTTATCAAAACCAATCCAAACCAAATTGAAGAGCATACATATATTTTTATACTTATTTACTTTTTATTAAATATGATATGCTAAAGTGAAATTTTAACTTATCTACATATTGGGGGAGGAAGAATTTGAATTTTCCATATAAATTCCAAAAAATACCTTATAGTGGATGATTTTTTAGTCAATAAATCAGTCACAGAAGTGTCAATGTCACTCAATACTTAATTGGATGGCAAGAAGATGTATTAAACACGGTTTAAGGAAAATGAATATAAATTACTAACATGGTTCAACTTGTATAGTTAAGGGACTATGTGATACTTATTACGTTATGGCACCAAATTGAATCCCTAGTAGAAGACACATAACCAAAAACTGCATTTCTCCATTTCAAAATTAGGTATCATTTTGTCACATTTTTGAATTATAAATTTAATTAGGCTTAAAATATAACATTATAAGTTTACTAGAATTTTCTTTGACCTATAGTCAATATATCCGAGTGGTTAAGGAGATAGACTTGAAATCTATTGGGCTACGCCCACGCAGGTTCAAACCTTGTTGTTGACGAATTATTTTAATAAATATAGGAAATTGTAAAACAATGATATCAAAAATAAAATTAAGTATTTAATTAAGATTAAATTTTATGACTAATTAAATCTAAAATATTCAAAAATTAGGTATGTCATTTACTTTAAGATATATCGTAGACAAGTTTAACTTATTTGACAAGTATAATAAACTTATGGATCTCTCAAGATAAATTTTGGTCACATATTTTTTAAAATAAGCAATGAAGTCTAGCAATTGTTTAAAACTTAGGACATTTGTCCTTATGGTCTAAATAGTCAATCAAAGCCAACAAGGTGTGTATGTGGCAACTGTGTTATTTTATATTGTCAAGATAGAGACCACTATGAATGGAACATATAACATTTAAAAAAATAAGAATTGATAAACAAAAACACTAAATTCAAAAATATTAAATTTATAAACACAAAATCATCTATATGAATCAAAGTATGACTTAGCAAACAATTCAGTATGAGTTTCTCTTTAACGATGATGCATGTGTCATTTTCGCCATTGCTTGCATACTTATTTTATATGAAATAAAGATACCAATTTCAATGGTTAGTGTTTGATTTTTTATTCATTAAACAGGGGAACGATATGTAATCGAAGTTAAAGAGTTAGAGTTTTTTAGTGAAGTGCTATGGCTGCATCTAGTCACCGTGATAGTACTTAGAAACATGTCTGAGACGCGAGACCAAATGACTAAATTAATTTATTTTTCTATTTTAATGTTGTTTACGATTTTGTTTCTGAAGATAATCATTGGTTCCTAAAGACTTCTATGACATGGGAACATAAAATAATTCATATATGATAAGATAGAAAGAAAAATGGTTCCATTTGTGTTTTGATGATAGAGAGATAACTTGAAAACAATTTCTAACCTCATACATTATATAAAGCACCGTCTATATGTGGATTTTTACAAAGTAAACTGTTAATGATATCGTTATTTATAGATTTCAAGGAAAATTGATTTGGTTTATTGAGGTGGAAGCAGTGGTCTAATTGGTTTAACTTCTAGATGGTCATAATGGTGGTTTCCATGTAATTGTGTTTGAAAATTTTATATGATAATGTTAAATTTTAAATTATCTATATATTTGGTGAGGAAGAATTTGAACTTTCCATATAAGATCCAAAAAATACCATATAGTGGCCGAATTTTTTGTCAAAAATCAGCCACAGATGTGTCAATGTCACTTAATACTTATTTGGATGCCAAGAAGATGTATTAAACACTAGCGATGTTAAAATTCAAACCAGTCCAAATAAAAAACCAAAAACCGCAAAAAACCGAAATTTATTGGATGACTTTGGATGTTATTTTATTAAAAACGATCGGTTCAAATCAGATTTCAGATTAATTTATCAAAACCAATTCAAACTAAATTGAACCACATACAAATATTTTAATAGTTATTTACTTTTTATTAAATATGATATGCTAAAGTGAAATTTTAACTTATCTACATATTGGGGGAGGAAGAATTTGAGTTTTCCATTTAAATTACAAAAAATACCTTATAGTGGATGATTTTTTGGTCAATAAATCAGTCACAGAAGTGTCAATGTCACTCAATACTTAATTGGATGGCAAGAAGATGTATTAAACAAGGTTTAAGTAAAATGAATATAAATTACTAACATGGTTCAACTTGTATAGTTAAGGGACTGTGTGATCTTATTACGTTATGGCAACAAAACGAATCCCTACTAGAAGACACATAACCAAAAACTGCATTTCTCCATTTCAAAAATAGGTATCATTTTGTCACATTTTTGAATTATAAATTTAATTAGGCATAAAATATAACGTCATAACCTCACTAGAATTTTATTTGACCTGTTGTTGATGAATTATTTTAATAGAACAAGGAAATTTTAAAACCATGATATAAAAAATAAAATTAAGTATTTAATTAAGATTAAATTTTATGACTAATTAAATCTAAAATTTTCAAAAATTAGTTATGTCATTTACTTTAAGATATATCGTACACAAGTTAACTTATTTGACAAGTATAATAAACTTATGGATTAATACCTTTCTGGTTATCGCAAGATAAATTTTGGTCACATATTTTTTAAATTAGGAATTTAAGTCTAGCAATTATTTAAAACATACGACATTTGTCCTTATGGTCTAAATAGCCAATCAAAGCCAACAAGGTGTGTATGTGGCAATTATGTTATTTTATATTGTCAAGATAGAGACCACTATGAATGGAACATATAACATTTAAAAAAATAAGAATTGATTAACCAAAACACTAAATTCAAAAATATTAAATTTATAAACACAAAATCATCTATATGAATCAACGTATGACTTAGCAAACAATTCAGTATGAGTTTCTCTTTAACGCTGATGCATGTGTCGTTTTCGCCATTGCTTGCATACTTATTTTATATGAAATAAAGATACCAATTTCAATGGTTAGTGTTTGATTTTTTATTCATTAAACAATGTAACGATATGTAATCGAAGTTAAAGAGTTAGAGGTTTTTAGTGAAGTACTATGGCTGCATCTAGTCACCGTGATAGTCCTTGGAAACATGTCTGAGATGCGAGACCAAACGACTAAATTAATTTATTTTTCTATTTTAATATAGTTTCTGATTTTGTTTGTGAAGATAATCATTGGTTCCTAAGGACTTCCATGACAAGGGAACATAAAATAATCCATATATCATAAGATAGAAAGAAAAATGGTTCCATTTGTGTTTTGATGATAATGAGATGAGTTGAAAATGATTTCTAACCTCGTACATTATATAAAGCACCACCTATATGTGGATTTTTACTAAGTAAACTGTTAATGATATTGTTATTTATAGATTTCAAGGAAAATTGATTTGGTTTATTGAGGTGGAAGCAGTGGTCTAATGGGTTTAACATCTAGATGGTCATAATGGTGGTTGCCATGTAATTGTGTTTGAAAAAATTTATATGACAATTTTAAATTTTAAATTATCTATATATTTGGTGAGGAAGAATTTGAATTTTCCATATAAGTTCTAAAAAATACTTTATAGTGGCCGATTTTTTTGTCAAAAATCAACCATAAAAGTGTCAAGTTCCCTTAATACTTTATTGGATGCCAAGAAGATGTATTAAACACTAGGGATGTTAAAATTCAAACCATTCCAAATAGAAAACCTAAAACCGATCCAAAAAACCACAAACTGCAAAAAACCGAAATTTATTGGATGTGTTTGGATGTGATTTTATTAAAACTGGTCGGTTCAGATCTGATTTCAGATAAATTTAACATAACCAATTCAAACCAAATTGAACCGCATACAAATATTTTTATACTTATTTAATTTTTATTAAATATGATATGCTAAAGTGAAATTTTAAAATATCTACATATTGGGGGGGGGGGGGTGAATTTGAATTTTCCATATAAATTCCAAAAAATACCTTATAGTGGATGATATTTTGGTCAATAAATCAGTCACAGAAGTGTCAATGTCACTCAATACTTAATTGGATGGCAAAAAGATGTATTAAACAAGGTTTAAGGAAAATGAATATAAATTACTAACATGGTTCAATTTGTATAGTTAAGGGACTATGTGATCCTTATTAAGTTATGGCACCAAAACGAATTCCTAGTAGAAGACACATAACCAAAAACTGCATTTCTCCATTTCAAAAATAGGTATCATTTTGTAACATTTTTTAATTATTAATTTAATTAGGCTTAAAATATAACATCAGAATCTCACTAGAATTTTATTTGACCCATAGTCAATAAGGCCTAGTGGTTAAAGAGATAGACTTGAAATCTATTGGGCTACGCCCGCGCAGGTTTGAACCCTGCTATTGACGAATTATTTTAATAGAACAAGGAAATTTTAAAACATTGATATCAAAAATTAAATTAAGTATTTAACTAAGATTAAATTTTATGACTAATTAAATCTAAAATTTTCAAAAATTAGTTATGTCATTTACTTTAACATATATCGTACACAAGTTTAACTTATTCGACAAGTATTATAAACTTATGGATTAATACCTTTCTGGTTCTCGCAAGATAAATTTTGGTCACATGTTTTTTAAAATAAGCATTTAAGTCTAGCAATTATTTAAAACTTATGACATTTGTCCTTACGGTCTAAATATTCAATCAAATCCAACAAGGTGTGTATGTGGCAACTATGTAATTTTATATTGTCAAGATAGAAACCACTGTGAATGGAACATATAACATTTAAAAAAATAAGAATTGATTAACCAAAACACTAAATTCAAAAATATTAAATTTATAAACACAAAATCATCTATGTGAATCAAAGTATGACTTAGTAAATAATCTATTATGAGTTTCTGTTTGCTGTTGACGAATTATTTTAATAGAACAAGGAAATTTAAAAAAAATATTATCATAAATAAAATTAAGTATTTAATTAAGATTAAATTTTATGACTAATTACATCTAAAATTTTCTAAAATTAGTTATGTCATTTACTTTAAGATATATCATACATAAGTTTAACTTATTCGACAAGTATTATAAACTTATGGATTAATACCTTTCTGGTTCTCGGAAGATAAATTTTGGTCACATATTTTTTAAAATAAGCATTTAAGTCTAGCAATTATTTAAAACTTAAGACATTTGTCCTTACGGTCTAAATAGTCAATCAAAGCCAACAAGGTGTGTATGTGGCAACTATGTTATTTTATATTGTCAAGATAGAAACCAATATAAATGGAACATATAACATTTAAAAAAAAAATAAGAACTAATTAACCAAAACACTAAATTCAAAAATATTAAATTTATAAACATAAAATCATTTATGTGAATCAAAGTATGACTTAACAAACAATCTATTATGAGTTTCTCTTTGTCGCTGATGCATGTGTCGTTTTAACCATTGCTTGCATTAAACGGGATAAAGATACCAATTTCAATGGTTAGTGTTTGATTTTTTATTCATTAAATGGGGGAACGATATGTAGTCGAAGTTAAAGAATTAGAGGTTTTTAGTGAGGTACTATGGCTGCATCTAGTCACCGTGATAGTCCTTGGAAACATGTATGAGATGTGAGACCAAACAACTAAATTAATTTATTTTTCTATTTTAATGTTGTTTCCAATTTTGTTTGTGAAGATAATCATTGGTTCCTAAGGACTTCTATGACAAGGGAACATAAAATAATCCATATATGATAAGATAGAAAGAAAAATGGTTCCATTTGTGTTTTGATGATATAGAGATGAGTTGAAAACGATTTCTAACCTCGTACATTATATAAAGCACCGCCTATAAGTGGATTTTTAAAAAGTAAACTGTTAATGATATGGTTATTTATAGATTTCAAGGAAAAATGATTTGGTTTATTGAGGTGGAAGCAGTGGTCTAATGGGTTTAACTTCTAGATGGTCACAATGGTTGTTTCCATGTAATTGTGTTTGAAAAAATTTATATGATAATGTTAAATTTTAAATTATCTATATATTTGGTGAGAATGAATTTCAATTTTCCATATAAATTCCAAAAAATACCTTATAGTGGCCGATTTTTTTGGTCAAAAATCAGCCACAGAAGTGTCAATGTCACTTAATACTTATTTGGATGCCAAGAAGATGTATTAAACACTAGGGATGTTAAAATTCAAACTAGTCCAAATAAAAGACCGAAAACCGATCCAAAAAACCAAAAACCGCAAAAAACCAAAATTTATTGGATGTGTTTGGATGTTATTTTATTAAATCCGTTTGGTTCATATCTGATTTCAGATTAATTTATCAAAACCAATCCAAACCAAATTGAACCGCATACAAATATTTTTATACTTATTTACTTTTTATTAAATATGATATGCTAAAGTGAAATTTTAACTTATCTATATATTGGGGAAGGAAGAATTTGAATTTTCCATATAAATTCCAAAAAATACCTTATAATGAACGATTTTTTGGTCAATAAATCAGTCACATAATTATCAATGTCACTCAATACTTAATTGGATGGCAAGAAGATGTATTAAACAAGGTTTAAGGAAAATGAATATAAATTACTAACATGGTTCAACTTGTATAGTTAAGGGACTATGTGATCCTTATTATTGTGATACGGTGACAGAACCGAGTGTTTTTACTGGTTTGTGTTTTGCGTTTTTTGTTCGCAAAATGTCACGGTAAGAAAGAGTCGCCATCGACTTTTATTTCATTCAATCATGGAAAAGGAAAAAGAACAGAAAAAAACCTTTTTTCGAGATATTCTGAGTACGGGGGGTAGATTATAGAAAGGGAAGGTGTTAGCACCCTTTCTATGCATGGTTTTCCATGGGCTCCTAGGTACTTGCTCATATTTTAAAATTTCTTGTGTATGTGCTTTGTTTTGAAAAGTTTGACTTCGTGATAACCCTTGTACCAGTCCTCAAGGGTGTGACGATGTTTGTTTTTGAAAATTGTTTTGAAATGTGTAAGTGTGAAAAGCTTTGATTTGAGAAAGTACCTACTAGCATCTACCTACTCGAAAAAAGATCGTTTCTATTCTTGTTTCCTTTAGACAACGATATCCTACTATCGAGAAATAGGTAGCATCGTTGTTGGAGTTGTAAGGGTCAATTCAAAAGGGACGTACGATCATTAAAGCAATGTTAGGACACCTTAGTAGTAACCCTAGAGTCTAAGATCATATTCGAGGCAACATTTCCGAGGCAACATTTTCGAGGCGACGTTTGATCTTTTTAGACAAGAGGGCAACCACTAAGACACCCTATACCTAATGGTCGTTTACCGAAGGCAAACGAAGTGTGAGTATACCCTAAGAGTGATATGTGCAAGTGATCTATTTTCAATTATTTAGTCTTTGCACATTAGGATTTTCTATCTGGATTCATTTTTCATGCATTCTTGTCATACAATCCTATTAGCATACATCTAAACAGTCAAATATTTGAGAGAATTAAAATGCGAGAAAGTAAATATACGCTATTAAAAGGCTTTGGGGAAGGGGATTAATTACATAGCCAATAACCCGGGAAAAAGCGATAAATAAAAGCACTAGATTAAACTATTACAAACCATGAACAGTTACAACAATATCGTAAAAATAATAACACGCGCGCGATGAATAGAATACAAGACAACTAGGGTTTTGACCCTTGACTAAAACCTAATTGCGATTGATTTAAAAAAAATTGTTATGTTTTAGGAAAATAACGGAATCATTAAATTAAAGGAAAATCCTAAGTCTAATTAATTTTACAGTAAGATAAACAAATTAATTCACCTAAAAGCCTATTTTTTGTATTTTTATTTATTTGAGAAAAAGAGCAAAATAAAATTAAATCAAAAGTTTAAGCTAATTTCTATTTGATTTTTAATTGTGAAAGAAATTAAAATTGCCCTAAATTAATTAAACTAATTGATAAAAAACATTTATTAAGAAAATAAATCTTTTTTTTTTGTGATTCTCTGATTGGTTAATTTAAAATAAAAATTTAAATTTAAAACAAAATAAATAAAGAAAAAGAATTAAAGACAAAAAAAAGAGATAAACGGATGGGCCTGTGATCGACAGATCTGGTTCTGGCTGATGGATCCAGAAGATGACCCTCAGAAGATAGTATGCGATGGATCTGATTCTGACCGTTGGATCCAGCAGATGACCCTCAGAAGATAGTATGCGTTGGATCTGATTATGACCGCTGGATCCAGCAGATGATGGCCCTCAAAAGGCGAGGTGTGCTGGATTTGGCTCTGACTGATGGATCCAGAAGGAGATCAAGGGACGCTTGATCTGGTCCTAGCTGATGGGCCCAAAACGTGATGCGTTGGATTTGGTCCTGGCTGGTGGAACCAGAAGATGTTAAACCTCAGAAAGTGCAGGTGCTGGATCTGGTGAAAACAAAGGGGAAAATACCTAAAGCTCACGCCTGGGATAGAACCAAGAATCATGAGTTTCTGACTTCCTTCTTCTGACCGACTGCGCTGGATGTTAACTTGTTAATACAATAAAAACAAATAATATATCAGAAAACAAGTTTCTGGCCAGAATAACACGCGAGAATTTAAAACAGCCAGTAAGGTTGGGACACGCTATCGTCTTCTTCCCTGGAACCATCGTTTAAAGCTCTGAAACTTTACCTACAGACATGGCGTTGTAGCTACAAACCTGTGCATTTCAAAAATTGTCCACAGGCAATATAAATGGCCATGGCTGGTACCAATTAACTCGTCTCATCCTCACGAGTATCATGGTACCAGAATCACCGTCCAATTTTACCTGTATTGCAAAGCTCTAAACCTAAACAAGAAACCCTAGCCATGGCAGCTTTTCATACAATCATCAAAAAACGCAATTGAATATAATGGTTAGCTTGTAAATTCATTAAATAACAAGAATATGTAACCAAAATGTGCAAATGATGTGTAAATCTATGAAAATGAATCTTTTGAACAAAGCGTGACCTCTGTACCTTTGATTCCATGTGTGAGAAAGCTTGCAAATGGTTGGAATTCCTTTTGGAGATATCCAGGAATCTGTTGGTATCGTGAGAATGGCTCAAATTGGCCTCTAGGATGGAAATTAGATCACCACTTTTTCTTGATTTTTTTGAGTTTTTTCTGCCTCTTTCACGACTTCTCGCCTCCTTGCATGCCCTTCCTTACTTCTGTATATGTAATACAAATTATTAGGTCAACAAAAACGACCTCAATCTTGCCCATTATGAAGATTTGATTTATTCTTTCATGGCATATGATTTCTTTCCAAACTTGCTCAAATTCAATCTTTTTTCAACCAAATCAGCCTTGTATGAATTGATTCTCAATTGACAGCTCATGAGATCCTCCTTCAATGCGAAAATCATCCTTAAAACACAATATATGATTTATTTAGATTTATTTGATTTTAATTAAATTTTAAATGAATAAAAATCAAAATAAATAAAATAAATGAATAAATAAATCATGGAGGGTCCCATAGGTCGTGGACTATGTTAGGAATGAGAGGCAAGCATAAAGAGTTGGGCCAATTTAGCAAAAAAAGCAAATTTGAGCACATTTTACTTTTGGCAATTTTGCAAAAAAGGTCAACTTTGACAATGCATATCTTTCTCAATTTTGACCCTAGGAGGGTGTTCTTTGACTTTTCAGAAAGCTTAGGATGTCCTTTGAGCAACCCTTTTGGTCTCATCTCAATTGTGTCTTCCATGTTCATGTATGAAGCTTTGACCCAAAAGGTGTGTTTGTTGACTTATCAAAATGACCTATAATGTCAAAATTTAAATCTTTTTGTGAGTGCATATTTTTAACTTTGGGAATGAAGATGAATTGTAGGTAATTGCATTCTATTCAAAATGAGCTTTGGATGGGTCATTTCTGATAAAGTATGAGAAAGTTATGCTTGGTCAAAGTTGAGTTGGCTTTTCCTGCAAAACTCTAATTTAACAACTTATGGGTTTTGATGAATTGTGAGCAATCCTTGATGAATCATAATCAACCCTTGATCAAATGATGGATGATACTTAAAAATGAGGATTTTTACCAAAAATCTTGAAGTTTGATTGTATGTGAGACACAGTTGACTTTTGACCTAACACAGTCGATTTTCAAGCCTTTGAGAAATTGACTGAGCAAACTTCCTCTGCAAGGCTTGAAACTTTGACATGGATGATCTTAAGAACATATTAGGAAAATGGTGAGCATTTGGTATCCTTTGGACTCAATCATCTTGATGAAGAATGAAACTCTAATTTGAGGTAGACTGCCTTAGGAGAGAGTTTGTCTTGTCAACTCTTGGACTTCCTTGAGCAATTTGAGGACCTCACTTGACAAGTATTGAGAAATATGGGAGGGAAAATTTTAGGGTACAACAGCTGCCCCTGTTCAATCTTCTTAAACCTGAGGATGCAGATTGGCTTGTCTGCCTTTCGTGATCTGAAGGTGGAAGATGATTGAACACTAGAGTGCCCATAAATTTTCACTCATATGAAGTGACATTTGATTTGCGATGTCAGGAATGGGCTTGTAGTTGCCATTTGGAAGTTGCTGGAGAATTTTCGGAGATGGGCTTAAAGATGCCATCCGAATAGGTGTCGATCGCATAAGAGATTCCTTTGCGAGAACCCGTATACCTGCTGTTGAGGAGGACTTCGCTGGGGAATGCTGGTCTTTGTCTTGTGAGAAATAGAGTTTTAGGAGCTTCAGTTGTCCGTTACTCTACTGGGGAATAATTCCGATTTGGAAAGCGGAAGTGAACTATGTGCTTGGTCGGGGTATATGTTGCACCGCGACTTTCTGGGGGAACGTGAAATCAATTGTGTTTGATCAGGTCCAGGTCTTACAATGTTGTGGACTGTTGTCTAGGGATAAGAGAGGAAGAAACCGGATAGTAAGGGTATGAGAAGTAATTTGGGTAGTAGGATTACTTCGAGATGAAAGCCTGGATAATAGGGCTGTGAGAAGGAACCTGGATAGTAGGGTTACTTCGATATGAATGCCTGGATAGTAGGGCTGTGAGAAGGAACCTGGATAGTGGGGTTACTTCGATATGAAAGCATGGGTAGTAGGGCTGTGAGAAGGAACCTGGATAGTAGGGTTACTTTGATATGAAAGTCTGGATAGTAGGGCTTGGGAAGGTACCTGGGTCATAGGGTTACTTCGATATGAAAGCCTGGGTAGTAGGGTTGTGAGAAGGAACCTGGATAATAGGGTTACTTCGATATGAAAGCCTGGATAGTAGGGCTTGGGAAGGAACCTGGGTCGTAGGGTTACTTCGATATGAAAGCCTGGATAGTAGGGCTTGGGATGGAACCTGTGTCGTAGGGTTACCTCGAGATGAAAAGCCTAGATAGTAGGGCTATGAGAAGGAACCTGGATAGTAGGATTACTTTGATATGAAAAGCCTGGATAGTAGGGCTGTGGGAAGGAACCTCGATGAGGTTGCATTTGTTGCCGATGATTACTCTGTTTAGCTTCGAGTGTTGATCATGTACCTGCTGGAAATTGTTGATAATAATTGTCTTTCCTGAAAGAAATGCAGGGTTAGTTATGTGCGATGCATGAGATGCATTGTATGATGACGCTCTCAAAATAAATGAGACTATGTTATATGTGATGTGTGCACATGTCGTGATGTATGAACATGAAATGCTGGCATAATAATCTGAGTCCGGGAAAATAAATCCCTGACTGCTGTTTGGAGAGTATGAGAAATGGTATTCTTGACTGTTGTAACAACCATAGTTCCTTTACTTCTATTAGGGATGGTTAACAGAGATGACTAGCTGGGGATTTGCCCCTTGGCTGATAAATATTCGGCCGGACGAGACTTTGTCTGAGGATAACTTTGCGGGGAATAACTGTTGGAGAGGAGATACTCTGTTGATAGTTTTGCTGTCTTGGAGAAACAACTCAGTTGGGGATGAATTTCCGTTGCTGGTGGTAATGATAACTGTTGGAGATTGAATTTCTGCTTGTGAGAGAAATAAACTCTGCTTGGGGAAAAACTTACTGACTCGCTCGCGATTGTGAACATCAGCTGGGGAGAGTCATGTCCTGCTCAGGGAAGCTGACATCACCGTCTTTGGGTACTTTTTACTCTGTGGGGAGAATATGTACCGCTATTCATGTTTTCAAGCTGGCTCTACCTTGGTACCTGATGGTCAAAGTAACTGCAAGGGTTTGGGCGCTTCTTGTTTTCCATGCTCTTGGAATTACGAGTAATTGTCTTTTTTTTTCATGTGAATATTTATGAGCGGCAATTATTTTCAAATGCATATATCAAAAATGAACCATTGCATGTTCTAGCAAAAAAAAAACATGAAAAATAAAATAAATCAAAGCTTTGTGAAAATGACTTGTATTGATTTTAAAGTTGGCCTGTAACAGGCGTTTTGTACAAAGAGGCTGACACCCTAGTAAGAGAACGCCGTCGAACGATAGAAATTACAATTTGTGTTTTAAGAAAGAATAATAGCTATGTGAAATGAACCCCATTGGGTTCTGTTTTACCCCAAAATTTACCCTCCCATTTTTCACAAGAAATCACAACCCTAGGGTTTTCTCAGATTTTCAAGATTGGCTCAGAAATCAATCAGACAGATTTTATTTGGCAGTAGATCAAGAATTAGGGTTTCTCTCGCATTTCTCAGAAGAAACTGAATTCTCAGAAATTCAATTAATTGCCATGTGTTTTCACGCTTTTCAAACCTTACTGAAAGATTACTGGTTATTCTCAAGGCCTATTTATCTGAGACAAGAAATGAGAGCTAAGACTGTCATTTGGAACATTCAGTTATTGTCTGATCCAGGTTAACCAGATAATGTGCGTCTGTTAAGGCATTTGCTTGTTAATAGAATGAAACATTTGCTTATTTATTGGAACGCACAGTGCGTATTTTGATTGGAATGTTGTTGCAAGGTTACAAGATTACAGAGTTTTTTTGGATTACTTGGAGTTTAAGTTATCTGGATTGGAATTATTAGAATGCAGTTCAATTACTTTGGTCAAGGAATCTTAAAGGATTAGTGAAGATGCAAGGAGAGAATTACAAATTGATAACAGTATAAGATTTTTATTGGATATCAGATGATCTCATAAAGACTTTTTCATTTATTTCAAAAATGTTACAATACAGTTTATTATTTAAATGCTTTAAGTTGTGCAACTTATTGTATTTGAAAAGTAAATTGGTACATTTATTTAAATATTTATCTCTAAGTTACAAAGAAAAAAATCTAAGCCTAAGCTTTTATTGCTCCCGTGCTCTCCACAAAGTCTTCTGCTTCTTCTGCCTTTGTCACCGTCCAATTTACACTCACATGAAAGAAAGACAAAAAAGGATTAGCACAGTTGATTGAGCATCAAGCAAGAATTTTCAAACAAAAAGAAAGAAAAGTTTTTCATCCTTAAAGTTTTCCGTTTGGAATCAGAGAGCTATTTTTCATCACGTTTTTATTTTCCTCTTTGCAAATCACAAGAATATTGCTCTTCTTGGTTCACAAAGAGAAAAATAAAAAATGCAAAAGAAGAATGCAAAAGCAAAAATTATTCAAATTCAAAGCACAAGGCAAACTGAAGCATGTTGTCCAAACAACACAAACAAGGCGCCAAACTGTACATTACAAAGTAACCAAACTGCATTACAAAATAAGGCCAAATGGGATGCAAACTAAACAATGCAGTAATAGCATGGAAAGCAACTAAGACAGGCAGCACAAGCAAAGCTAGAAAGTATAATGCAACAGGATAAGTACAACACAGCTGGCCAAAGGTACAAGGTATGGTAAACCAAATCACAAGCAAAGCTTGTTAAAACAGCTTTATCATCATTTTCCAAGAAATAAGGCAAACTTTTCAGAAAAAGTAGAAAAGCAAACTTCTTTATCATTGAGAGAGAAAGAGAGAAAAGATATCACCTATCTTATTGGAATGGTACAGTTTGGCTACCAAGGCTAATCTGTCACAAGTCACAAAGGTATAACACCATGAAACTGGAAGAAAGAGAGGAGACCATTTTGTCAAAGCCACAACTGTAAAAAAACAGAAAAAACATGCACAACTCTCCCAGCCTGCTAACCAAAATGTAACAAGCCTGAAGCTGCAAGACTTCCAAACTTGTGCAAACATTGCACAAACCACAAAACTGCATATCAGTTTCAAACAACCACAAAACCTGTCCAACAAATAGCAACATTTCAAAATGGCATAACAATTTTCAACAAACCCCAAACCTGTTATCAAACCTAAACAGCCCAACAGTTACAACCAAACTGTAACAAACTCACAAAATACTCAAAAACCTTTTTCAAACTTCCAAAAACCTGCAGAACGAAACTGCAAAACATCACAGAAAACCCATACAAAAATTCCCAAACCTTGTGAACCAACTCACAAAACAAAAATCACATAACCTGCATAACCGTTGTCCAAACCTGCTAACAGCCCAACCTGCACAACCAAACAAGCAGTCCAACAACCTTCAAAAGCTGCAAGTTTCAAACATTCACAACACTCTCCACGACCTTCAATAACTCAGAACATTCAACAAAACAGAAACAACAAATCATATTACAACAACTTTCAGAAAATAAACCAAAACTGTAGGATTCAAAACAAAAGCTTTCAAATCCCAAAAAACTTGCACAAACATAGCAAGCCTACCAAACTGCACAATCAATCAAAAACCTTCAATTGTGAATCCAAAGTTAGCATAAAAATACAAGCTTACAAAACAAAGTTTCAGAAATCAGTTCCAAGCAAAATCCTTCAGCAAATACCAACAATCAAAAGTTTTAGACACATCATCAACAATCATCATCAACAATAGAGTTTCAGAAAGCAACAAGCATCATCATTGAAGTGCAAGAGAGAGGAAAGAAATAACGAAAGCAACAAGCATCATCATTCAAGTTCAGAGAGAGGAGAGAAGCAATAATCATCAATAAATTTTCAGAATAAATTATCATCATCAACAAAAACAACCAACAACAATAACAAAGTTTCAGAAGCAGTATCATCATCAAAGGAAATAAGTCACCGGAAGCTCGTGCCTCGCCGTCATCATCTCTTCCCCTTCCTCTGGCCACCACGTGAATGCCATCAGTCCAACCTCTTTCCTCTCCATTTTTCTAGAAAATCTCACAGGTATGACCACTTCGTATCCCTTTGCTGCATCTCAAGCATATAATACCATAGGTTAAACAATAACAAGATAAGCACGCGAATCAAACGAAAAATGCTAAATCAAAAAAGAAACCAAACCATACCGTTTAAACGAAACCTTTGAACATTGTGAGGAGGTGAGAGGAGGAGAGAGTGCTCCGGCGGCTTGAGGGGAGGGGAAGATCAGAGTGTTGAGCAAGGGAAAGTGAAGAGAGAATGAAGGGTACGGCGCCGCTGTGAGCTCAGGTTCACAAACCCTGATTTTCCCAAACCCTAATCAAAATGTTGCGAACTTAGGGAAATTGGGCCAATTCTGGACCCGAGTCTATAAACCTACGCGCGTTTTTTGTTTTCACCCCCCCCCCCCCATTTGGCCCGTTTCACATGCAGCAAACAAGTGTATTTTCTCTTATTTGGACCTAGTTTCTTTAAGCTCACTAAAGGCCCATTTTTACTTGTTTTTTTATTTTTGAGTCAACTCAATTTGTTTTTATTTCCTTGTATTAATAATATACTAGCAATTATTTCTAAAACTTCATTTTTTGTAAAATAAATTGGATTTTTTTTAATTAGTTTAATTTAAATCATTTTCTTTTTATTATTATACATAATGAAAATACCAAAAAAAAATAATAAAGATTTTGTTAAATTAAAATTTTTTTCTTTAAACTTTTCCTTTTAAAATTAATAAAATACAAGAAAGAATAATAATAATTTTTAATCTTTTAGAATAGAGTTTATTTATCTCTTTTTAATAAATACATGCATTCCATAATTTATTGATTTTCTTTATTTCATAATTTGTTATAACTTTGTATTAAATTGCGACAATTCGTTTTGGTTGTAATATTTGGACTTTACTATTCTTATGAGATTCATCCCCATTTGTAATAATTGTACCCCAATTCCCAGATACTTTTGTATAGCTTAGACTTTTAAATTCCCGCAATTTATTACTTTCAATATACGGTGTAGTAATTAAGCATGTATGGCAAGATTAAAAAATCAATCGCTAGATGACCTAATCCAAGAATAAATAACTTGAAATCAATACACTTCTCACACGAGCACCTCTAGGGTAACCTCGCTTGTTGCCTCAGAAATACAATCATGTCCCTCGAATATGCGACCCTCTTGCAAATGACCCTTCGATAAAAAAAGATCGTAGTCCCTCGATGACCCTCGATGTTGCCTTTGATAAAACGATCTCATCCCTTACAAAATTGCTAGAGCGTCTCACAAGTTGCTTTCAATGATTGTATGCGATGACCCGCGCCTGTCCCGTTTAACATCCAAACACAAGGTTGTTTACCAAATGCAATTGTAAAACAACACTGTCAAAAGGGTTAAAAATGTGTAGGAAAGACTTTTGAGTAAGATAGTGTAGACAACTCTTAGTTACTTGATCAAAACTTGCAAAACATCCTTGCTATTTTCCAACACACCTCACAACACAATTTCAAAACACTTCCCAAAACAAACTTTCAAACATTGAAACATCTTTTCAAAAGACAAACACCTTTGTATATATTCAAACAAGAATCATTACAAAGGTTGTCGCAACAATGGCCTCTTTTCAAAACATTTTCAAAACCACACACAAAGCACCATTTCAAACAATTGAAAAGCAAAAGCAAGTGATCTAAACAAGTAACTAAGAGCCCATGGAAAACCATGGATGAAAAGGGTGCTTGCACCTTCCCTTTTCATAATCTACCCCCCGAACCCAAGAAAACATCTCAAAGGTCTTTCCTGTGCTTTTTGACCTTTCCTTTGGATAAAATAAAAAGTCGGTGGCGACTCTTGCTAAACCAAACAAGTGCGAACACAAACGCAAAACATCAAGTCAGTTCTCCCACCGTATCACAGAACTGGCGACTCTGCTGGGGAATATTCTAAAAGTGGGGTTACCTTAGGGTTTTAGATCACTTTTACATGCTTATCTTATTTGACTTGTATGCTTTACTTTTTTTGGTTCCTTGTTTGGGTTTGTTTTAAATCCTACACTCGGATTTGAGGGCACCTTTTAGGTAAGTAGCAATAAACTATGAGGGAACTGTGCGGGGTATACCGACATGGTTGAAGTAGTAGCTACATCGATGTGGAACTTTGTTTAGTACCGGTAACCCTTGAGTTGAATCAAGGAGAGTACGGGGCCGCCGCGTGGTGTCGTGAAGCATCAATTGACTTTAGAACCTTACTTGACCAACTTGGCCTTTTAGGATGTAGTGAGATGATCGACTTTGGTGCAGTCTGAAGTTGGTAGATACTCGATACTACAATCATTGAGGGTTGTTTTCTTGGAATGTTTTGGTCGCCAGTAAAGTGGCTAAACTGAAACAATGAACACATAAAATAATCCAGTGATATTGAGCTCCTTAGAACCTGGTTACTATTTCTAGGACAGGTTGAGCCAACTAGACTTCAAGAGGATGCTTACCTACGTACTCCATGCAAGCCTAACCCTAAGGACTTGTCTGCTTTGTGTGAATGTGATTATTTGTATATAAACTTGCTTACTTTTGCATACTTGTACATAACATCATAACATTATACCATAGCATTTTCAATAACTATTTCAAGGATCTCGAGGGTCTTTGATGGAGGGTCACGTTGAACCAAACATCCACCAAAGGGCAACAGGATTCATTTTTCTCTAAACAAACACCGTTAAAGATCAAGTACAACACCTTGAATCGAGGGCTATGACCCACTTGACATGGTGAGCTTGATTCTCGTGGAAAGATATCCACCGATACAAAGTTCTTCAATCAAAGATGATGATAGAAGTTCAATTTCTAACATTTTCTTGTGTTTACCCCGCGATATCCTTGAAAACATGCATCCACATATCATGCATCGTATCATGACAAGTTTCCCCCTTTCAGGTCTCCTTATCTTCGTACTGTTTATTTCAGTAGAGATGGCTCTAGAGAGGACTGTCAAAGATATCCAGGCTCAAAACGCTAAACTTCAATAAATGTTCTTGACCCTGTCTAAGGGGCAGGAAGAAGTGAAAGATCTCCTCACAAGGGGCATGGTCACAGGGAATCCATGGGGCATCAGGAATGATCAGTCGGAAGGACTACAGATTGAGATATCAACAATGAAAATCCAGATGATGGGACAACTGGTGGGCCAGATGGCTCTTATTCAAAACTTGGCTCAAGGACAAGAGGAGCTAAAAGTCCTCATCAACAAATTGCATCAGGATGGATGTAACCAAATGGGGCAAACAACTTTGGTTGAGGATCAAGTCATCATTCAGCCTCCCTTGAGACAAGAAGTCAAGGGAAAGTCTCCCCAATTTGCTTCAGGGTCACAAGCCCAACAACAACCTCACCAGCATCAACAGGGTAATCGGCATAAGCAAAATACATCGGGAAGGCGCTTCACTGAGATTAACATGCCATTATCACAAGTACTACAACGCTTGTTGGAGGTCAAACTGATTGTATTAAGGGATCCTCTTCGGAATCTCAATACCTTTGCTCCTAGCTATCATCCCAATGCATTATGTGCATACCAGTCCAATAGTCCTGGGCATGATACAAATGACTGTTGGGCTTTGAAAATCAAGACCCAAGACTTGATTGACAGAGGAGTAGTGGAATTCACACAAGATGGTCAGATGAAAATCTTCCACTGAGGGTTCTCCACCTAAAATGACAAGTTTGAACTAAGAGGCTTTTGTTTCATTTGAATTTTCAAATTGTAATTTCTTTTGTTATTCAAACAATTATCTATTAATGTCAAACTCTGTTTCATTAATGCATTGCATATGTTTGTCTTGAATTCATCCATTCGTTTTCACTATACTTGAACTATGCTTTCTACTTTCTTTATGACATTTAACTCTTGCTAAAAGTTACTAGCCTTCAGAGGGAGGATGACGAAAACAATTCCATAATCTCATACAGTATGCTTTTGGACAGACCTTGCTGACGATGTACAGGAGTTTCTTTCAAATCCTAAACATTGGAGTTATAAGGAAGATAATCCCTAGTCAACCCATTCGAGCCAAAGAAGTATAAGTTTTCTGTTTTAACACAAATTGAAACCTTTAATCAAACCTGGGGTAGGGTAGTCTCTCAGTTAATTCAAATGCCTGTTAAAGTCGCAAACTCTCATCCTCTAATACGATGAACGACATCAAAAACATTCCTTTGGAACCAAAAGACAGTGATGGTTCCTTATCTCATAGGCAGTCATTATCTCTCAAAAAAGAAAAGCCTACTGAGTCAAAACCTACAAAGGAGGCTTAAGAAAGTTGGGGCATCCCGCTGACTGTAAATCTCAAAAACAGGAACAGTCAGGCAAAAATCAGGGATAACAAATTAAAAAATAAGAGAAAAAGAGGTCACTACACAACAAAAAATGTTGCAAAATTGACTGCCTTCCAATAAATTTAACTTGTTTGAATCATCACTAAAATGTCGTTCCATACTCATTTGGAGTTTAACGCACAATTAACTGAGTTTAGGATTGAAGAATATCACGAAGAGCGGGTGGGTACGAATATACTTTGTGCCTTTATCCTTTGTTTCTTAAAACTGTGAACCAAGCCACGTTACAACCCTTCAAAAGTCCTAATTGAAGCATGGGTTAGTTCGAAAGCATACTGTTACAAAAGTTATCCTGACTCCTGTAAGGCTTTGCCCTAAATCTTGAGTTGAATTCTCTTATAAAAAGTTTTCTGCTAAAAAATGAATTTTTCAAAATTTCAAGACAAGCGTAAACTCTGCATTATTTGAATATCGTTGTTTGCATATGGCTATTTGTTTGACAGCAAAGAAATTCACACAGTGAATGCTCCGATGAACGAAAGCTCTCTCAGTGAACAAAATCACTTCAAGTGGAATGACACTTCCGTTGAAAAAATCTCCTATCAACAAAAGGGGACATGACATGGCATTGTCTAATAAACCTGGGGCAGTCCAGTCAAGATTTCAAGAAATCTCTCAAAGTCTAGTTAACCTGGGGCAGTCCAGTCAAGATTTCAAGAAATCTCTCAAAGTGCACAGTAGCCAGGAGCAAGTCTCCGTACCAATTCACTTGGGGCATTGAACGTCAATCCCGACAAAGGGTTACATACAGTCAAACATTGCCTGGGGAAACCATAAACACTCGCTACTTGGGGCAGTGACAAATCTCTCCAAAATCCTACTCATAATTTGGCTCTCAACCAGAGTTTCGATCTTTGATAACCTCTTCCCAGCTAAGTCGACCTCAAGAAATTCCTGAAAATTTTTCCCATTGAAGTTTCCATATTTTTCACTATCGGAAACGAAGAATCCAACTCTTTTCTCCATCACCAGTTCAGGATTTATTTTCCCCAGCGAGAGGAAATATGCAATCAAATTCTCACAAAATTCACGCCGTGAAGCCTGGACGTTGACCAGATAATGGTACAAGACACTGTGAAACCTGGATGTTGACCAGATAACAGTAAGGTATACTGTAAAACTTGGATGTTGACCAAATAACAGTTTACTCGGCCAATTACTTTGAAGACCAAATTCAACCGGATATTAGTAGGCCCCAAAATCAAAAGGGAAACCCGGATATTGACCGGATAACCATTTGATATTCTTCTGAAGACTGGATGTTGACCAGATAGGAAGTAAAGTATCGTGAAGCCTGGACGTTGACCAGATAGCAATACAAGACACTGTGAAACCTAGATGTTGACCAGATAACAGTAAGGTATACTGTGAAACTTGGATGTTGACCAAATAAAAGTTTGTTCGGCTAATTACTTTGAAGCCCGGATTCAACCGGATATTAGTAGGCCCCAAAATCAAAGGGAAAACCGGAGGCGACTGGATAACCATTTGATTTTCTTCTGAAGACTAGACGTTGACCAGATATGAAGTAAAGTATCGTGAAGCCTGGACGTTGACCAGATAGCAATACAAGACTGTGAAACCTGGATGTTGACCAGATAACAGTAAAGTATATTGTGAAACTTGGACGTTGACCAAATAATAGTTTACTCTGCCAATTACTTTGAAGCCCGGATTCAACCGGATATTAATAGCCCCCGAAATCAAAAGGAAAACCGGAGGCAACCGGATAACCATTTGATTTTCTTCTGAAGACTGGACGTTGACTAGATAGGAAGTAAAGTATCGTGAAGCCTGGACGTTGACCAGATAGCAATACAAGACACTGTGAAGCCTGGAGATTAACCAGATAACAGTTAATCCTTAACAGAATGAAGATTCTCATTCTTGAAACCCCAGAAGATTGGCATACTCCCAAGCTCCTGATACCCTTAACAGAATGAAGATTTTCATCCTTGAAACCTCAGAAGATTGGCATACTCCCAAGCTCCTGATACCCTTAACAGAATGAAGATTTTCATCCTTGAAACCTCAGAATATTGGCATACACCCAACCTCCTGACCCAAACGCCTGAATGAAGATTCTCATTCTTGCTACCCCAGTAGATTGGCATGCACCCGAGTTCCTGATATTCCCAGCAGAATGAAGATTCTCATTCTCAAAGTGGCATACAACCTAAACTCCTGAACTTCTTCCAAACATGAATAAGCTTTTCCCCATATTCCTGAGCTCACTCTCCAGCTGGATAGTTACTCCCCAACAATATATCTATTCCCCACAGAGTTTTTACTCCCCAACAGAATGAAGATTCTCATCCTTGATTCTCCAGTGAAGTTTCCAGAGCCTTCTTTACTCTCAGCATAAATTTGTCAGAATTTTTAATCCCCTGCAGATCGAAGATTCTCGTTCTTGACTCCTTAGCATAAATTCCCCTAGCAGAATGAAGATTCTCATTCTCAATTTCCCAGCGGAGTTCTCCTCAAACAACAAAACAGGAATCCCCGGTAGAAATATTCTAAGCAAAGCTTGAAGAAACAAATACTCTTCAACAGCAGTCCAGGATCTAGCGACTCCCTGGAATTTGTCAAGGATTTATTTTCCCCAGAGGAAAATACATTTCAATAAACATGTCACATTTCATACCTCCTATTACATACATGAAAAATGCACACGACACAATCTCATTTATTTTGAGAACGTCATAAAATCACACATTTCATACATCACGACATTTGCATACAACTAACGCTCTACCTTTTTCAGGAAAAGGTCAATCAACAGATGGTTACCAGCAACCTTTTCAAGTTCTAGATTAATACCTGAAACCAGCCAGGAAAACTATCTGTGGATGACTGATTGAAGATTAATACCTGAAACAAGCCTGGAAAACTATCTCTCTTTCTCAAGTCAGAGATCAATACCTGAAACCAGCCAGGAAAACCATCTTTCTTTCTCAGGTCAGAGATTAATAACTGAAACAAGACAAGACAAATATCTACTCGACCAGTTCAAATAACCCAACAATCTGAAAATAGTTTACGGATGCTCCAAACACAGATGCTCCAAACACGAATGCTAATCTATCGCTTGTTCAGATTCAGCTCATGAAAACAGTTTACGGATGCTCCAAACACGGATGCTAATTTATTGCTTATTCAAATTCAAGGATCATGAAAACAGTTTATGGATGCTCCAAACACGGATGCTAATCTATTTCTTATTCAAATTCAAGGATCATGAAAATAGTTTACGGATGCTCCAAACATGAATGTTAATCTATCGCTTGTTCAGATTCAGCCTCATGAAAACAGTTTACGGATGCTCCAAACACGGATGCTAATCTATTGCTTATTCAAATTCAAGGATCATGAAAACAGTTTACGGATGCTCATACATGGATGTTAATCTATCGCTTGTTCAGATTCAGTTTCAGAAAACAGTTTAGGGATGCTCCAAACACGGATGCTAATCTATCGCTTGTTCAAATTCATCTCATGAAAACAGTTTACGGATTCTCCAAACACGGATGCTAATTTATTGCTTATTCAGATCCCCAGCTCAGAGACGTTCCAGACATGGATACCTTTCTGATACTCATTATTTCACCTACAATATACAATTCAATAAACATTCTTGGATGGCATCTTTAAGCCCATCTCTGACAAGATTCTGTCACATCTCCAAATGGAATCTTTAAGCCCATTCCCTCAACCATACTTTGGTGAGTGCAAATTTATGAGTACTCTAGTGTCCAATCATCTTTTACCTTCGAGTCACGAACGTCAAACTCGTCGATATAACTCTTCAGGTTCAAGAAGATTGAACAGGGGAAGCTGTTGTACCCTAAAATTTGCCCTCCCATTTTTCACAAGAAATCAAAACCCTAGGGTTTTCTCAGATTTTCAAGATTGGCTCAGGAATCAATCAGACATATTTTATTTGGCAGTATATCAAGAATTATGGTTTCTCTCGCATTTCTCAGAAGAAACTGAATTCTCAGAAATTCAATTAATTGCCACGTGTTTTCACGCTTTTTTAAGCTTACTAAAAGATTACTGGTTGTTCTCAAGGCCTGTTTATCTGAGACAAGAAATGAGAGATGAGACTGTCATTTGGAACATTCAGTTTTTGTCTGATCCAGGTTAACCAGATAATGTGCGTCTGTTAAGGCATTTGCTTGTTAATAGAATGAAACGTTTGCTTGTTTATTGGAATACACAGTGTGTATTTTGATTGGAATGTTGTTGCAAGGTTACAAGATTACAGAGTTTTTTTGGATTACTTGGAGTTTAAGTTATCTGGATTGGAATTATTTGAATGCAGTTCAATTATTTTGATCAAGGAATCTTAAAGGATTAGTGAAGATGCAAAGAGAGAATTACAAATTGCTAACAGTAAAAGATTTTTATTGGATATCAGATGATCTTCTAAAGACTTTTTCATTTATTTCAAAAATGTTACAATACAGTTTATTATTTAAATGCTTTAAGTTGTGCAACTTATTGTATTTGAAAAGTAAATTGGTACATTTGTTTGAATATTTATTTCTAAGTTACAAAGAAAAAAATCTAAGCCTAAGCTTCCATTGCTACCGTGCTCGCCACAAAGTCTTCTGCTTCTTCTGCCTTTGTCACCGTCCAATTTACGCTCACATGAAAGAAAGACAAAAAAGGATTAGCACAGTTGATTGAGCATCAAGCAAGAATTTTCAAACAAAAATAAAGAAAATTTTGTCATCATTAAAGTTTGCCATTTGGAATCATAGTGCTATTTTTCATCACGTTTTTATTTTCCTCTTTGCAAATCACAAGAAGATTGCTCTTCTTGGTTCACAAAGAGAAAAATAAAAAATAAAATAAGAATGCAAAAGCAAAAATTATTCATATGCAAAGCACAAGGAAAACTGAAGCATGTTGTCCAAACAGCACAAACAAGGCGCCAAACTGTACACTACAAAGTAACCAAACTGCATTACAAAACAAGGCCAAATGGGATGCAAACTAAACAATGAAGTAACAGCATGGCAAGCAACTAAGACAGGCAGCACAAGCAAAGCTAGAAAGTACAATGCAACATGATAAGTACAACACAGCAGGCCAAAGGTACAAGGTATGGTAAACCAAATCACAAGCAAAGTTTGTTAAAACATCTTTATCATCATTTTCCAAGAAATAAGGCAAACTTTTCAGAAAAAGTAGAAAAGCAAACTGCTTTATCATTGAGAGAGAAAGAGAGAAAAGATATCACCTATCTTATTGGAATGGTACTGTTTGGCTACCAAGGCTAATCTGTCACAAGTCACAAAGATATAACACCATAAAGCTGGAAGAAAGAGAGGAGAACATTTTGTCAAAGCCACAACTGTAACAAACAGAAAAAACCTGCACAACTCTCCCAGCCTGCTAACCAAAATGTAACAAGCCTGAAGCTGCAAGACTTCCAAACCTGTGCAAACATTGCACAAACCACAAAACTGCATATCAGTTTCAAACAACCACAAAACCTGTCCAACAAATAGAAACATTTCAAAATGGCATAACAAGTTTCAACAAACCCCAAACCTGTTATCAAACCTAAACAGCCCAACGGTTACAACCAAACTGTAACAAACTCACAAAATACTCGAAAACCTTTTTCAAACTTCCAAAAACCTGCAGAACAAAACTATAAAACATCACAGAAAACCTGTACAAAAATTCCCAAACCTTGTGAACCAACTCACAAAACAAAAATCACACAACCTGCATAACCATTGTCCAAACCTGTTAACAGCCTAACCTGCAGAACCAAACTGCACAACCAAACAAGCAGTGTAACAACCTTCAAAAACTGCAAGTTTCAAACATTCACAACACTCTCCACGACCTTCAATAACTCAGAACATTCAACAAAACAGAAACAACAAATCATATTCCAACAACTTTCAGAAAATAAACCAAAACTGTAGGATTCAAAACAAAAGCTTTCAAATCCCAAAAAACTTGCAGAAACATAGCAAGCCTACCAAACTGCACAATCAATCAAAAACCTTCAACTGTGAAACCAAAGCTAGCATACAAATCCAAGCTTACAAAACAAAGTTTCAGAAATCAGTTCCAAGCAAAAACCTTCAGCAAATACCAACAATCAAAAGTTTCAGACACAACATCAACAATCATCATCAACAACAGAGTTTCAGAAAGCAACAAGCATCATCATTCAAGTGCAAGAGAGAGGAAAGAAATAACGAAAGCAACAAGCATCATCATTCAAGCTCAGAGAGAGGAGAGAAGCAATAATCATCAATAAAGTTTCAGAACAAATTATCATCATCAACAAAAACAACCAACAACAATAACAAAGTTTCAGAAGCAATATCATCATCAAAGGAAAGAAGTCACCAGAAGCTTGTGCCTCGCCGTCATCATCTCTTCCCCTGCCTCCGGCCACCACGTGAATGCCATCAGTGCAACCTCGTTCCTCTCCATTTTCCAGAATATCTCACAGGTATGACCACTTCGTATCCCTTTGCTGCATCTCAGGTATATAATACCATAGGTTAAACAATAACAAGATAAGCACGTGAATCAAACAAAAAATGATAAATCAAAAAAGAAACCGAACCATACCGTTTAAATGAAACCATTGACCATTGTGAGGAGGTGAAATGAGGAGAGAGTGCTCCGGCGGCTTGAGGTGAGGGGAAGATCAGAGCGTTGAGCGAGAGAAAGTGAAGAGAGAATGAAGGGTACGGCGTCGTTGTGAGCTCAGGTTCACAAACCCTGATTTTCCCAAACCCTAATCAAAATGTTGCAAACTTAGGGCAATTGGGCCAATTCTGGCCCTAAGTCTATAAACCCACGCGCATTTTCTGTTTTCACCCCCCCCCCCCCCCCCCGTTTGGCCTGTTTCACATGCCGCAAACAAGTATATTTTCTCTTATTTGGACCTAGTTTCTTTAAGCTCACTAAAGGTCCATTTTTACTTGTTTTTTTTTTATTTTTGATTCAACTCAATTTGTTTTTATTTCCTTGTATTAATAATATACTAGCAATTATTTCTAAAACTTCATTTTTTGTAAAATAAATTGGATTTTTTAATTAGTTTTATTTAAATCATTTTATTTTTATTATTATACATAATGAAAATACCAAAAAAAAAATAAAGATTTTGTTTAATTAATATTTTTTATTTAAACTCTACCTTTTAAAATTAATAAAATACAAGAAAGAATAATAATAATTTTTAATCTTTTAGAATAGAGTTTATTTATCTCTTTTTAATAAATACATGCATTCCATAATTTATTGATTTTCTTTATTTCATAATTTGTTATAACTTTGTATTAAATCGCGACAATTCAATATGGTTGTAATATTTGGATTTTAGTATTCTTATGAGATTCATCCCCATTTGTAATAATTGTACCCCCATTCCCGGATACTTTTGTAATAGCTTAGACTTTCCAATTCCCGCAATTGATTGCTTTCAATATACGGTGTAGTAATTAGGCGTGTATGGCAAGATTCAAAAATCAATCGCTAGATGACCTAATCCAAGAATAAATAACTTGAAATCAATACACTTCTCACACGAGCACCTCTAGGGTAACCTCGCTTGTTGCCTCGGAAATACAATCATGTCCCTCGAATATGCGACACTCTAGAAAATGAACCTTCGATAAACAAAGATCGTAGTCCCTCGATGACCCTCGATGTTGCCTTCGATAAAACGATCTCGTCCCTTACAAAATTGCTAGAGCGTCTCAAAAGTTGCTTTCAATGATTGTATGCGATGACTCGCGCCTGTCTTGTTTAACTTCCAAACACAAGGTTGTTTACCAAATGCAATGGTAAAACAACACTGTCAAAATGGTTAAAAATGTGTAGGAAAGAATTTTGAGTAAGATAGGGTAGACAACTCTTAGTTACTTGATCAAAACTTGAAAAACATCCTTGCTATTTTCAAACACACCTCACAACACAATTTCAAAACACTTCCCTAAACAAACTTTCAAACATTGAAACATCTTTTCAAAAGACAAACACCTTTGTATATATTCAAACAAGAATCATTACAAAGTTTTCCGCAACGATGGCCTCTTTTCAAAACATTTTCAAAACCACACACAAAGCACCATTTCAAACAATTGAAAAGCAAAAGCAAGTAATTTAAACTAGTAACTAAGAGCCCATGGAAAACCATGGATGAAAAGTGTGCTTGCACATTCCCTTTTCATAATCTACCCCACGAACCCAAGAAAACATCTCAAAGGTCTTTCCTGTGCTTTTTGACCTTTCCTTTGGATAAAATAAAAAGTTGGTGGCAACTCTTGCTAAACCGAATAAGTGCGAACACAAACGCAAAACCTCAAGTCAGTTCTCCCACCGTATCACAGGTTCCAACTCTGCTATTGCCTTTATATCTTCAAGCATCTCATCGCTTTGATGTTTGGTCGAAGGTGGATCAGGTTGATTGGCGCCGTCCGAGCTTGATAGTCGATACCGAAGTCTGGTTGCAAGATGATTCAATGAGACATAATGTTACGCTTTGATCCCTATTTTTTTCCTGGACCTCCCTTTCGGGTTTTCGGTCCACCGGGATACCCTTTTTTACCCAAGTCGCCTTTTTCAGGTTTTCGACTTGGCGGGTGTATAGTTTTTTTTTTTCATTTTCATCCCTTACTTTTACCCGAACCCTTTTGGTTTGCTGAGAAGCCCTTATTTTTGCCTAGGCCAGACAACCTAGCGGGTCTTTTATCATGTGTAGTATCTTTTCACTATGTCTGCATTGATGGGTGAGGAAGGTCGTCACCATCCATGGTGGTTAGAATCATAACTCCTCCCGAAAAAATGTTCTTAACCACAAATGGCCCTTCGTATGTGGGAGTATATTAGCCCCTGGGATCACCTTACGGTAGTATGATGCGTTTGATCACTAGATCCCTGACTTGATATTCTTGACGTCTGACTTTCTTGTTAAAAGCCTTGATCATTCGCTTTTGATACGTCTGACCATGACAGATAGCACTAAGTCTCTTTTCTTCGATTAGATTCAGCTGATCAAGTCGGGTTTGGATCCAGTCGTCTTCGTTCAAACCCTCATCCTTCATGATCCTGAGAGAGGGTATCTGGACCTCGATGGGTAGGACTGCCTCCCCTTGATTGCATTTTGGGTTGTGTATTGGATGTCGTACTCGGTTAAGATCATCTGCCATCTTGCTATTCTTCCGGATAAGGCGGGCTTCTCGAAAATATATTTGATCGGATCCATTTTTGATATCAACAAAGTGGTGTGAGTAAGCATATATTGTCTCAGTCGGCGAGCAGCCCATGCCAAAGTGTAGCAAGTTTTCTCGAGCAATGAGTATCGGGTCTCACAGTCGGTAAACTTTTTGCTAAGGTAATAAATGGCGTGCTCTTTTCGACCAAACTCGTCATCCTGCCCCAACACACACCCCATTGAGTTATCTAGCACCGTCAAGTATAATATCAAAGGTCTTCCTTAACCTGGAGGCATCATAATTGGTGGTTCTTGTAGGTATTCCTTGATTCTTTCGAAGGCGGTATGGCATTCATCATTCCACTTTACCACTTGATCTTTCTTCAGCAGCTTGAAGATTGGCTCACAAGTAGCAGTCAGATTTGAAATGAACCGGGTAATGTAATTCAGACGTCCCAAGAAACCTCTAACTTCTTTTTCTGTGCGGGGAGCCGGCATCTCTTGTATGGCTTTTACCTTTGCAGGGTCTACCTGAATACCTTTGTCACTGACAACGAAACCCAGAAGCTTACCAGACCTTACTCCGAAAGTGCACTTGTTTGGATTTAACCTCAGCTTGTACGTCTTCAACCTGTCAAACAGTTTCTGGAGATGATCAAGGTGCTCTTCCTCAGTCTGAGACCTGGCTATCATGTCATAAACATAAACCTCAATCTTGTGGTGAATCATATCATGGAACAAAGCGACCATGGCGCGCTGATAAGTTGGCCCAGCATTCTTCAACCCAAAAGGCATTACCTTGTAACAGAAGGTGCCCCACTGTGTAACGAAGGTTGTCTTCTCCATATCTTCAGGAGCCATCTTGATCTAGTTGTAGCCATAAAACCCATCCATGAAGGAGAAGATCTTGTGTTGTGCAGTGTTGTCGACTAGAATATCAATGTGAGGAAGTGGGAAGTCATCTTTGGGGCTTTCCCTTTTCAGATATCTGTAGTCCATATACATTCGTACCTTGTCGTCCTTCTTAGGTACCGGAACAACGTTGGCAACCCACTGTGGATAAGAAGTGACAGCTAAGAATCCGGTGTAAAATTGTTTCATGACCTATGCCTTAATTTTCTCTGACATTTCGGGGCGCATACGACGGACCTTCTGCTTTACCGAAAGGCAGTCTTCTTTGGTCGGCAGGCGATGTACCACAATATCAGTGTCCATACCAGGCATGTCTTTATAAGACCAGGAAAAGATCTCTACATAATCGTGCAACATCTGTATTAACTGTTGTTTGACACTAGGCTCCAGATTCCCACCTATTTTAACCTCCTTCATGTCTTCCTCTATACCCAAATTCACTGACTCGATTGGCTCTTCATGAGGCTGTATGGCCCTTTCTTCTTGTTGTAGTGGTCTAGCAAGTTCTCTAGGCACCTCACGATCATCCTCACCTTCGTCCTCGGCTTGGTTGATAGGATTTTCAAAGTCATAACTGGATGTAGCAGAGATGTTATCAATGGGATCCAGAGGGGATGTGGATCTGCAGTATGATACGTGAGTGTGTGTAAGAGAATAGCTTTTCTGATAAAGTGGGAGACAGAAAAGAAAAATAAGGAGCGCAAAATTTTTAATGCAAGAAACGTCCATTGTTTTATTAATGATATATGAAAATGACAAATAATAAGCCCTCACAAGCAAAGCCAAGGTGCCTCGGGCAAGGCATGGGGCCGTAAAGTTTTAAATTGTTTATTACAAATCTTAAAACAAACATCAATTACTGCGAAATAAAAGAAACAGGTATGAAGTCCTTCGCCGTCCAGTTATTCAATCCACCATTGGTTGTTGGGTAGATCCAGCTGTCGATGTCTGAATCTTCTTCACTATCCTCAATTGCATTAACTCCCCGATTGCTGATATGTAGAGGAGGTCTTCCAATCCGCGTGTGTCTAACAGCCCTCTGAGCCCATGTAGTAAAGCCCAAACCAAATTTGTCAGTTTTGTGAGTGAAATCAGGGAGCCGACCCCAATTGGTACACCCACCTTCTTCAATAACAACCATTTCATCCTTGAGAGAAGCCATCTTCAGTGAAGGTTTGTTGGTAGTAACTTCAGTTGACGCCAAAGTCTGAGGGACCTCTCTGAAGTTCTGACAAGGAGTTTCTATGAACTCCACATCCATATCCACATAATGGAAGGAATTGAGATGACTTACCATGTACTCTTCTTCACCTTGCACCGTGACAATTTTCCCATGTACTGGATACTTTAGCATTTGATGGAGTGTAGAAGTAACTGCCCCAGCCCTATGGGTCCAGGGACGACCCAACAAGCAAGAATACGATGTCTGATGTCCATTACATAGAAGGTGGACCCAAAGGTCTGAGAACTCACTTTGACAGGGATATCCACCTCCCCGTGCACCATTCTTTTTTATCCATCAAAAGCCCTCACCACAATGTTACTCGGCTTTAAAGTTAAACCTTCACAGTCCAAATGGTCTAATTCTTTCTTCGGCAGAACATTCAGCGAAGACCCGATATCCACCAGCACATGAGCCATAGTGGTGCCCCTGCATTCAATCGAGACGTGCAAAGAATCATTATGATCCCTCCTCTTAACGGTTAGATCTGCATCTAAAAATCCTATCCCATTGTCGGCAGTCAGGCTAGCCACACAATCTTTGAACTAATCTGCAGAAGTTTCATGCGGCACATGCGCAGTCTTGACAAATGTAATCAAAGCCTTTGCATGGGCTTCAGAATATAATAGCAGAGACAACATGGAGATCTTTGACGGGGTCTTCCCCGACTGTTTGACCACATTGTAGTCGCTTTTCTTAATAATTTTCAGTATTTCCTCTATTTCTTGTTTAGAGGCTTCCACAACAATTTTTCTAGGTGCCTCCGTCCGGGAAGGCTCACCTATGATTTATTTTCCCCGAGTCCTAGATGGCTCGGCGACAGGGGTGATTACTGGAATGGGAACTGGGACAGTGGTTGATGTTCTAGTAGTTGGAACGACAACAGGTTTATAGACAATCGGAGGGGAAATCTCGGGAGAAAAGAGTCTTCCACTTCTTGTGACCTTACTAGCCCCGACAATATTACTAACATCAGTATCAGCCTCTTCATTCTTCAACTCTTGCTTAATACCATGGTAATACACATCAGCACCATAGTGCCATGGGACAGCCTTGTCTGAAGTGTATGGGATGGGACTAGGAACAGTGATTATTAGCGGAGAAATTCTTGGAATTGGTGTAATCCTAACAGGTTTTCTCGAGGAAACCTTGGAAGGATTGGCGGAAATGGTTATGATGGAAACATCTTCACTTGGAACAACAGGAACCATAGTCTTCTCGAACAGAATCTCTTTATTATCCATCAGGCGCTGAACACCTAACTTCAACAAATGGCAACCGGAAGGTAGAATCGAGCACATGTGGCAACCTTCACCATAACCCAAAAATACACCGGCCAACAATAGATTCCTCTTAACAGTCATAAGAGGAGTAGAAATTTCTTCAACAGAGGTCACAAACAAATCATTGTCAACAACATAAACCCCACGACCATGTTTGGGCATAGGAGCAGTTATTACATTCGTCTTTTCTGGAGCATAAAACTCTATCTCCTTAGCTTCCAGCAAATCTTGTACCTTGTTTCTCAAAGCCCAACAGTCATTGGTAACATGGCCAGGACTTTCATAATGGTAGGCGCACCGCGCGTTGGGATTGTATCTAGAAGAGGTAGTGTTTGGATTTTTGGGAGCCTCCCTCAAAGTTGTGAAGTTGGATTTCAGCAGGTGAGGTAGCACTTAAGCCAATGTCATGCTAATACGGGTAAACTGCCTCTATGGTCTCTCCACCCTCTGCTGATTGTTGCATTGTGGAGCAACAACGGGTCTTGGTATCACTACAGCATTTACAGTTGGATGGTGTTCAGATTTGTTTTGGCCCCTTGGGCTATAAACTGCACTGGCTTCCTTCTTACCAGTAAAATGTTTCTTTATCGAACTCGCAGAAGCATCCTTATGTATTTTACCACTTTGGATTCCAGCCTCCACTCTTTCTCCAGTCAAAATCAACTCGGTGAAACCAGACGACGAGCTGCCAATCAAGTGGTTGAAGAATGGACAAGACAGCGTCCCCAGGAACATATCAACCAACTCCCTATCAGACAAAGGGGGTTGAACTCAGCCAGCCACATCTCTCCATTTCTGAGCGTAATCTTTGAAACCTTCACCTGCACCCATGGAAATACTTTGGAGTTGAGTACGAGTGGGAGCAAGGTCGGCATTGTACTGGTACTACTTGTAGAAAGCAGCAGCAAGATCTTCCCAGTTTCGAACATTGGCCCCTTCCAACTGGTAGAACCATTCAAGCTGAGTTCCTGACAGACTATCTTGAAAGAAATGCACCCATAAATGTCTATCAGCCGTGTGGGGTTGAAATTTCCTGACATAAGAGCGGAGATGGAGCTTTGGACAGGACACTCCATCATACTTAGTAAAAAATGGAGCCTTGAACTTATGAGGGATGACTACTCCAGATACCAGTCCTAGTTCTCCAAAATCCAAACCAGGTATCTTCTGAATTTCCATAGCACTCAGACAGTCTTCTAGCTACTTGTACCTATCCTCGGCAGGAGGATATTGCTCATCATCGAAATCAGTATCATTATCAGAGACAGCAGGACTGGGGTCCTTTTCTTCTTCTTGGTTCTCCCCTTCTTTGGATGAAAAGGTCATATCAGTTTGATGCTTCAACCTTTCTCCAAACCTTCTGCCCATATTCAGAAGACCGACCTTCTTCTTCTTCTTCTTCTTCTTCTTCTACTTCTCTTTCAGAATGAGAGTTTTCAAATCCTTTTGCCCCTTAGCCAGACTTATGAACATCTGTTGGAACTGGGCGTTTTGTGCCTGAAGCTCTTTGATGGCTTGATCGAAAGACATTTCTGCTGAAATAAACAACGAAGAAGATAAGAAACCTGTAGTGGTACCTGTGATGATCTGCATGATAATGGGATGCGCATGTAATGATTTCAAAGACTTTGGGAGATTTAAAATTTCAAACCAAAAATAAACAAACTTTATTAGCTTAACTTTGAAATGTTCAACAATGCCCTTAAGGCATTACAAAGAATGTAAATAAAACAAATCTAAAACTAGAAAAGCAAAATCAAAATTCCCATGGATGCTTTCTCTTTGTGCTGATGTAATCATTGAGCACTCTTTCCTCCTCGAACTGCCTGGTGAGCTTCAAAACCTTCCTTTCTTGTTCATGGAACTGCTCCCTGTATGTATCTCGCTCATTCTCCAGCTGAATCCAAGACCTCTGTAGCTCCCCAAGATCAGTAGGCATGTAAGGATAGAGAACCGTGTAAGGAATGTCATCTTCAGTAGTGGGTTCCACAATCACTGGTAATACTGCCGCATAAGGCATCACAAGCTTCTGGGAACGAGCTCGGACCCATTGGAGGTAAGGCTGCATAGGAAGGGAAGTCTTTGGTCCCACCTCATGGGGGTCTGATCTATTTACCATGCCCCAAGCTCGTATGAACCTCTAACGATTCCCTTTAACATCCTCTTCATAGTCGAATGCAATATCCTCGAGCAGTAACCTATGGGGACCATCTCTTTGAGCATGACCAAATTGTCGCAACGCTAGACAAGGATTGTAAGTTATACCTCCTATGATACCAAGTAATGGGACATTAGGATACCCTCCAAAACGGTCAATAACAGCAACGTCTTCCATAGCCCGGGAACACCAAATAATATATGTATGTGCAAGTGACGTTATTCTATGCGACCAACACAAACCTTCTTCGTTCTTCAGCACAGACTTAGGGAGGTAAGAAATAAACCACCTCGACAAAAATGGCATGCAGCACATAAGAGTCCCTCTTTTCCTTGTGGTACGAGTATAGAGAGCTTGCAAGATATCTCCAAGTAAGGTAGGCACAGGATTGCGAGAAAGGAAAATCTTGATAGCATTCACATATACAAAGGAATCCGGATTAGGGAAGAGAACCAAACCATAGATAAGAAGAGCCAAGACATCTTCAAAAGCCTGAAAATCTAAATCATCCCAAAATAGTTAAGCTTGACTAGAAGACCTTCGACTCCGCTTCGTATTTCCCAATTGGATACCACATCGGCCCGTTTCAAATGCAAAGCTGAGGCAATGACTTCTGGCTTAGGAACTTCTTCCATACCTGTGAAGGTACCTATTCAAGAATGGATATGCCCAATAGATGAGAGAATTCCTCCAAGGTGGGTACCTGCTGATAATCTGGAAAGGTGAAACAGTGATGCTCGGGATCGAAGAACTAAAAAATTACACTCATCATCTATTCATCAGGGTTCTAAGTAACCAGGCTGAGGAGTTGACCATGTCTCTTAATGAACATGAAAGTTTCAGAAATTCTTGACACTAGCTATTTGAGTTGGGATGGTATCTCCACAAAGTTGACTCGAATAGTCTTTCTACGTGCGGAAGCCATGATCTGCAAAACAGAACAAAAATAAATTCCCTTGGTCTTTGAAATGGTTAGTATAATGAAGCATGAAGGTTATGTTATGATGCATGATGTCATGATAAAAACACAGGTATAGCAGATAACAGACATTGCAAAGACAAACAAGTCACACAAAGCCCTTAGGTTTAAGGCTTGCATGAGGTCAAAGGTAATACCCTCTTGAAGTTAAGTTGGTTTCAACCTGTCCTAGAAAAAGTAACAGGGTTCTAGAGGATCTCAATATCACTGACCATCCTCCATCGGTCATGGTTTCAAGTCACACAATCTTTTCTTGCGGCCGAAACTATCTCGAGAGTATGGTCTCAATGAGTGTAGCATCGAGTATCAACCAGTTCTCAGCTTTAGACTGAGGACGGCTATCTCACTACTTTCTAATAGCCAAGTTGGGCAATTAAAAGTTCTAAGGTCAGTTGATGCTTAACGACACCGTGCGGTGGACCCGTATTCTCCTCGTTTCTCCACAAGGGATACCGGTACCAACCAAAGTGCCACACCAACGTAGCCACTGCTTCAACCATATCGATCTATGTCGTACAGTTCCGTCACATTCTATTGCTACATACCTAAAAGGTATCCCCCAGATTCGGGTTAGGATCTATAGTAACCCCAAGCAAAACCCTTAAAAGTAAAGCAAACAAAACAATCAAGAGAAGCAATTATGATGAACTAGATCCTAAGGTATACCCCACTTATTTAGTCCCCAGCAGAGTCGCCGATTCTGTGATACGGTGGCAGAACCGACTGATTTTTCTGGTTTGCATTTTGCGTTTTTTGTTTGCAAAATGTCGCGGTAAGTAAGAGTCGCCACCGACTTTTATTTCATCCAATCATGGAAAAGGAAAAAGAACAGAAAAAACCTTTTTTCAATATATTCTGAGTACGGGGGGTAGATTATAGAAAGGGAAGGTGTTAGCACCCTTTCTATCCATGGTTTTCCATGGTCTCTTAGGTACTTTCTCATCTTTTAAAATTGCTTGTGTATGTGCTTTGTTTTGAAAAGTTTGACTTCCTGATAACCCTTGTATTAGTCCTCAAGAGTGTGACGAAGTTTGTTTTTGAAAATTGTTTTAAAATGTGTAAGTGTGAAAAGCTTTGATTTGAGCAAGTACCTACTAGAATCTACCTACTCGAAAAAAGATCATTTCTATTCTTGTTTTCTTTAGACAACACTATCCTACTATCGAGAAATAGGTAGCATCGTCGTGGAGTTTGTGATACGGTGGGAAGAACTGACTGTTTTTGGAATGTTGGTTTGCATTTTGCGTTTTTTTCGCAAAATGTCGCGGTAAGCAAGAGTCGCCACCGACTTTTATTTTATCCAACAAGGAAAGGAAAAAAGCACATAAAAATTCCTTTTTTGAAATTATTTTAAGTACGGGGGGTAGATTATCGAAAGGGAAGGTATTAGCACCCTTTCTATCCATGGTTTTCCATGGGCTCTTAGATACTTGCTCATCATTTTCAAAATTGTTTCTTTGTGTTTTGTGGGTTTTGAAAAGTTTTTGTTTTTAACTTCGATTTAACTCTTGCTTCTGTCCTCAAGAGTGTAATGAAGTGTCTTTGAAAACTTGTTTGTAAAAGTGTGTAAGTGTGAAAAAAAGTTTTGTTTTGGATGAGCAAGTATCTAACCTACTCAAAAAAGGAATCGTTCTATGCTAATTTCCTTTAGACAATGCTATCCTACTATTAGTGAGTAGGTAGCATTATCGTTGGAGTTTGAGGGTCAATTTGAATGAGGGACATACGGTCACTAAAGCAACGTTAGGACGCCTTAGCGGTAACCCTAATGTCTTACATAATTTATTTGAGGCGATGATATCTGAGGAAACCTTTCCGAGGCAACTATGATCATTTAGACAACAGGGCGACCTCTAAAACAACCTATACTCAATGGCCGTGTACGAAGGCAACCAAGTGGGGTGTACCCTAGGAGTGCGCATGTGCGAGTGTGTTGTTTTCAGTTATTTTTATCTTTGCACATGTTAAGGGTGATCTAATTTGATTTTAAGATTAATCATTCATTATTGTCATGTAAACCCTATTATCAAACATCTAACAGTTGTATAGCTTGTGGAATTAAAATGCGGAAATTAAATTACAAGGCGTCGGGTATTTACATCGCCAAAAGCAACCCTTTGAAAATAAAATAAAGCGGTAAAATAAATAAAGGTCCTAATTAATTATTACATACCGGAAGCAGATACATCAATTGGATAAAGAAAAATAAAGCGCGACGCGAAATTAAATAGAATGCGAATTAGGGTTTTGACCCTTTTAAAATAAAATGCTTTTTTTGTTGTTTTTACTTTAAGAAAAGAAATTAAATCCTAAATTAAATACTAAATTAATTATAAAATAAATTAATTGATAAAAAATAATAAATGACATATTTTTGGAGTTTTGATTATTTTAAGAAGGAAATTAAAATAATTGAATTAGAGTTAAAACCTAATGATTTCTAATTAATTTTAAATATTTACAAAATAAGTTAAAGTTATTCTAGAATTAAAAACCTAATTAATTAATTAAAATTTATTAAATAAAAATAAAGTTCTGAATTTTAATTGGCCGAAAGTGCATTTTTGTGATTTTTGATAAAAAAGATGATTTGTTATTGGTTAGAAATTAATTAAATAAAATAAAATAACTAAATAATAGAAAAAAATATAAAAGAAAGTGAGAATGGGCCTTTTTTGGAGGGTGTAGAAAGCATCTTTGTTGGCCCATTTGAAGCTGACCCAATTGACGTTTTGGGATACTGTGTACATGCGTTGACTGAGTCCATGGTGCTCCTTCAATATTTGACCACCAGATCTGGCCATCTGGCCATCTGGCACGTTTGATGAGGAAGGCACGTGGTGGATAGTAGACTTGAATACACACCAGATTACCTGAAAACAAACGTGAAAATGCAAATTGCTGGAGGCAGGGATCGAACCCCTGACCTCCAGCATTTGGGTCCTTTAAGGCTAACAAGGCTGCCACTGGAGCGTTTGTCTTTATTTGTTATAATAACACAAACATAATATAATATAAAAAACAGAAATCAATGGCCAGAAAATAAAAAAAAAAGCACGCAATTATTTGAACCGGCTTATGGATGGATGACACAAGTGCTTCTTCTTCCTCTCTCCGTGGCCAAAAACAAAGCACCTATACGAACGAACAAAGGTTCGTCGCTACAAGCATGTCCACCTTCAAAATGTTGCACAGGCCACAAAAATGGACTCTAACACCATGATTGGATTCGTCTCAACCTACTAATCACAACCATGGCCATTACTGAAGCTAATTTTCCCTGAAACAAAAAGCCCTAAAAACAAGGACAAAACCCTAGCAATGGTGGATCTTGATACAAGTCAGATAAATGAAATCAAATAATACCAAAAGATTGCAAATGGCATGGTGAGCACAAATATGCAATTATTTCATGTTAACAATGCCTAATTTCTGAAATACGAAATCAAGAATAGGGCCATGTTACGAATGACTTACAGTGCGTACGAGGGTCTGAAAATGTCTGGTTCTGGTTGCTTTCGCTTGTCGTGATTGCTAGGAAGAGATTGAGACACTTGCCAAGCCCTGAAAATGCCTCTATGATTGATTTCAGTCTCAAACTTTTTCTTGATTTTTTCCAATTCTGTTCTGCCTCTAGAATTGATTTCCAACCCTTGTTTTGGTCTGCAGACGACCTTTATGTATTACTCAATGCATTAGGTTTGAATTGTCTGTCCAAATCTTTCTCTATTAATGCTTTGATATTTGATTTGATCTCCTTTTACAACCTTCCAATTTTTGTTTGATTTGAGTCTTTTTGTACCTTTATGCCTTGATACGAATTAGGGATGGTTTGCTAGCGGTGATTAAAGCCTGAAACAGTCAAAAAATCCATTGGTATCAATGCTTTGGATTTTATTTGATTTTATTTGATTTAAATAAAATTAATTCAAATAAAAATCAAAATAATTAATAAAAATGTGATATGGACACATGGCCAAGGCTAGAGCACGTGGGCCATAATGCAAACTCAGAACAAGTGAAAAAGAATAGGCCCATTTGGAAAAATTTGAAGTTTTGGGGATAGTTGACTTTTGGTAATTTTGCAAAAGAGTCCAACTTCAACAATGCATAACTTCTTCAATTTTGAACTTTTTGAGGTGTTCTTTGACTTTTTAGAAAGCATGATATGACCTCTAATCAACCCCTTTGGTCTCATCTCAATTTGATATTCCATACTCAAGTTAGAAGCTTTGGCAAAAAAGGTGTTTTTGTTGACTTTTCAAAAAGACATATAATGTCCAAATTCGTAACTTCTTATGAGTGCATTTTTTAATCTTGGTAGATGAAGATGGATTGTAGGAAATTTCATCCTATTGAAAATGAGCTTTGGATGGGTCATTTCTCATAAATTATGAGAGAGTTATGCTTGGTCAAAGTTGGGTTGACTTTTCCTGCAAAACCCTAATTTAGCAACTTTTGAATCTTGATGAATTTTGAGCAATCCTTGATGAATCATGATCAACCCTTGATAAAATGATTAAATATACTTCAAAACGAGAATGTTGGAAAAAAATTGAAGTTTGACTGTTTGTAGGTCTCAGTTGACTTTTGCCCTAGCATAGTCAATTTTTGGACCTTTGAGCAATTGACTGAGCAAACTTCCTATGCAATGCTTGAAATTTGACATGGATGATCTTGATAACATATTAGGACATTGGGGAGAACTTGAGTTAATTTGGATTCAAGGATCTTGATGCAACACAAAACCCTAATTTATGGTAGATTGCCTTAGGAGAGAGCTTGTTTGACCAACTCTTGGACTACCTTGAGCAACTTGGAGATTTTTCTTGCAATGTTTTGAGAAATATGGGAGGGAACATTTTGGGGTACAACAGCTGCCCCTGTTCAATCTTCTTAAACCTGAGGATGTAGATTGACTTTCGTGCCTTTCGTGATCCAAAGGTGTAAGATGATTGAACACTAGAGTGCCCAGAAATTTGCACTCGCATGAAGTAGTATCAGCCTTGTGATGTGGGGAATGGGCTTACATATTCCATTTGGAGATTGCTGACGGGGAGATGGGCTTAAAGATGCCATCCGAAGGAGTGTCAATCGCATAAGAGATTCCTTAGCGAGAGCTTGTATACCTGTTGTTGAGGAAGATTCCGTTGGGGAATAAACTGATCTTTGTTGAGATTTAGGAACTTGCCCGTAATTCAACTGAGGTGTCAAGATTTAGGAACATGCCCGTAATTCAACTAAGGTGTCGAGGTTTAGGAACTTTCCCGTAATTCAACTGAGGTGAAACATCTTCGTCGAGATTTAGGAACTCGCCCATAATTCAACTGAGAAAACTTCTCTGCTGAGATTTAGGAACTTGTCAGTATTTCAACAGAGGAAAACTTTGTCGAGATTTAGGACCTTGTCTGTAATTCAACTGAGAAAAACATCTCTGCTGAGATTTAAGATCTTGTCAGTAATTCGACTGGGGGAAACATCTTCATCGAGATTTAGGACCTTGTCTGTAATTCAACTGAGAAAACTTCTCTGCTGAGATTTAAGAACTTGTCAGTAATTCAACGGAGGAAAACTTTGTCGAGATTTAAGACCTTGTCTGTAATTCAACTGAGAAAACTTCTCTGCTGAGATTTAAGAACTTGTCAGTAATTCGACTGGGGAAACATCTTCGTCGAGATTTAGGAACTCGCCCGTAATTCAACTGAGAAAACTTCTCTGCTGAGATTTAGGAACTTGTCAGTAATTCAATGGAGGAAAACTTTGTCGAGATTTAGGACCTTGTCTGTAAGTCAACTGAGAAAAACATCTCTGTTGAGATTTAAGAACTTGTCAGTAATTCGACTGGGGGAAACATCTTCGTCGAGATTTAGGACCTTGTCTGTAATTCAACTGAGAAAACTTCTCTGCCATGATTTAAGAACTTGTCAGTAATTCGACTGGGGAAACATCTTCGTCGAGATTTAGGAACTCTCCTGTAATTCAACAGATAAAACTTTTTTGTTGAGATTTAGGAACTTGTCTGTAATTCAACGGAGGAACTTTGTCGAGATTTAGGACCTTGCCTGTAATTCAATTGAGAAAAACATCTCTTCTGAGATTTAAGAACTTGTCAGTAATTCGACTTGGGGAAACATCTTTGTCGAGATTTAGGAACTTGTCTGTAATTCAACTGAGAAAACTTCTCTGTTGAGATTTAAGAACTTGTCAGTAATTCAATGGAGGAACTTTGTCGAGATTTAGGACCTTCTCTGTAATTCAACTGAGAAAACTTCTCTTCTGAGTTTTAGGAACTTGTCAGTAATTCGACTTGGGGAAACATCTTTGTCGAGATTTAGGAACTTGTCTGTAATTCAACTGAGAAAACTTCTCTGCTGAGATTTAAGAACTTGTCAGTAATTCAACGGAGGAACTTTGTCGAGATTTAGGACCTTGTCTGTAATTCAACTGATAAAACTTCTCTACTGAGATTTAAGAACTTGTCAGTAATTCGACTGAGGTGAAAGCTTCAAAACTTTGAATTTTGTGAGAATTTAATCCCATCCTTCCTGAAAGGTAAAGGTTAGTTGTATGTAATGCATGATATGTATCAGGCAATGATGTTCTCAAAATAAATGAGATTGTGTTGTATGATGCGCATATGCATGTGTCATGATGTATGTAAATGTAATGTTTTTAGCTGGGGAAAATAAATCCCGGATAGCTGCTGGAGAAAGAGTTGAATTCTTCATTTCCGCTGGGAATGGCGAATGAAGATGATTGTGAGAATAAACCTGCGGGAGAGAATAACTCCGTTGGGGAATAAACTGATGAGGAGATTACTCTATGGGGAAGAGATGCTCTGCAGAGGATTCCTGCTGATAAGTTCCGCTGGGGATGAATTACCGTTGCTGGTGATGATGAACTCTGTTGGGGATTGAATTCCTGTTTGTGAAAGGAATGAACTCCGCTGGGGATGATCCTTCGGTTGTGACTTCACCGAGGATAACCTTTTAGACTCTACTGGGGACAAACTTCCAGAGTCTACTGGGGATGACTCTCCGCACTCCACTGGGGAAGCTTTTTCAGACTGCGCTGGGGAGAATTTTCAAACTCCACTGGGGATATTTTATACTCCACTGGGGATAATAAGACTTTTCAGTGCTGATGGTAGATAAACTTTGCATGGGGAGAATATCACTGATTCATTCACAGTTGCGAGTCTCAGCTGGGGGAGAGTTAACACTATTGTCCTTTTCTTACTCTGTGGGGAGTGAATGTTTCTTAGCCATATTCTTCAGCTAAATTTACCTTTGTACCTGGTGGACAGAGCAACTGTACAGTTTGGACATTTCTTATTTGCCCCTGTTTCTAATATTACCAGTAATCGCCTTTTGTTTCGCATGTAAATATTCATGAGCAGCAATTAATGTCAAATGCATATATCAAAAATAAACATTGGACGTTCTTTGCAAAACAAAACAGAAAAAGGAAAAATAGTTTGAAATCTATCTAAAAATGAATTGTATTGATTTTGAAGTTTGGACTGTAAATAGGCGTTTTTGTACAAGAGGCTGACGTCCTACTAAGAGAACACCGCCAAACAATAGAGTTCATATAATTGGTGAAAAACTAAACAAAACAACTATGTGAATAATCCCATTGGGTTCCAACTCTGTTATTGCCTTTATGTCCTCGAGCATCTCATCACTTTTCTACTTGGTTGAAGGTAGATCAGGTTGATTAATGTCGTCCGAGCTTGATAGTTGATACCGAAGTCTGGTTGCAAGGTGATCCAATGAGACATAGTGTTACGCCTTAATCCCTAATTTTTTCCTGGACCGCCCTTTCGGGTTTTCAGTCCACCGGGATACCCTTTCTTGCCCAAGCCGCCTTTTCAGGTTTTCGACTTGCCGGGTGTGATACGGTGGGAAAAACTGACTGTTTTTGATAATGCTGGTTTGCGTTTTGCATTTTTTGTTTGCAAAATGTCACGGTAAGCAAGAGTTTCCACCGACTTTTATTTTATCCAACAAGGAAAGGAAAAAAGCACAGAAAAATTCCTTTTTCGAGATATTTCTCGGGTTCGGGGGGTAGACTATAGAAAGGGAAGGTATTAGAACCCTTTCTATCCGTGGTTATCCACGGGCTCTTAGGTACTTGCTCAATTGTTTTCAAAATTGTTTTCTTTGTGCTTGTGGGTTTGAAAATGTTTTTGTTTGAAACTTCGATTTAAGTCTTACTTCTGTCCTCAAGAGTGTAATGAAGTGTTTTTGAAAACTTTGTTTGAAAAGGAGTGTAAGTGTGAAAAAGTTTTGTTTTGAAAGAGCAATTATCTAAGAACCATCTACCTACTCGAAAAAGGAATCGTTCTATGCTAATATCCTTTAGATAATGTTATCCCACTATTAGCGAGTAGGTAGCACCATCGTTAGAATTTGAGGGTCAATTCGAATGAGCGACATACGGTCACTAAAGCAATGTTAGGACGCCTTACCGGTAACCCTAATGTCTTAGATCATTTGTTTGAGGAAATTATATCTGAGGCAACCATTTTGAGGCGACTATGATCTTTTAGACAAGAGAGCAACCTCTAAAATGACCTATACTTAATAATCGTGTACGAAGGCAACCAAGTGTGGTGTACCCTAAGAGTGCGCATGTGCGAGTGTGTCGTTTTCAGTTTATTTTTATCTTTGCACATGTTAAGGATGATATAATTTGATTTTAAGATTTAAACATTCAGTCTTGTCATGCAAACCCTATTATCAAACATCTAGCAGTTATAATTTGCGCAAATAAAATGCAGAAATTAAAGTGCGGAAATTAAATTACAAGGCGTCAGGTATTTACATCACCAAAAGCAACCCTTTGAAAATAAAATAAAGCGATAAAAATAATTAAATGTCCTATTTAACTATTACAATCCGTAAGCAGATACATAATTGGATAAAAATGAATAAAGCACGCGGGAAATTAAATAGAGTGCGAAATTTAGGGTTTTGACCCTTTTGAAAGAAAATTGCTTTTTTGTTGTTTTTTATTTAAGAAAAGGAATTAAATTCTAAATTAAATAACTAAATTAAATTAATAAGTTAATTAATTCTGTTTTTGTTATTTTAAGAAAGGAAAATAAAATAATTAAATTAGTAGTTAAAACCTAATTAAGTCTAATAAATTTTAAATATTTACAAAATAAATTAAGATTTCCTAATTAATATCCTAATTAAATAATAAGTTTATTAATAAAAATAAAAGTTTAAAATTTGATTGGATAAAAGAAAAAGTATTTTTGTGATTTTATTTGATAAAAAAAGAATTTTGTTATTGGTTAGAAAATTAGTTAAATAAAATGAAAAAATTAAATTAAATAAACAAAAGAAATAAAAAGGGAGACGAATTGATCCTGTTTGAAGGGTGTTGGTAGCAATTTTTGCTTGGCCCATTTACTGATCCGTTTGACTTTTCCTGATCCAGTGTGCGTGCATTGACCTGGTTTGTGGTGGACTTCCAACATTGACCACCAGATCTGGCCCTTGGGCCATCTGGCGCTTGGATAGTGAGGGAGTATGGTGGATTGCAGATGGGCGCATGTACTGGAACACCTGAAAATAAATAATATTGAGAAAGAGGGGGACTTGGGATTCGAACCCAGGTCTTGAAGGGATATCTATTGCCAAGGTTACCACTAAGTCACGCTGTTTTGTTTGTTAATATAACATGTATTAATAATAAAATAACAAAACAAAATCAATTGGTCAAAAAAAATAAAAAGGCGCGCTATGTTTGAACCGATCAATGGATGGATTCCACGCATCATCCCTGACCTCCCAACCGTGGCTAAAAGTACAGAGACTTATACCAACAGACAGAGGTCCGTGGCTAAAAGCTTGGTCCGTTCCAAAACCTTGCATATGCCATGAAAATGCAATCTACGAGCATGGTTGAACTCGTCATCTCCTCCTGATTGCAACCATGCCCTTCATGTGGGCCAATTGTACCTGAAACATAAAACCCAAAAAAAAAACTCCAAGAACCCTAACTATGGTGATTCTTGTTACAGGTCATATAAATGAAATCAAATGATGCCAAAAGCTTGTAAATGTCCTTGTGATCACAAATATGCTATTAGTTTACTCAAATGATGCCAGAATAACTCAAATCGAATTCAAGAACAGGGGTAAGTTGCGTGAGACTTACAGTGCGTATGGAGGCCTGAGAATGCGTGGTTTGGATCGAGTTAGCTTGTGGAGATGGTCAGCAATCGATTGAGACAAGTCTCAAGTCCTGAAAACGCCTCTAACTTTGATTTTGATCTCCATCGTTTTTGTGATTTTTTGCAAAGTTGTTCTGCCGCTACAAGTGATTGCCAACCCTGATTTTCGTGTCCTTGGCTTGCTTATGTAATGTACATTGTATTATGGTCACAAACTTGGTCCAAATCTTGCCCCATCAATGCTCATGAATTTGATTTGATTCCTCCATTAAAAATTTCCAAACTTGCTTGATTTCAATATTTTTTGCACACATTTGATTTGATACGAATTTGATGATAATAATAGCTGTATTTGGAGCCTGAAATAGCCAAAAAATCATGTGTTATCAAAGCTTTAGATTTTATATGATTTAAAATAAATTAATTCAAATAAAAATCAAATTAAATAATAAAAATGTGATGTGGACACATGGCTGGAGCTAGGGCACGTGGGAAATAATTAAAACTCAAATCAAGTGAAAAAGAATGGGCCCATTTGGCAAAATTTGAAGTTTTGGGGATAGTTGACTTTTGGCAATTTTGCAAAAAAAGTCCAACTTCAACAATGCATAACTTCTTCAATTTTGAACTTCTGGAGGTGTTCTTGGACTTTCTAGAAATCTTGATATGTCATATAATTAACCCTTTTGGTCTCATCTCATTTTGATATTCCATACTCAAGTTATAAGCTTTAACAAAAAAGGTGTTTTTGTTGACTTTCAAAAATGACCTATAATGTCCAAATTCATAACTTCTTGTGAGTGCATTGTTTGATCTTCGGGTATGAATATGGATTGTATGAAATTTAATCCTATTCAAAATGAGCTTTGGATGGGTCATTTCTCATAAATTATGAGACAGTTATTCTTGGTCAAAGTTGAGTTGACTATTCCTGCAAAACCCTAATTTAGCAACTTTTGAGTCTTGATGAATTTTGAGCGATCCTTGATGAATCATGATCAACCCTTGATCAAATGATGAAATATACTTCAAAATGAGAATGTTGGGGAAAAAATTGAAGTTTGACTGCTTGTAGGTCACAATTGACTTTTGCCCTAGCACAGTCGATTTTTGGACCTTTGAGCAATTAACTGAGCAAACTTTCTCTACAAGGCTTGAAATTTGACATGGATGACCTTGAGAACCTATTAGGACATTGGGGAGAACTTGAGGTCATTTGGACTCATGGATCTTGATGCAACACAAAAACTTAATTTGGGATAGACTGCCTTAGGAGATAGCTTGTCTGACCAATTCTAAAGCAACCTTGGGCAACTTGAAGATTTTTCTTGCAATGTCTTGAGAAATATGGGAGGGCAAATTTTAGGGTACAACAGCTGCCCCTGTTCAATCTTCTTAAACCTGAGGATGTAGATTGGCTTTCATGCCTTTCGTGATCCGAAGGTGGAAGATGATTGAACATTAGAGTGCCCAGAAATTTGCACTTGCATGAAGTGGTATCAGCCTTGTGATGTCATGAATGGGCTTACAGATGCCATTTGGAGATTGCTGACGGGAGCATGGGCTTAAAGATGCCATCTGAAGGAGTGTCGATCGCATAAGAGATTCCTTAGCGAGAACTTGTATACCTGTTGTTGTGGAAGTTTCCGCTGGGGAAGTTTGATCTTCGTTGATAATTAGGAACTTGTTTGTACTTCAACTGAGAGAATATCTCTGCTGAGTTTTAAGAACTTGTCCGTAATTCAATCGGGGGGAAACATCTTCATCGAGATTTAGGAAATTCTCTCGTAATTCAACTGAGAAAACTCTGCTGAGATTTAGGAACTCGTCTGTAATTCGACGGAGGAACCTTGTCGAGATTTAGGACCTTATCTGTAATTCAACTGAGGATAATTCTGTTGAGATTTAAGAACTGATCAGTAATTCGACTGAGGAATTTATCGAGATTTAGGACCTTATCTGTAATTCAACTGAGGATAATTCTGTTGAGATTTAAGAATTGATCAGTAATTCGACTGAGGGAAATATCATCATCGAGATTTAAGAAATTGCCCGTAATTCAAGTGAGAAAACTCTGCTGAGATTTAGTAACTCGTCTGTACTTCAACAGAGGACTTTGTCGAGATTTAGGACTTTGTCTGTAATTCAACTGAGGATAATTTTGTTGAGATTTAAGAATTTGTTAGTAATTCGACTTGATGGAAACATCCTTGTCAAGATTTAAGAACTCGCCCGTAATTCAACTGAGAAAATTCTGCTGAGATTTAGGAACTCGTTTGTACTTCAACGGAGGACTTTGTCGAGATTTAGGACTTTGTCTGTAATTCAACTGAGGATAATTCTCTTGAGATTTAAGAACTTGTCAGTAATTCAACTGGGGGAAACATCTTCATCAAGATTTAAGAACTCGCCAGTAATTCAACTGAGAAAAACTCTATTGAGATTTAGGAACTCGTCTGTAATTCGACGGAGGACGTTTTCGAGATTTAGGACCTTGTCTGTAATTCAACTGAGGATAATTCTATTGAGATTTAAGAACTAGTAAGTAATTCGACTGAGGGAAACATCTTCATCAAGATTTAAGAACTCGCCCGTAATTCAACTGAGAAAAACTATGCTGAGATTTAGGAACTCGTCTGTAATTCGACGGAGGACTTTGTCGAGATTTAGGACCTTATTTGTAATTCAACTGAGGATAATTATGTTGAGATTTAAGAACTGGTCAGTAATTCGACTTAGATAAAAGCTTCATAGCTTTGAATGAGATTTTGACCGCGTCCTTCCATAAAGGTAAAGGTTAGCTGTATGTAATGCATGATATGTATCAAGAAATGATGTTTTCAAAATAAATGAGACTGTGTTATATGATGCTTATATGCATGTATCGTGATGTATGAAAATGTAATGTTTTTAGTTGGGGAAAATAAATCGCGGATAACTGCTGGAGAAAAGAGTTGAATTCTTTGTTTCCGCCGGGGATAGCGAATGAAGATGATTTGTGAGAATAAACCTGCAGGAGAGGATAACTCCGTTGGGGAATAATATGATGAGGAGAATGCTCTTTGGGGAAGAGATGCTCTACTGAGAATTACACTGATAAATTCTTCTACGGATGAATTACCGTCGTTGGTGATACTGAATCCTATTGGGGATTGAATTTCTTGTTTGTGAAAGGAAAGAACTCCGCTGGGGATGATCTTTCAGTTGCGAATTCACTGGGGATAACCTTTTAGACTCTAATGGGGATAACCCTTTGAGCTCTACTGGGGACAATCTTCCAAAGTCTACTGGGGATGATTCTCCAAACTCCACTGGGGAAGCTTTTTCAGACTGCGCTGGGGAGAATTTTCAAACTCCACTAGGGATATCTTGTATTCTGCCGGGGAATATTCTTATACTCCGTTGGGGAATATTAAGACTTTTCAGTGCTGATGGTAAGTAAACTCTGCTTGGGGAGAATATTACCGATTCCTTTACAGTTGCAAGCCTCAGCTGGGGAGAGCTATCATTACTGTCTTTTCTTACTCTGCGGGGAGTGAATGCACCTTAGACATATCCTTCAGCTGAATCTACCTTCGTGCCTGGTGGATAAAGTGTCTGTAAGGCTTGGACAATTCTTATTGCTCCTGTTTCTGATATTACAAGTAACCATCTTTTGTTTCGTATGTAAATATTTATCAGTAACAATTATTTTCAAATGCATATATCAAAAATGATCATTGGACGTTCTTTGTAAAACAAAATAGATAAAGGAAAAACAGTTTGAAATTTCTATGAAAATGAATTGTATTGATTTTTAAGTTTGGCCTGTAAATAGGCGTTTTTGTACAAGAGGCTGACGTCCTAGTAAGAGAATGCCGCCGAACAAATAGAATTTACACAATTTGTGAAAAAGAAAAACAGCTATGTGAATAATCCCACTAGGTTCCAACTCTACTATTGCCTTTATGTCCTCGAGCATCTCATCACTTTGCTATTTGGTTGAAGGTAGATCAGATTGATTAGTGTCGTCTGAGCTTGATAGTTGATACCGAAGTCTGGTTGAAAGGCAATCCAATGAGACATAGTGTTATGCTTTGATCCCAAATTTTTTCCTGGACCGCCCTTTCGGGTTTTCAATCCATCGGGTTAACCTTTTTTGCCCAAGCCGCCCTTTTAGGTTTTCGAATTGCCGGGTGTACAGTTTTTTTTATTTTCATCCCTTATTTTTGCCCGAACCCTTTTGGTTCGCCGGGAAGCCCTTATTTTTGCCTAGGCCAGTCGGCCTATCGGGTCTTTGATTATGCGTAGTATTTTTTCACTATGTCTACATTGACGGGGTGAGGAAGATCGTCACCATCCATGGTAGTTAGAATCATAGCTCCTCCTGAGAAAAAGTTCTTAACCACAAATGGCCCTTCGTAAGTAGGGGTCCATTTTCCCATGGGATCACCTTGAGGTAAGATGATGTGCTTGATCACCAGATCCCCAACTTGATACTCTTGTCGTCTAACTTTCTTGTTAAATGCCTTGATCATCCGTTTTTGATACGTCTGACCATGACAAATAGTAGTACGTCTCTTTTCGTCCATTAAATTAAGCTGATCAAGCCGGATCTGAATTCAGGTCTCTTCGCTCAAACCTGCATCCTTCATGATCCGAAGAGAGGGTATCTAAACTTCAATGGGTAATACGGCCTCCATACCATATACCAAGGAATAGGGTGTTGCACCTGTTGACGTCCGCACTGAGGTACGATACCCATGAAGAGCCAAAGGTAACATCTCGTGCCAGTCTTTGTATATCACCGTCATCTTCTGCACAATCTTCTTGATGTTCTTATTAGCCGCTTTGACAGCCCCATTCATCTTCGGCCGGTAAGGAGAAGAGTTGTGACTTTGTATCTTGAACTGTTTTCAGAGTTCGGTAATCATCTTATTGTTTTGATTTGTACCGTTGTCTGTAATAATCCTCTCTGGTACCCCGTATCGACAAATCAGATTGTGTCGAATGAACCGTGCCACGACGTTTTTAGTTACAGTAGCAAAGGAAGCTGCTTCAACCCACTTCGGAAAGTAATCAATTGCTACCAGGATGAAACGATGCCCGTTGGATGTTGTAGGTCTGATCTCGCCGATCATATCAATGACCCACATTGCAAAAGGCCACAGAGCTGTCAAGAAGTTCAGAGGTACTGGAGGTATGTGCACCTTATCAGCATAGACTTGGCACTTGTGACAGGTCCGAGAATGCTGATAACAGTTGGCTTCCATTGTGGACCAATAATATCCTGCCCGGAGGATTTTCTTTGCCATGGTGTGTCCACTAGAATGAATCCCAAAAGTACCTTCATGTAACTCTGCCATGATCCTTTCTGCCTCGTTCTTATCCACACATCGCAGTAAGGTTGAATCATGGTTACGCTTGTAAAGGATGTCATTACTGATGAAGAACTTCGCCGCGAACCTCCTCAGAAACTTCTTGTCATTAACAGATGCACCCTCAGGGTACTCCTGAGCTTCGAGATACCTCATCACCTCATGAAACCAGGGTTTATCTGCTACCTCTTCAATCTCAATGTCACAGCAATGTGCAGGTTCGTCCAACCTTTCAATGGTAATCTGGGGAGCTTCGTTGTCCCAATTGACTTTGAACATAGAATACATCGTAGCTAACGCGTCCGCCAACAGATTCTCCTCTCTAGGGAAGTGTTCAAAGGTTATCTCTTCGAAGTGTGGAAGCAACGTCAATACATACTCCTTGTAAGGAATAAGATTTGGGTGTTTCGTATCCCACTCGCCTTTGATATGACTGATCACGAGAGTAGAATTTCCGAATACACTCAGAAAGTTTATCCTTAGGTCAATTGCTGCTCGAAGACCCATAATGCACGCTTCATACTCCACCATATTGTTGGTGCAGTTGAAACATAGTCGGGCGGTAAACGGAGTACGAGAGCCTTCAGGAGATATGAGGTAGAGGGAAATCATCCTTTGGGCTCGCCCTGTTCAGATCCCTATAGTTAACACACATCTGAACCTTACCATCCTTCTTCGGCACAGGAACCACGTTGGCAACCTACTACGGGTAAGAAGTAACTGATAGAAAACCGACATCAAACTGTTTCATAACTTCAGCCTTGATTTTCTCAGACATCTCCAGGTGCATTCAGCAGACCTTCTGTTTTACTGGAGGACAGTCTTCCTTCGTAGGCAGGCGGTGTACCATAATATCGGTATCCAAACCAGGCATATCTTTATAATACTAGGCAAAGATCTCAACGTAGTCACGCAGCATCTGAATCAACTATTGCTTGACACTAGGTTCTAGATTAGCACCGATCTTGACCTCTTTCTTGTCTTCTTCTGTACCCAGATTTACTGTTTCCACTGGCTCCTCATGCGGCTGTATGGCCCTCTCTTCTTGAAGTAGCAGTCTAGCAAGTTCACCAGGCACTTCACAATCATCTTCACCTTCGTCTTCGGCTAAGTTGATTGGACTTTCGAAGTTATAACTGACAGTAGCAGAGTCGTTATCAGTAGGATCCAGAGTGGATGTAGACCTGTATATCTGAGTGCGTGTAAAATAGCTGTTTTGCAAGATATATTAAAAGAAAAAACAAGGAGCGCAAAATTTGAAATGCAAGAAACGTCCAATGCTTTTATTAATGATATATGTAGATGACACACATAAAGACCTCACAAACAAAGCCAAGGTGCCTCGGGTAAGACACCGGGCCGTAAAGTTTAAAAATTGTCTGTTACAAATTCAAAACAAAAGTCTCATTACTGGGTAATAAAAGAAATTGGGATGAAGTCTTTTGCCGTCCAATTGCTTAATCCACCATCGACAGTCGGGTAGATCCAACTGTTAAACTCAGACTCTTCGACATCATCTTCAATGGCATTCACTCCTGAATTGCTGATGAACAAGGGAGGTCTTCCGATCCGTGCACTCCGAACAACCCTTTGAGCTTCTACAGTGAAACCCAAACCAAACTTATTAGTCTTATGTGCAAAACCAGGGAGTTGGCCCCAATTTGCACACCCAACTTTCTCAACAACATCTCGGGCATCCTTGAAGGAAGCCATCTTCATTGGAGGATCTTCAGTAACAGTTTCAGTTTACGCCAGCGTTTGGGGAACTTCTTCAAAATGTTGACACGGGGTTTCAATGAACTCCCCGTCCACTTCCACATACCGAAAGGAGTTGAGGTGACTTACCATGTACTCCTCTTCCCCTTATATTGTAACAATTTTCCCCTTCATTGGGTACTTTAGAATCTGGTGGAGCGTAGAAGTTACTGCCCCAGCTTTGTGGATCCATGGGCGACCCAAGAAACAAGAATAAGACGGCCTGATGTCCATCACATAGAATGTAGATGCGAAAATCTGAGAACCAACCTTCACTGGAATATCCACTTCTCCGTGTACCATTCTCTTGGACCCATCAAAGGCCCTGACTACAATGTTGCTTGGTTTCAGCTTCAACCCTTGACAGTCTAACTGGTTTAGAGCTTTCTTAGGTAAAACATTCAGCGATGACCCAATATCCACCAGTACGTGAGCAAGAGCAGTGCCCCTGCATTCAATGGAGACATGCAGAGCGTCATTGTGATTCTTCCCCTTAGCAGTTGAGTCTGCCTCGGAGAAACCCAACCCATTATCTGCTGTCAGACTCGCCACACAGTCTTTGAACTGATCAACATATGTTTGTTGCGGCATGTGCGCAGTTTTCAGGAAAGCAATCAGAGCCTTAGCATGGGCCTCTGAGCATAGTAACAGAGACAACATAGAGATTTTGGACGGGGTTTGCCCCATCTGCTCGACTACATTGTAGTCGCTCTTTCTGATGCTCTTCAAAATTTCCTCCATCTCTTGTCTAGAGGCTTCAACAGTAATCTTCTTCGGTGCTACCGTCTGGGCAGGCTCACTGGTGGTCCCTTTGCCCCGAGTGTCAGATAACTCGACAACATGGGTAAGAATTGGAACTTGAACGGGGACAGTAGCAGGTGTACTGACAGGCGTAATAACAACAGGCTTCCGAACAGTTGGTGCAGAGATCTCAGGGGAGAAAAGTCTTCCACTGCGGGTGAATTTACTAGATCCAACAATGTTGTTGACGTCAGTATCAGCCTCTTCAGCATTCAAATCTTGTTTAACTCTGTGATAGTACACGTCAGCCCCGTAGTGCCACGGGACAACTTTATTTGATGTATAGGGGATAGGCCCAGGAATGGTGATGATCAACGGTGCAATTCTTGGAACGGATGTAATTCTAATAGGATTTCTCGAGGAAGCCTTGGAAGAATTGTCGAAAATGGTGATTATAGCAACTTCTTCAATAGGAACCAAAGGAACAAAAGTTTTCTCAAACTGAATTTCTTTATTATCCATCAGGCATTGGACACCTGACTTCAAAAGATGGCAACCGGTAGGTAAGACGGCACATAAATGGCAACCTTCGCCACAACCCGGAAATAAACTGGCTAACAGAAGGTTCTTCTTCACAATCATCAATGGAGTAACAATATCTTTCACATAAACCACAAACGAGTCTTCATCTATAGCATTCACTCCATGCTTGGGCATAGGAGCAGTCACAACATTAGGCCTTTCAGGCGCTTCAAACTCAATCTCCTTAGCATCAATCAAGTCCTGTACCTTATTCTTTAAAACCCAACAGTCATTCGTATCGTGCCTCGGGCTATCAGAGTGAAAACCACAGTGGGCGTTTGGATTGTACATCGGTGATGTTGTGTTGGGATTCTTCGGGGCCTCCTTCGGAATCACCAAGTTGGTCTTTAGTAACTGCGGCATAATTTGGGATAAAGTCGTGTTGAGCTGAGTGAATTGTCTTTGCGGCCTCTCGGCCCTTGGCTGATTGTTGCGCTGAGGAGCAACAACGGTTCTTGATATAACCACCGCATTAATTGTTTAGCAGCGTTCAGCTCTATTATGGCTCTTCGCGCTGTAAACTGCGCTGGATTCCTTATTTAAAGGATTCTTCTCAGTGCTTGATGAAGCACCCTTCTGTATCTTGCTAGATTTGATACCGGCCTCAATTCTTTCCTCGGTCATGATCAACTTTGTAAACCCGGACGAAGAACTTCCAATCAGATGGTTGAAATACGGACCAGACAAGGTCCCAAAAAACATATCCACTAGCTCCCTATCAGCCAAGGGAGGTTTCACTCTTCCAGCAAGGTCGCTCCACTTCTGAGCGTAGTCTTTGAAACCTTCGCCTGCACCCATAGACATACCCTGAAGTTGGGTACGCATGGGAGCAAGGTCGGTATTGTATTGGTACTTCTTGTAGAAAGCAGCAGCCAAGTCCTTCCAATTATGGATACTAGCTCCTTCCAGCTGGTAAAACCATTCAAGCTGAGTCCCTGAGAGATTGTCTTGAAATAAGTGGATCCAAAGGTTCTTGTCAGTGTTGTATGGCTGAATCTTTCTAACATACGAACGGAGGTGCAGTTTTGGGCAAGAAACCCCATCGTATTTAGCAAACATTGGTTCTTTAAACTTGTAGGGAATTACCACCCCAGATGACAAACCCATGTCTCCAAAGTCTAGTCCAGGGACCTTTTGAACCTCCATTGCGCTCAATCGGTCTTCGAGTTATTTATATTTATCCTCAGCCGGAGGATACTGGTCTTCATCAAAGTCAGTCTCGTTGTCTGAAACCACAGGGCTAGGAGCCCTCCTTTCTTCCTGATTATCTCCCCCCCATATGAGTGAGTCAAATCAACCTCTTCTCTCTAATTGTTTCCAAATCTGCGACCTATATTTAGTAGGACCGTCTTCTTCTTCTTCTTCTTCTTATCTTTTAGGATAAGGGTCTTCAGATCTTGCTGACCCTTGGCCAAACTCATGAACAATTCCTGGAACTGCGCGTTTTGAGCTTGCAGAGCCTTGATTGCTTGTTCAGTTGATGTTTCAGAAGACATGATGCGCTGAAATAAACAGCGAAGAAGATGAGAAACCTGTAAGGGTACCTGTGATGAAGTGCATGGAATGAAATGTGCATGATATGATTTCAAAGACTTTGGAGATTCAAATTCGTAAACCAAAATGAAACACACTTTTATTAGATAAACTTTGAATTCAAATGTTCAACAAATTCCTTTAAGGCGTTACAAGAAAGAAGAACTGAAAAGTAAATCAAAACTAGAAATAAAAAAATACAATCAGCGCTCCCATGGTCGTTTCCCGTTGGTGCTGAAATAGTCATTGTAGACCTGCTCGTTCTCCAGCTGCCTTGTAAACATCACGATCTTCCGCTCTTGCTCGTGATACTTTTCTCTGTAAGTATCTCGCTCTTCCCTTAGTTGGATCCAGGACCTCTTTAATGCCCCAATGTCAGTAGGCATGTAAGGGTGGAGAATGGTAGGAGGAACCCCTTCTTCATCAGCAAGTTCAACTATCACAGGCAAGACAGCTTCGTAGGGCATACCTAGTTTCTGAGCACGTGTACAAACCCATCGGAGATATGGTTCCATTGGAAGATAAGTCTTCACACCTAGCTCGTGCGGATCAGACCTGTGCACCCTATCCCCGGCTCGTATGTACTTGTGGCGTTGCTCGTCACTATCCCCTCGAAATTCAAAGACAATGCTTGGCATCAGCAACTTATGAGGTCCTTCCCTCCATTGATTCCTAGCAGTGGAACATTGGGGTATTCCCTACAACGATCAATAATGGCCACATCTTCCATGCCCTTAGTAGTCCAGATGATGTCCGTGTGAGCTAGGGACATAATCCTGTAGGCCCAACCCATGCCTTCCTTGTTCTTCAAAACTGATTTGGGGAGGTGAGATATAAACCACCTCGCCAGCAAAGGCACACAACACATAAGGGTTCCCCATTTCCGAGCAGTAAGAGCATAAAGAGAGTGCAAAATCTCACCCAAGAGAGTGGGCACGGGATTATCGGACATGAAAATCTTCATTGCATTCACATCGACGAAAGAATCTGAGTTAGGAAACAACACCAAACCATATATGAGAAGAGCCAGAATGTCTTCAAATGCCTGAAAGTATAGACTGTCCCAGAACTGATTAGCCCGACCAACAAAGAACTTAGTCAAGAAGCCTTTTGTCCCACTACGAGTTTCCCAATTAGACAGTACCTCATCCTTTGTCAGATGGAGGGCTGAAGCAATCTCTTCCAGCCTAAGGACTTTCTCCCAACCTATGAACGGGGTCTTCTCCAGAATAGAGATACCAAGTAGATCAGAGAACTCTTCAAAGGTAGGGTCCACCTAGTAGTTCGGAAAAGTAAAGCAGTGGTACAGTGGATCAAAGAATTGGACTAAGACACTCATCATCTGTTCATCCATCTTGGAGGTGACCAAACCAAGGAGGTGTCCATGTCTTCTGATAAAAGAGGAAGTATCTGGAACCTTTGCAACCAACTCCTTAAGCTGAGTGGGAATCTGGACAAAGTTGATCCGAATAGTGTTTCTACGCATGGGTGCCATGACCTACAAAACAGAACAAAGATGAATCCCCTCTGTCTTTGAAATGGGTTAGTCCAATGCAAGATGCATGCAATGTCATGATGCATGATGTCATGATAGAAAACACACCACAAGTATCCATAAATAGCAAACATGGTAAGGGCAAATAAGTCACACAGATAGCCCTTAGATTTCAGGCTGGCATGAAGTTTAGGTACTACCCTCTTTCAGTTCAGTTGGTTCAAACCTGTCCTAGAAATAGTAATCAGGTTCTAGAGGATCTCAATATCACTGACCACCCTCGATCGGTCATAATTCCAGTTTAGAAACCTTTTCTTGCAGCCGGAATCATCACGAGAGTTTGGTCTCAATGAGTGTAGCATACTGCTACTGTTCTATGGCCAAGTTGGTCAATTATAGGTTCTAAGGTCAGTTGGTGCTTAATGACCCCTTTGAAGACTCATATTCTCGTCGTTGCGCCACAAGGGATATCTGTACAAACTAAAGTGCCATACCAATGTAGCTACTACTTCAACTGTATCAGTCTACGTCTTACAGTTCCCTCACAGTTTATTGCTACTTACCTAAAGGGTGTCCCCCAGATCTGGGTTAGGATCTATAGTAACTCCGATTCAAACCCACAAATATAAAGCATACAAGTCAAGCAATTGAAAACAATATGAACTATTCCTAAGGTATACCCCACTTATAAGCGTCCACAGCAGAGTCGCCAGTTCTGTGATACGGTGGGAAGAACTGACTGTTTTTGAGAATGCTGGTTTGCGTTTTGCGTTTTTTGTTCGCAAAATGTCGCGGTAAGCAAGAGTCGCCACCGACTTTTATTTTATCCAACAAGGAAAGGAAAAAAGCACAGAAAAATTCCTTTTCTGAGATATTTCTTGGGTTCGGGGGGTAGATTATAGGACGAGAAGGTATTAGTACCCTTTCTATCCGTGGTTATCCATGGGCTCTTAGGTACTTGGTCAATTGTTTTCAAAATTGTTTTCTTTGTGCTTGTGGGTTTGAAAAAGTTTTTGTTTGAAACTCCGATTTAACTCTTGCTTCTGTCCTCAAGAGTGTAATGAAGTGTTTTTGAAAACTTTGTTTGAAAAGGAGTGTAAGTGTGAAAAAGTTTTGTTTTGAAAGAGCAAGTATCTAAGAACCATCTACCTACTCGAAAAAGGAATCTTTTTATGCTAATTTCCTTTAGATAATGCTATCCCACTATTAGCGAGTAGGTAGCACCATTGTTGGAGTTTGAGGGTCAATTCGAATGAGGGACATGCGGTCACTAAAGCAATGTTAGGACTCCTTAGCGGTAACCCTAATGTCACTGACCACCCTCGATCGGGTTCTAGAGGATCTCAATATCACTGACCACCCTCGATCGGTCATAATTCCAGTTTAGAAACCTTTTCTTGCAGCCGGAATCATCACGAGAGTTTGGTCTCAATGAGTGTAGCATACTGCTACTGTTCTATGGCCAAGTTGGTCAATTATAGGTTCTAAGGTCAGTTGGTGCTTAATGACCCCTTAGAAGACTCATATTCTCCTCGTTGCGCCACAAGGGATATCTGTACAAACTAAAGTGCCATACTTTTGTACCCCAAAATTTGCCCTCCCATATTCTTCAAAGTTTTGACAAGCATCATCTCAATTTGCTCAAGTCTACTCAAGGGTTGCACAGTTCAAACACCCTCCTAAGCCAGTCAAATTAGGGTTTTGGTTCCTGCAAGGAAGTTGAGGTTTTCAAGGGCTCAATCAAGTCCAATAGGCCTATACACATTGTCAAGCATCCATATGCCAAGTTTCAAGGCTCACAAGGTCAAGTTGCACAGTCAAAAGCCCTAATTGCTCCACAATCAACTGCAGGGGCAAAATGGTCATTTGGCAGTCAAAAGTCAAACTTTTTGGTCAACATCTTATTTTGAAGCCACAATCATCATTTGATCAAGTCTTGATCATGATTCCACAAGAATGGCTCAAAAAATCATCAAGATGCAAAAGTTTCCATTTTTGGACAACTGAAAAGTCAACTGTAACTTGACCAAGGCATAATTTTTTCATGGTTCATCAGAAAAATCCCATACAATTCTCATTTTGAAGGGGAGGACATTTCCTACAACTCATCTTCACATTCCAAGTCAAAGAAATGCTCTCACAAAAAGTTATCAATTTCAAAATTATAGGTCATTTTCAAAAGTCAACAAAAAGGCATTTTAAGTCAAAGACCATAACTTCAGATTGGTAAATTTAAATGATATGGGACCAAAGGCATTGGTTAGAGGACTTCAATACCTTTCCAAAATGTCCAAGAACATGTTCATATGATCAAAATTGAGCAAGATATGCATTGGAGAAGTTGGGAAATTTTTGTGAAATGGCAAAAGTCAACTATCCTTGAAACTTCAATTTTTGACAAAAGGGCCCACTTTCTTCCACTTGATTCAGCCTTGTCATGCCATACACGTGTCCCATGATTAATTTCAAGATCAAACATTCATTTTTCCATTTTATTTAATTTTTATTGATTTAATTCATTTTAAATCCATAAAAATTCAAATAAAATTAAAAAATTAATTAAATGGCATCTTTGTGGTTTGAATGGCTTTCATACAGCATATGCCAACTCACAAATTCATGCAAGCTCTTTTTGTGCATAAAATCCAAGTTTTGAACCAAGTTTGGAAAGTCCTTTAATGGTGATAAACAAGAATCTCAAACCATCAATGCAATGGATTTCAGGCTTAGCTGCTGACCTAAATGCGTTCACACATACATATGCAAGCAGGCCATACCTCATTCACGACCTGAACATTGCACAAACGGCCAAACCACATTCAAAAAAATCAAGCAAAAAGTCAAATCTGAAATCAACCTTCCAGCACAATTAGAAGCCTTTTGTTGATTCAAACACGTTGTTGGGGCACTCAGGAACCTATTGCAATCACAAACAAGCCATAAACCTCAAGGAAACGCCCAGAACAAGTCACATGGTTTGGTTTCTTTTCCATAATCGAAGCTCATAATTCCTGCATATTTAATGTGATTTTTTGTATGCTTTGCATTGCTCTAACCTTTCTGAAGCTTTTGGTATTGTTTAATTGTCTTATGGTGCCATGAAACGCAAATCACCATTGGAGAATTCTAGGTTTTCCAAGCTCTTGATTTGGGGCTTTGCTATATAGGTAAAATTAGAACCTCCAACGCCTATGGTTGAGATCGCTGGAACGAGACAAACACAAATCCATGCTCGCGCCCTATTTATATAGCGTAGAATCCTAATCGCTATTTTTCCTTTTCCATATTGTGGGGGGTTAAAAAACCCCGCTATTTGATTTATTTTTCTGCAGATTTCAACGAAGAAGATAAGATGTGGAAGCAGGCTATTGGTCCATTCAAATAATATGCGCGCGTTTTAGTTTTACAGCATTGGAATTGATTATTGAATATATTAATTTTTGTTTGTTTTATTGATGACTAAAGCAAAGTGGTGGAGTGGTTAAGGCAAGCGTGCAATAGGTATTGGGATCTGGGTTCGATTCCCAGGTCCACCCCAATATCTATTTCTCTTTTCATAACATGATTCTATGCAGGATGCCCAGTGCGTTTCACCATGAACCTTCAGCGTTCCACATGCCAAGTGGCCTCAAAGATCAATCCAATGGCCATGGGATGGATGACCACCATGCTCCCCAGTCAAGCCAGCATGGACAATTCCAAAAGTCAAACAGGCTTTAATGCTTTTGGACCAGATTCCAAATTCACCTCCCAAGGGTCCAACACCCCCCTAGTTAAATATTTCTTCTTTTATTTTTCTTTTACTAATTTCTAACTATTAATTATTATTATTTAATTAACCTAAATTATTTATTTTCATAAAATCAGAAAAACCAAATATTTTATTCACTTAGTTTAATTATTTTTGTAAATAAATTCTAACATTAATTAACTTAGTTGTTTAATTAGGTTTAATTTTAATCTTTTCACAATAAATAAAATTAATTTAGAATTAGGTCTTTCTTTTGACAACTTTTAATTCCTTTTATTTTATTTTCATTAAAAATATAAAAAACACAAAAACATTTTTTCTTTAATTAAATGATTAATTAGTTAATTAGGTTTAATGTTTAATTTAATTCTAAAAAGGGTCAAAACCCTAGGACGTTCCCGATTCAATCTTCTTTCACGCTTTAATTTCTTTTGATTATATTTATGTATATGTACAAAGTATGTAATAGTTAATTAGGATTTTATCGCCTTATTTAAATTCTCGCACTTTATTTTCCAAAACGGGTTTTTTGTTTTTGGCGATGTATAGACCCGCGCATTGTAAATAGCTAGATTTACATTTCTGCAATTTATTTTTCGCACTCCTTACTGTTAATTATGCCTGCAAGAATGTATGACAAATAAAACCAATCCGTAGCTCACAAATAACATGTACAAGACAAACATTAACTGAAAAACAACACACATGCACATGCCACTCTTAGGGTACGCCTCACTGGTTGCCTCGAACGTGGTCATCAAGTATAGGACATCTTAGAGGTTGCCCTCCTGTCCAAAGATCCAGTTTCCTCGAAACGGTTGCCTCGGATAAAAAAAGGATTTAGGACATTAAGGTTACCGCTAAGGTGTCCTACTATTGCTTCGGTGACCACGCATGTCCCTAATAATTGAATTGACCTGAATAACTCCAACGACGGTGCTACCTACCTCTCAATGGTGGGATAGCACTGTCTAAAGGACTCTTACACAGCCTAATTCCTTAGAGTAGGTAGATTCTCCTGGGTACTTGCTCTTTTCAAACAAACAAAACAGCTTTTTGCACTCACACTTTCTAAAAGTTTTCAAACAAATTTTTCATACACTCTTGAGGACTGATACAAGAGTTACTTAGAAATTTTCAAACGAAACTTTTTCAAAACCCACACACACTTAAAAAGCAAACAATCTTTTGAAAACATAAGAGCAAGTACCTAAGAGCCCGTGGATAACCACGGATAGAAAGGGTGCTAATACCTTCCCTTTCTATAAATCTACCTCCCGAACCGAGAGACATCTCGAATAAGGAATTTTGCTGTGCTTTTGTCCTTTCCATGTTGGAGAACATAAAAGACGGTGGCGACTCTTGCTTACCGCGACATTTCGCGAACCAACTTACAAAAACAGTCAGTTCTATTTCCACCGATCACAGAACTGGCGACTCTGCTGGGGAATGAAGTGTGGTGTACCTTAGGAATAGTTCATCATCATGTTTTCAATTTCCTGCTTTGCTTGTTTTAAAATTGTGGTCCTGTCTTTGGAGTTTCATAGATCCTAACCCGGATCTGGGGGATACCTTTTAGAAAGTAGCAACAAACTTTGAGGGAATTGTGCGGGGTATACCGACACGGTTGAAGCAGTTTGCTACGTTGATGTGGCACTTTGGCGAGTACCGGTAACCCTTGAGTCAAGTCAAGGAGAGTACGGGGCCGCCGCGTGGTGTCGTGAAGCATCAACTGACCTTAGGAACCTTACTTGACCATCCTGGCCTCCTTAGGGGTAGTGAGATGACCGACTTTGGTGCAGTCCGAAGTTGGTAGATACTCGATACTACACTCATTGAGGGTTGTTTTCTTGGAATATTTTGATCGCCACTTCAGTGGCTAAATCAAAATAATGAACATAGAAAACAACCCAATGATATTGAGCTCCTTAGAACCCGGTTACTTTTGATAGGACAGGTTTTGAGGCCACCAACTTCAAGAGGGTAGTACCCCAAACTTCATGCTGGCCTAAACTCTAAAGGTTGTCTGGTGTGACTTGTGTGCCTTATCATGTTTGCCTTTTGTGAATACTTGTGGTGTGTCCTTATCATAACATCATAGCATCATATAGCATCATATGCATCCACTAACCACTTCAAGGGTTCGAATCTTCATCTTTGTTCTTATTTTGTAGGACATGGAAACTATCCGCAGAAAGACAATTCAGATCAACCTTGTAAGGGTCCCTCCTCAGCTTAAGGAGCTTACATCCAGGATTCCAGAGAACTCTTCATTCAATGAAAGGCATGGTAGACTCATCAACTTGACCAATACCAACATTGAAGAGGATATGGTGAAAGTGTTGTTCCAGTTCTTTGACCCTTTGCACCACTGTTTTACTTTCCCGGATTATCAATTGGTGCCTACCTTGGATGAGTTTTCCCAGCTTTTGAAGATTCCCATTCTCAGTCAACTACCCTACAACGGTACGGAAAGGGAGCCAAAACTTGAAGAGGTTGCTAAAGCATTACGCCTACAACCATCTGACATCAAGGGACATTGGGAAACCAGGAGTGGTATCAAAGGATTCTTGGCAAAGTTCCTGTTTGAGAAGGCCCAAGAGTGTTGGAATTCCCTTGACCTACAAGCCTTTGAAGAAGTTGTGGCACTCCTTGTCTATGGGTTGGTGTTGTTCCCGAATCCAGATCAACTTATAGATATCAATGCTGTCAAGGTCTTCATGTCCAGGAATCCTATACCTACGTTGCTTGGGGACATCCTTCACTCATGTTACACTCGAACCATGAGAAAAAGCGGTGTTCTCATGTGCTGCACTCCTCTCCTGGCAAGGTGGTTTATTTCGCACCTTCCACAATCAGTTTTGAAGAACGAGCGGGGTTTGAGATGGTCACAACGATTGATGACCCTTACACATGCTGATATACATTGGTGTTCTCGGTCCAGAGAGAATGTCACTATCATTGATCGTTGCGGAGAGTTCCCTAATGTTCCTTTACTTGGAATCAGAGGAGGCATCACTTACAACCCATGTCTGGCTTTGAGACAGTTTGGATATGCTGGGAGGGATGGCCCTCATGACATGTTGGTTCGTGACATAGTTTTTGACTTCGACAATGATGCACAAGGACTTCGCCAGAGATTTATCAGAGCTTGGAGGATGCCCAACAGGGTAGATAGCAAGACACTGGGACACAAGAACTCCATCCCCTCGAGCCTTATCTCAAGTGGGTACGAGCCCGCTCCCAGAAGCTGATGATGCCATATCCTCATGTTCTCCCCGTGATCAAAGAGCCAGTTTTGGAAGGAGAGGTGCCCTACACCATTCAACATCCTGACATGCCAACGTCTTGGGAAGAAATGCAAAAGAGCTGGATCCAACTCAAGGAAGAACGAAATTTTCTTGAAACCAGTCTACATGCCAGTGAGAAGAAGGTCTTGGAGCTCACCCGTCTACTTCACGAGGAAAAGACTCTTAACACTTACATAGCTCCAAAGAGGATGCGCAGTGTCTTTTGGGATTAATTATTTTGTAATGTTTTGCCCATGAGGCCCTGATGTACTGAACAGATTATTTCTTAATGCAACGTGTGTTCCCTTTTGTCTACAACGAATTTGAACTTTCGAACCCTTGAATGCATTGCATAAATAGCATATCATGCATCATGTGCATAACAGGTACCCTTTTTCTACAGGTTGCTTAATCTTCTTCTCTGTTTATTTCAGCACTCAGTCATCATAAATCCTGAACCTACTACTGAACAAGCTATCAAGGCCCTCTAGGCCCAGAACGCCCAGTTTCAAGAGCTGGTCATGAGCTTAGCCCAAGGACAACAGGAGTTGAAGGCTTTGCTCCTGAAGAAGAAGAAGAAGAAGAGGACTGTGCTGTTCAACACTGGACGCAGACTCGGGAATACACTGCAGAATGAAGCTGAGTTGACTACTCTATCTGTTAGGGAAGGCAGTCAGCAGGAGGGAGGGGTCCCTAGTCCTGTGGTCTCTGACATCGAGACAGATTTCAATGATGAACAGTACCCTCCTGCTGAGAACAGGTACAAACAGCTAGAGGACCAGTTAAATGCCATGGAGATTTAATGCGTGCCTGGGGTGGTGATTCCACACAAGTTCAAGGCACCTGCCTTTGTGAAATACAACAGGGCTTCCTGTCCTAAGCTTCACCTCCGTTCTTATGTAAGGAAGATCCATCCTTACACTGCAGACAAGAACTTATGGATCCATTTCTTCCAAGAGAGTCTTTCAGGGACTCAACTCGAATGGTTCTATCAGCTGGATGGAACCAATATCCGTAACTGGGAGGACTTGGCTACTGCTTTTTATAAGCAGTATCAGTACAATTCCGACCTCGCTCCTACACCTACCCAACTCCAGGGTATGTCACTAGGAACAGGTTAAGGTTTTAAGGAGTACGCGCAGAAGTGGAGGGACCTGGCTGGCAGGGTGCAGCCACCGTTGACTGATCGTGAACTCGTGGACATGTTCCTGGGGACCCTGTCTGGTCCATTCTTCAATCACCTGATTGGTAATTCCTCTGCTGGGTTTACAGACCTGATCCTGACTGGTGAAAGGATCGAGGCTGGTATCAAATCGGGAAAGATACAGAAGGGTTCCTCCTCGAGCTCTGAAAAGAAGCCCTTCAAGAAGGAAGCTAGTGTTGTGTATGGTCCCAGGAGACAAAACAAACCAGAACGCCGCCAAGCTGTCAACGTGGTGGTAATTTCAAAGCCTGCTGCTGCTCCTCAGCAATACAACCAACCAAGGGGTGAGAGACCCAAAAGACAGTATACTCGGCTTAGCATGACCCTGTCTCAGATTCTGCCGCAACTGCTGTCAACCAATCTGGTAACTGTCAAAGAAGCTCCAAAGGTGGTAAACACAACATCTCCGAAGTACAACCCCAACACCCGTTGCGCTTATCACTCTGATAGCCCGGGGCATACTACCGATGATTGTTGGGCTCTAAGGAATAAGGTTCATGACCTTATTGATGCTAAGGAAATACAATTCGAGGCGCCCGAAAGGCCCAACGTTGTGACTGCTCCCATGCCCCAGCATGGAGTGAATGCTGTTGAAGAAGACCTGTATGTAGCCTCCGTGGAAGATATTGTTACTCCGTTATTGACCGTCAACAGGAACCTGTTGCTGGCCGGTTTATTTCCGGGATGTAGTAAAGGTTGCCATTTATGTGCTGTTTCACCTGCTGGTTGTCCTTTGCTGAAGTCGGGCGTCCAAAACCTGATGGATAGCAAAGAGATTTTGTTCAAGAAGATTGTTGTTCCTGCTGTCCGTACCGAAGAAGTTTCTATTGTCACTATTTTCAACAACCCCCCTAAGGCTCCCTCAAAGAATCCTGTCAAAATCATGCCTGTTCACAAGATTGCTCCTATCATCATCACTGTTCCGGGGCCCATCCCCTATAAGTCTGACAAAGCTGTCCCGTGGCACTATGGGGCAGATGTTTTTGTTCTGGGAGTGAAACAAGAGTTCGATACTAGTACCGGTGTCAGCAACATCACCGGGCCTGCCAAGGTTACTCGTAGTGGTAGGCTGTTCTCACCAGATATTACGCCACCAACAATTCAGAGACCTCTTGTCATCACACCTGCCAGTGTGCCTGCTTCCCTGCCTGACCAAGTTCTGGTTTCTACCCCTGCTGCCGAGTCATCTGACGCTCGGGGCAAAGGGATTGCTACTGATATGCCTGCTCGGATGGAGGCACCGAAGACCAATGTTGAAGCTTTCAAGCAAGAGATGGAAGAGATTCTCAAAATTATCAAAAAGAGTGATTTCAACGTCGTTGAGAAGCTGGGGCACACCCCATCTAAGATTTCCATGCTGTCACTGTTGTTGTGTTCAGAGGCCCATGCCAAGGCCCTGATTGCCTTCCTGATGACGACCCATGTGCCACAAGAAACGTCTGCTGATCAATTTACTGATTGTGTGGCCAACTTGACTGCTGATAATGGGTTGGGCTTCTCTGACGCTGATCTGACTGCCAAGGGAAAGAACCATAATGACGCCCTGCATGTCTCCATCGAATGCAGGGGCACTACTCTTGCCCATGTGTTGGTAGACACTAGTTCTTCGTTGAACGTATTACCCAAGAAGGCCCTAGACAGGTTGGATTGTGAGGGTTTGGAGCTCAAGCCTAGTAACATTATTGTCCGGGCCTTTGACGGGTCCAAAAGGATGGTACATGGGGAAGTTGACATTCCGATCAGGGTTGGTTCTCAGGTCTTTGATTCAACATTCTATGTGATGGACATTCGTCCATCCTATTCTTGTTTGCTGGGTCGTCCATGGATCCACAAGGCTGGAGCTGTGACCTCCACATTACATCAGAAGCTTAAGTACCCGGTCAGAGGGTAGATCATAACAGTGCAGGGGGAGGAGGAATATATGGTCAGCCACCTCAACTCGTTCCGGTACGTAGAAATGGATGGGGAGTTCATTGAGACCCCCTTTCAACACTTTGAAGAGGTGCCTCAGACATTGGCAGCAGCAGAGACAGTGACTGAAGAAGACTCTCCTTTGAAGATGGCTTCCTTGAAGGATGCCCGGGCTGTGATCAAGAAGGGTGAGTGCGCTAACTGGGGCCGACTTCTTGATTTCACTCCAAAGACTGACAAATTTGGCTTGGGTTTCACTGCAGAAGCTCAGAGGGTTGTTCGCAAGGCAAGGATTGGAAGACCTCCCGTGTTCATCACTAACCCGGGAGTAAATGCTATTGAAGACGATGTGGAGGAATCTGAATTTGACAGCTGGATCTACCCAATGACCAACGGTGGACCAAGCAACTGGACTGCCAAAGACTCCATGCCTGTTACTTTTGTCACTCAGTAATGAACTCCTGTGTTTTGAATTTGTAACAAACAATAATTTGAAACTTTATGGCTCGGTGTCTTACCCGGGGCAACGTGGCTTCATTTGTGAGGGCTTGTTATTTGTCACTTTCATATATCATGAATAAAAGCATTGGACGTTTTTCGCATTTCAAATCTTGCGCTCCCTTTCTTTCTTTATATATTGCAAGACATCTATATTTACACACACTCACTTATACAGGTTCCAATCCACTCTGGATCCCACTGGTAACGACTCTGCTACTGCCAGTTATGACTTCGAAAATCCGACCAACTTAGCCGAAGACGAAGGTGAAGATGATTGAGAAGTGCCTGGTGAGCTTGCAAGACTGTTACTCTAGGAAGAGAGGGCCATTCAGCCACATGAAGAGCCAGTGGAAACGGTAAATCTAGGTACTGAGACAGACAGGAAGGAAGTCAAGATTTGTGCCAATCTGGAGGCTAGTGTGAAACAATGTTTGATTCAGATGTTGCATGAATATATGGAAATCTTTGCCTGGTCTTACGAAGACATGCCTGGGTTGGATACCGACATTGTAGTTCATCACTTGCCTACAAAGGAAGAATGCCCTCCGGTAAAACAGAAGGTCCGCCGTATGCGTCCAGAGATGTCCGAGAAAATCAAAGCTGAGGTTATGAAGCAATTTGATGTCGGGTTTCTAGCAGTGACTTCTTACCCTCAGTGGGTTGCCAACGTGGGTCCAGTGCCGAAGAAAGATGGTAAGGTCCTAATGTGTGTTGATTACAGGGATTTGAACAGGGCCAGCCCTAAGGATGATTTCCCTCTGCCTCACATTGACGTTCTGGTTGACAACACTGCTCAGCATAAGGTATTCTCCTTCATGGATGGGTTCTCCGGTTATAATCAGATCAAGATGGCTCCTGAAGACATGGAGAAGACCACTTTTGTTACTCAGTGGGGCACCTTTTGCTACAAGGTCATGCATTTTGGGTTGAAAAATGCTGGGGCAACCTACCAACGTGCCATGGTTGCTTTATTTCATGACATGATCCATCATGAAATCGAAGTATATGTCGAAGATATGATTGCAAGGTCCCAAACTGAGGAGGAACACCTTGACCATCTACAGAAACTGTTTGACCGTCTGAAGTTGTACAAGCTGAGGTTGAACCCAAACAAGTGCACCTTCGGGGTGAGATTTGGAAAATTGCTAGGCTTCGTCGTAAGGGACAAAGGTATTCAAGTGAATCCTGCCAAAGTGAAAGCCATACAAGAGATGCCAACTCCCAAGACAGAAAAAGAAGTCAGAGGCTTTCTAGGACGGCTGAACTATATTGCCCGATTCATCTCACATCTAACTGCTACCTGTGAACCAATCTTCAAGCTACTGAAGAAAGATCAAGTAGTACGCTGGAACGATGAATGGCAGGCTGCTTTCGAAAGAATTAAAGAGTATCTCCAAGAACCACCCATTCTTATGTCGTCGGTTGAAGGGAGACCTCTAATCTTATACTTGACAGTACTGGACAACTCAATGGGGTGTGTGATGGGCCAGCATGACGAGTCTGGCCGAAAACAGCACGCTATTTATTACCTTAGCAAAAAGTTTACCGACTGTGAGACTCGATACTCACTGCTCGAGAAAACTTGCTGCGCTTTGGTATGGGCTGCTCGCCGGCTGAGACAGTATATGTTGACTCACACTACTCTGTTGATTTCAAAAATGGATCCAATAAAGTACATATTCGAAAAGCCTGCCTTGTTTGGGAGAATAGCAAGATGGCAAATGATCTTGACAGAATACGACATCCAGTACACGACTCAGAAAGCAATCAAGGGAAGTGTAGTGGCAGACCATTTGGCACACCAGGCAGTGGATGACTACCAATCTATGAACTTTGAATTTCCAGACGAGGATATCATGGTAGTGACTGATTGTGAAGTACCTGGACCGGATGAAGGACCTGAGGAAGGATCCCGATGGTCTATGCACTTTGATGAAGCCTCAAACGCTTTGGGTAATGGCATCGGTGCTGTGATCATATCCCCCAAAGGCACTCATACTCCACGCACTGTCCGGCTATGTTTCAACTGCACCAACAACATGGCAGAGTATGAAGCATGCATCATGGGTCTTCAAGCTGCAATTGACTTAAGGATCAAGTTTCTGAGTGTCTTCGGAGATTCCGCTCTCGTGATCAATCAGATCAAAGGCGAGTGGGATACGAAACACCCAAATCTTATTCCTTACAAAGAGTATGTACTGACATTGATCCCCCATTTCGAAGAGATAACTTTTGAACACTTACCAAGAGAGGAGAATCAGTTGGCGGACGCGTTGGCTACGATGTCTTCTATGTTCAGAGTCAAATGGGATAACGAGGCTCCCCAGATCATTATCTGGAAGTTGGACGAACCTGCACATTGTTGTGATCTCGAGGCTGAAGAGGTAACTGAAAAACCCTGGTACCATGAAGTGAAGAGGTATTTGGAAGCTCAAGAATACCCCGAAGGCTCATCCATTAATGACAAGAAGATCCTGAGAAGGTTCGCTGCAAAGTTCTTCCTCAGCAATGGCATTCTATACAAGCGAAACCTTGATTCAACTTTACTGCGTTGTGTGGATAAGACTGAAGCAGAAAAGATCATGGCAGAACTACATGAAGGTACTTTCGGAACGCATTCCAGTGGACATACTATGGAAAAGAAAATCCTTCGGGCAGGATATTTCTGGTCCACAATGGAAGCCGACTGTTACCAACATTCTCGGACATGTCACAAATGCCAGATCTATGCTGATAAGGTGCACATTCCTCCAGTTCCTCTGAATGTCTTGACAACACCTTGGCCTTTTGCAATGTGGGGCATTGATATGATCGGCGAGATCAGACCTACGGCATCCAACGGGAATCGCTTCATCCTGGTAGCGATTGATTACTTCACAAAGTGGGTTGAAGCAGCTTCCTATGCTACGGTAACCAAAAACGTCGTGGCACGGTTCATTCGGCACAACCTGATATGTCGATACGGGGTACCTGAGAGGATCATTACGGACAATGGTACCAATCTTAATAACAAGATGATCACTGAGCTCTGCGAGAAATTCAAGATACAGCACCATAACTCTTCTCCCTACCGGCTGAAGATGAATGGGGTTGTTGAAGCAGCTAATAAGAATATTAAAAAGATTGTGCAGAAGATGACAGTGACCTACAAAGATTGGCACGAGATGTTACCGTTTGCTCTTCACGGGCACCGTACCTCAGCGAGGACGTCAACAGGGGCAACCCCCTTTTCCTTGGTCTATGGCATGGAGGCAGTCTTGCCTATTGAAGTCCAGATACCTTCTCTCCGGATAATGAAGGATGCAGGTTTGAGCGAAGATGACTGGATCCAGACCCAGCTTGATCAATTAAATCTAATTGACGAAAAGAGACTCGCTGCTATTTGTCATGGTCAGACGTACCAAAAACGGATGATCAGGGCATTTAACAAGAAAGTCAGAGGACAAGAGTATCAAGTCGGAGACCTGGTAATCAAGCGCATCATTCTTCCTCAAAGTGATCCCAGGGGCAAATGGACCCCTACGTACGAAGGGCCATTTGTGGTTAAACATATCTTCTCAGGAGGAGCTATGATTCTAACCACTATGGATGGTGACGACCTTCCTCACCCCGCCAATGCAGACATAGTAAAAAGATACTACGCATGATAAAAGACCCACTAGGTTGACACACCTAGGCAAAAATAAGGGCTTCCCGGCGAACCAAAAGGGGTTCGGGCAAAAATAAGGGATGAAATGAAAAAATCTATACACCGGCAAGTCGAAAACCTGAAAAGGCGGCTTGGGAAAAAATGGGTATCCCGGTGGACTGAAAACCCGAAAAGGCGGTCCAGGAAAAAGTTAGGGATATAAGCGTAATACTATGTCTCATTGGATCACCCTGCATCCGGACTTCAGTATCAACTATCAAGTTCAAACGGCACCAATCAATCAGCTTCATTTTCAACTACGCAGCAAAGAGATGAGACGCTTGAAGACATAAAGGCGATAGCAGAGTTGAAACCCAGTAGGATTATTTGCACATAGCTGTTTTGTTTTCTTTTCACAAAATTGTATAAACTATATGTTATTCGGCGGTGTGCTCTTACTAGGACGTCAGCCTCTTGTACAAAAAACGCCTATTTACAGGCAAATTTCAAAATCAATTCAAATTCACTTTTCCAGACAAATTGCCAATTGTTTTTCTTTTTCTGTTTTGTTTTTCAAAGAACGTCCAATGTTCACTTTTGATATATGCATTTGACACTAATTGCTAACTCATAAATATTTGCATACGAAACAAAGGACTAATTACAGGTGACATCAGAAACAGGGGCAATAATGAGTTGTCTAAGCGACCTAGTTGCTCTGTCCACCAAGGTACTAAAGTATGCTCAGCTGAAGAATGTAACCAAGATATCTCCACTCCCCGGAGAGTAAGACAAGACTCAACAATACTCTCCCCCGAGCTGAGTTGGTCTACCATCAGCCTCGAAAAGGCACAATATCTCCAGCAAGTCACCAACACTCTCCCCAAGCAGAGTAGCCTAAGGTCAGCCTTAAGGAAGTTGGGAATCCCCAGAAATCTCAATATTCCCCAGCGGAGTATACAGATGTTCCTAAGCAAGCATCCCCAGCAGTCTTAATATGAGATTGTTCCCCGGCAGAATACAGACATCCAGTGGAGCCACTTCCCAGTGCAGTCTCCAAAGTCTCCCCAGGAGAGTTGAATCAATCTCCCCAGTAGATTCTTGAAGCTTATCCCCAGTATATTCTGGAAGCTTATCCCCTGCAGAGTACGAATGCATCTCCCCGGCTCTATTCAAAGGTTATTCTCCACCAGAGCTTATAACTGGGTTATCCTCAGCTAATTACAACGGAAGGATCGTCCTCGGCGAAGTTCTTCCTATTCCCTAGCGGAGTTCATCAAATTCCCCAGCAAAACTTATCAACGGAATCCCCAGCGGAGTTATCATCAAAACCTCAACGAAGTATCTCTTCCCACAGAGTAATTCCCCGCAGAGTAATCTCTCCACCAAGTTTATTCCCCAACGGAGTCATCTTCTCCTACCGGTTTATTCCTGCAACTATCATCCCCCGCGGAGACGAAGAACTCTACTCTTCAAACGTCAGCCCAGGATTCAACAAACTTCCCAGCATCCGTCAAGGATTTATTTTCCTAGACGAAAATACATTCATAAACATCACATATTCATACATTATGGCATGCATACGCATCATACAACACGAATCTCATTTACTCTTGAGAACATCATGATATCATGCATTTCATACATCATGACATTGCATACAACTGATGTTTTTCCTTTTCAGGAAAAAGGTCAATCCAAAGATAATTACTATCAACCATCGCAATTCCAGATTCGATACCTGTATCCAGCCAGGGCATATCTGTAGACGACCAATTCCAGATTCGATTCCTGTATCTAGCCAGGGCATATCTGTGAGTAACTGATTGTAGATTCGATACCTGTATCCAGCCAGGGCATGTCTGCATGAAGAGTTTAGAGATTCGATACCTGTATCCAGCCATAGCATATCTGTAGACGACCAATTCCAGATTCGATTCCTGTATCTAGCCAGGGCATATCTGTGAGTAGCTGATTGTAGATTCGATTCCTGTATCCAGCCAGGGCATGTCTGCATGAAGAGTTTAGAGATTCGACTCCTGTATCCAGCCAGGGCATATCTGTAGACGACCAATTCCAGATTCGATTACTGTATCTAGCCATGGCATATCTGTGAGTAACTGATTGTAGATTCGATACCTGTAACCACCCAGGGAACGTCTGCATGAAGAGTTTAGAGATTCGATTCCTGTATCCAGCCAGGGCATATCTGTAGACGACTAATTCCAGATTCGATTCCTGTATCTAGCCAGGGCATATCTGTGAGTAACTGATTGTAGATTCGACACCTGTATCTAGCCAGGGCATGTCTGCATGAAGAGTTTAGAGATTCGATTCTTGTATCTAGCCAGGACACGTCTGTAAGCAACCTTTTGAAGTTCAAGATTCGACACCTGTATCTAGCCAGGGCATGTCTGCATGAAGAGTTTAGAGATTCGATTCTTGTATCTAGCCAGGACACGTCTGTAAGCAACCTTTTGAAGTTCAAGATTCGACACCTGTATCTAGCCAGGGCATGTCTGCATGAAGAGTTTAGAGATTCGATACCTGTATCCAGCCAGGGCATATCTGTAGACGACCAATTCCAAATTCAATTCCTGTATCTAGCCAGGGCATATCTGTGAGTAACTGATTGTAGATTCAACACCTGTATCTAGCCAGGGCATGTCTGCATGAAGAGTTTAGAGATTCGATACCTGTATCCAGCCAGGGCATATCTGTAGACGACCAATTCCAGATTCGATTCCTGTATCTAGCCAGGGCATATCTGTGAGTAATTAATTGTAGATTCGATACCTGTATCCCGCCAGGGCATGTCTGCATGAAGAGTTTAGAGATTCGATACATGTATCCAGCCAGGGCATATCTGTAGACGACCAATTCTAGATTCGATTCCTGTATCTAGCCAGGGCATATCTGTGAGTAACTGATTATAGATTCGATACCTGTATCCAGCCAGGGCATGTCTGCATGAAGAGTTTAGAGATTCGATTCCTGTATCCAGCCAGGGCACATTTGTAGACGACCAATTCCAAATTCGATTCCTGTATCTAGCCAGGGCATATTTGTGAGTAACTGATTGTGGATTCGATTCCTGTATCCAGCCAGGGCATGTCTGCATTGAAGGTTGGGATTTTTCCAAATTTGCCAAAAGTCAACTATCCTCAAAACTCCAATTTTTGACAAAAGGGCCCACTTTTTTCCACTTGATTTGGTCTTGTCATGCCACACACGTGTCCCATCTTTAATTTCATGACCAAACATTTATTTTTCTATTTTATTTCATTTTTATTGATTTAATTCATTATTAATCAATATTAAATCAAATAAAATCTAAAAATTTATGTAAAAGGGATTCTTGTGATTTGTACAGCTTGCAAATACCATGTAACACCTAGTCAATTCATATCAAGTCAAAACAAGCACACAAAATCAGATTTGGCCTATTTATGGAAGCTTGGTTATGGTGATCAAAATCCAATCTTGAATCTTCAATGCATTTGATTTGAGACCAAAAGACCAACCCTAATTCATTCTATAACACTCACATAAGCAAGCCAAACCGAGGACACGCATAGAACTCTGCAGAAACGGCCACACAACTTTGAGAAAAAAGCTTGAAAAGTGAGAGATCAAAAACGACATTGGAGGCATCTTCCAACAAAAAGCTCAACACATCTCTCTTCTTTGACATCCAGTGAAGCTATACCAAGTGAAACCAAGCCTTTTAGTTGCCTAAAACGCCCTGTAAGTCACCACGAATATGCCTCCGCACATGGAATCGTAACTCAGTTTTCTTGCATCCTTTTGCAAAATTTCTTGCATATTCATACTGACCATTAAAATTCTAAGCATTCTGCATTGTTTGATTTCATTCTTGTGGCTTCTAACCCCGTATCCAGAACCTAGGGTTCTTGTTCTTGTTTTTAGGCGTTTTTTATGCAGGTTAAATTAAGGCCAATGATGGGTATAGGATTGATCAGGGAGGAGAGACGAACACATTGATATTATCCATTTGCATTTATACAGCCTGTAACTCATGTTTGAACGACCCCTACGAATTTTTCTACGGATCTAAATCCGCAGGAAACAAACCAGGGAATTATGAAGAAGACGACCATGCGTCCTCTTCCTATTGGCTGGTTTAAACCAGCGCGCCATATGTTTTTTATTTCAGGAATAAGGCATTGTTTTGTATGTAATATTTAACTTCTATTCCACTAACGAATGAACGCGCTAGTTGAGTTGGCAAGCAGGTGGATGAAAAACCAATGGGACCTGGGTTCGAATCCCAGGTCCCCTAAAACTTTGTTACAATTTTTCCTCAGGTATTCATGTGTAGCATTCCAGGAGTGGATCACCATATGCCCCAGAGATCAGCATGCCAAGTGGCTTCAGGCCAAGATCCAGTGGTCAAAGTTGAAGGACAATCATACTCCTTGGTCAACATGCGCCTATGGAATCTGAAAAAAGTCCAACAGGCTGGACGTTTGGGCCCCAAAAATTGCTGATTCACACTCAGATCAGGCCCACACCCCCCTTGAGTTTGTTCTTTTTATTTTTCTTTTCATTATTTTCTATTTTCTATTTTATTATTATTATCACCTTAATTAATTAACTAACCCATTAATTTTTTATAAAAAATCAGAAAAACAACAAAAAATATTTTTATTAATTCCATTAATTCTATTATTACTATTTTTGTAAATAAACCATTAATTAATTCATTTCGTTTAATTAGGTTCAATTTTAATATATTTCGCATTAAATTAAAATCAATATAGAATTAGGGTTTTTAATATTTTTAATCATTCTCATCTTATTTCCTTAAATAATAAAAAAACAAAAATCTTTTCATTTAATTAATTAATTCAACTATTAATTTAGACCTAATTTTTAATTCAAAAAAATAACAAAAAAATATGTGTTATTTAACAAAAAGGGTCAAAACCCTAGGACACTCTGATTTAATTTTCTCGCGCGCGAATTATTTTTGATCCATATTTCAATTTTGTAACTGCTTCGAGAATGTAATAGTTTTAACTTAGGATTTTATTTATCGCTTTTATTTACTTTTCGCAATTTAATATTTAAGGGTTTGTCTTTGGCGATGTAAATACCTGACGCCTTGTAATAGCTTAGAATTATTTTCCGCAATTTAATTTCCGCAACCATTAACTGTTAGATGTTTGAATAATAGGCAATGCATGACAAGATAATCTTTAAACCTAAAATCAACAGTAGCTCACCATTAACATGTACAAAGATAATATAACTGAAAAATGACACACTTGCACATGCCACCCCTAAGGTACACCTCACTTGGTTGCCTCGAACGTGGTCACTGGGTATAGGAAGTTTTAGAGGTCGCCCTCTTGTCCAAAGATCATAAGTTGCCTCGAAACGGTTGCCTCGGATAAAAATGATCTAAGACATTAGGGTTACCGCTAAGGCATCCTAACATTGCTTTAGCGACCACACGTCCCTTAATCGAATTGACCCGAAAACTCTAACGACGATGCTACCTACTCCTCAATAGTGGGATAGCATTGTCTAAAGGACACTTGCACAATTTAATTCCTTTTTGAGTAGGTAGATGTTCTTAAGTACTTTCTCCTTTTAAAAACAAAACTTTTCGCACTCACACTCTCTTCAAAAACAAAACTCCTTTTCAAACCCACAAACACAAAGAAAAGCAAACTTTTGAAAACATAATGAGCAAGTACCTAAGAGCCTGTGGATAACCACGGATAGAAAGGGTGCTAACACCTTCCCTTTCTATAATCTACCTCCCGAACCATAGAAATATCTCAAAAAGGAATTTTTCTGTGCTTTTGTCCTTTCCTTGTTGGATAAAATAAAAGACGGTGGCAACTCTTGCTTACCGCGACATTTTGCGAAAACAAACGCAAAACATGAACGAGGAGAATATGGGTCTTCTAAGGAGTCATTAAGCACCAACTGACCTTAGAACCTTAAATTAACCAACTTGGCCATAGAACAGTAGCAGTATGCTACACTCATTGAGACTAAACTCTCGCGATGATTCCGACCGCAAGAAAAGGTTGCTAAACTGGAATTATGACCGATTGAAGGTAGTCAGTGATATTGAGATCCTCTAGAACCCGGCTACTATTTTTAGGACACGTTTAAACCAACTGAACTGAAAGAGGGTAGTACCTAAGCTCCATGCCAGCCTGAAATCTAAGGGCTCTCAGTATGACTTGTGTGCCTTTACCATGTTTGCTTTTTATGGATACTTGTGGTGTGCCTTTATCATGTCATCATGACATCATAACATTGCATACATCTTGCAATAGGACTAACCTATTTCAAAGACAAGAGGGTTTCATCTTTGCTCTATTTTGTAGGTCATCATGATGCCCATGCGTAGGAATACTATCCAGATCAACTTTGTCCAAGTACCTACCCTGCTTAAAGATTTGGTTGTCAGTATTCCAGACACTACTTCCTTCATCAGAAGGCATGGTTCTCTTCTCAGTTTGGTCACTTCAAAATTGGACGAACAAATGATGAGTGTCCTGGTCCAGTTCTATGATCCGTTGTACCATTGTTTTACTTTCCAGGACTTCCAGCTAGTTCCTACCCTAGAAGAGTTCTCTGAGCTTCTCGGTATCTCCGTCTTGGAACAGACTTCGTTTACTGGTTAGGAAAAGACTCTTAAGCCCGAAGAAATTGTTTTAGCCCTTCACTTGACCAAGGAGGAGGTAATGGCTAACTGGGAAACTAGAAGTGGAGCTAAGGGTTTTCTAACTAAGTTTTTGGTTAACAAAGCTAATTACTTCTGGGACAACTTAGACTTCAAGGCGTACGAGGACATTCTGGCTCTCTTGATTTATGGTCTGGTATTGTTTTCGAATCCTGACACTTTTGTTGATATTAATGCCATAAAGATCTTCATCTCTCAGAATCCGGTACCCACTCTCTTGGGTGATATCCTTCATCAGCTCTATGCTCGTACTGCCCAAAAGCGGGGAACTTTGATGTGCTGTGCTCCTTTATTGTCGAGGTGGTTTATTTCGCACCTCCCTAAGTCCGTACTGAAGAACAAAGAAGGAATGGGTTGGGCTTATAGGGTGATGTCTCTTTCTAATAATGACATTATCTAGACTCTCAAAGGTATGGATGAGGTGACTGTCATTGATCGCTGTGGAGAGTATCCTAATGTTCCATTGATCGGAACCCATGGAGGGATTTCTTACAACCCATGTTTAGCTCTCCGTCAGTTTGGAAGAGCCAGAAGGGAAGGGCCTCATGAGATGTTGATGCCTCACATCATCTTTGATTTTTAGGGAGATAGCGACGAGCTGCGTCGTAGATTCATAAGGGCTTCGGACAAAGTTCACCAATCTGACCCACATGAGTTGGGACCAAAGACTTCTCTGCCAATGGAGCCATATCTCAGATGGGTCCGCATCCGTGCCCAGAAGCTAGGTATGCCATATGAAGCTGTCAGGCCTGTTACTCTTGAAGTTGCTAATGAGGAAGGGGTTCTTCCAACTATTCTCCATCCTTATATGCCCACTGACATTGGGGCACTGAAGAGATCTTGGATGCAACTGCGGGATGAATGGGATTCTTACAGAGAGAGGTTCAACGAGCAAGAACAAAAGATCCAGAAGCTGACTAGGCAACTGGAGAACGAGCGGATCCTGAATGATTATGTCTGCACTGAGAAGAAGAGACCATGGGAGCGTTGATTGACCTTTGATGATTTCCTTTCCAGTTTTTATTCACTTTTCAGTGTTTTCATTCTTGTAGCGCCCTGAGGACATCAGTTAAACAATTTGAATTTTGAAATTTAAATCTAATAAAGTGTGTTTCCTTTCTTGTTTACAAATTTGAATCCCGGTTGTCTTTGAAATCATAATCATACGCATTTCATCTCATGCACTTCATAAACAGGTACCCTTTACAGGTCTCTCATATTCTCGCTGTTTATTTCAGCAATGGCTCTCCAACAAGACAACCAAGATCTCCGGGCTCAAAACGCCCAACTTCAAGAAATGTTCTTGAACCTATCCCAGGGGCAAGAAGAAATAAAAGCTCTCCTCACAAGGGGCTTGGTCCTAGGGAATCCAGGTAGCATCAAGAATGAATAGTTGGAAGGGCTACAAATCGAGTTAGCAACAATGAAGATCCAGATGATGGGACAGCTGGTGGGCCAGATGGCTCTCATTCAAGACTTAGCTCAAAGACAAGAAGAGCTCAGGGTCCTCGTCAACAAGCTGCTTCAAAATAGCCAAGTGGGGCAAGCAACTAGGGTTGAAGATCAAATCATCATTCAACCTCCTTTGAGACAAGAAGACAAAGGAAAAGCTCCCCAGCTTGTTTCAGGGTCACAAGCCCAGCAACAACCTCGCCAGCGTCAACGGGGTAATCAGCGCAAGCAAAATGCATCTGGAAGACATTTCTCTAAGACTGATATACCATCATCTTTAATACTGAAACGCTTGTTGGAGGTCAATCTGATTACTCTAAAGGATCCTCCCCGGAATCCCAATACCTCTGCTCCTGGCTATCGTCCTGACGCCTTTTGTGTATACCACTCCCATAGTCCTGGTCATGATACTGACGATTGTTGGACTTTGAAAAACAAAATCCAAGACTTGATTGAGGGAGGAGTGCTGGAATTCATGCCGGATGGCGAGATGAAAATATTCTGCTGAAGGTTCTCCACTTGAGATGACTAGTTCAAACTAAGAGACTTTTTGTTCATTTGAATTCTGAAGTTGTATTTTTATTTGCTTATTCAAACAATTATTATCATGTCAAACTTTTTTATTTTTAATAATGCATTACACGTGTCTGTTTTGAATTAATTGTTTCACTATGCTTAAATTGCTTCATATTTCCTTTTTGTGATGTTCAACTCTCGATTAAAACAAATTTTTTTTAAGCCTTTAGAGGGAGAATGACGAAAATGATATCAAAATCTCTACAGTATGCTTTTGAACAAACCCCGTTGACGAGGTACATGCATTGTTTCAAATCCTAAACAATGGAGTTATAAGGAAGATAATCCCTAGTCAACCCCTTTGAGCCAAAGAAGTTGGAGTTTTTCTTTTCACAAATTAGAACCCTTAATTATAACCTGGGGCAAGGTAGTTTTCTGAGTTGATCCAGGTGCACAATGAATGGCATCAAAGAAGTCCTTCCAAAACAAAAGACGGTGTTGGTTCCGTATAATCGTAAGGACAAGCAGTCATTATCTCTCAAAATAAAAGCCCAATAAGTCAAAACATGTGAAGGAGACTTAAGAAAAACTGGGGCATCCCGCTGACTGTAATCACAAAAAGAAACAGTTCAGGAAAAAGACAGGGATAATAAAATCAAAAAGAAATAGATCCTGCAAACTCTCAACAAAATGACTGCCTGTTCAAAATAAATTGTCAGTATCAGAATCATCACTGGAATATCAGAGCAAAGACTCAAACGAGATCTAAATGCACGATTAGCTGAGTTTAGGAACGAAGAACATCACGAAGAGCGGGTGGGTAGAAATAAATTTTGAGCCTTTTCCTTTGTTTCTTAAACCGTGAACCAGGCCACGTTATAACCCTTAAAAATTCCTAGCTGAAGCATGGGTTAGTCCGAAAGCATATTGTTACAAAGGTATCCTGACTCCTGTAGGGCTTGCTGTAAATCCTGAGTTGACATCACATTTTACAAAAAAATTAAATTGCATGTTTCACTGGAAAAATGCATTTTCAAAAATTTCAAAACAAACATAAGCTTTGCATTCTTAAAATAATATTGTTTGCATATGAATATTTGTTCAACAGAAGAGAAATTCGCAAGATGAATATCTAGTGAACAAAAAAAACCTTCTCAATAAAAAGGATCACCTCAAGTGGAAAAACACTTCCAATCCAGGGGCACGACATGAGCATTGTCCATCATCTGGGGCAGTTAAGTCAAGATTCAAGGAATCTCTCAAAATGCCAAATAGCCAGGGGCAAATCTCCATCTGAATCAATTGGGGCATTGGACGTGAATTCCAGCAACGAATCTTGCATGATCAAACGAAGATCTTCTGGTAGTATGGTAACACAACACTACCAACAGTGGCACCTCCCAACATCCTGAGAGCATGGACATAGTCAAAAAAGTACTACGCATAATCAAAGACCCGCTAGGTTGACTGGCCTAGGCAAAAATAAGGTCTCCCCGGCGAACCAAAAGGGTTCGGGCAAAAATAAGGGATGAAAATGAAAAATTTGTACACCCAGCAAGTCGAAAACCTGAAAAGGCGGCTTGGGCAAAAAAGGGTATCCCGGTGAACTGAAAACCCGAAAGGGAGGTCCAAGCAAAAATTAGGGATCAAAGCGTACGACTATATCTCGTCATCTCGTCACTGGCCTACCAGAAGAAGACTTGTCATTTTGACCGAAAGATACCAAGCACCTCATAGGTTGGGATAATACTTGATCCACAAGGCCTCCGCAGGCACCTTCTCCCGCAGAAACAGGGGCAATAAGAATTGTCCAAGCGGTATAGTTGCTCTGTCCACCAGGTACCAAGGTATATATTCAGCTGAAAAATATGGCTAAGATACTATCACTCCCCACAGAGTAAGACAATATTGGTAGCTCTCCCAGCTAAGACTTGCAGTTGAAAAAAATCAGTAATACCCTCCCCAAGAAGAGTTAATCTACCATCATCCCCAAGAAGGTGTGGTATCCCCAGAAGATCTTAATCTTCCCCAGTGGAGTATAAAGATATTCCCGAGCAAGTATAAGAGCATCTCCGACAGTCTTAATATTCTTCAACAGAGTATAAGAATGTTCTCCGGCGGAATACAAGATACCCCAGTGGAGTCATTTCCTCAGCGCAGTCTAAAAAAGGCTTCCCCGCTAGAGTTGAATCATCTTACCCAGTAGATTCTGGAAGCTTATCCCCTGCAGAGCACAAATAAACCTCCCCAGCCAAATTCAGAAGGTTATCCTCACAAGCGTCTAACTGGGTTATCCTCAGCAGGTTGCAAATGAAAGGTCATCCCCAGCGAAGTTCTTTCTATCCCCAGCAGAATTCATCATTTAAATCCCCAACAGAGCTTATCAACAGAATCCCCAGCGGAGTTATCATTAAAATCTTCAGCAGAACGTCTCCTCCCCACAGAGTAATTCCCCTCAGAATAATCTCTTCATCAGTTTATTCCCCAACAAAGTTCTTTTCTCCTGCAGGCTTATTCTCACAATCATCTTCGTTCGTCATCCCCAGCGAAAATGAAGAACTCAACTCTATTCTCCAGCAACTCCAGGATTTATTTTCCCCAGCTAAAACATCACATTTCCATACATCATGATACATGCATATACGCATCATACCATGCAATCTCATTTATGTTGAGAACATCATTGCTTGATCCATCTCATGCATTGCATGTGACTGACCTTTTACCTTTCAGGAAAGATGCAGTTAAGTCCCCAGCTTAGTCAAAGACCTGACCAGTTCTTAAATCTCAATTTATTTATCCTCGGTTGAATTTCAGATAAGGTCCTCAATCTGTACAATTTCCCTACATCATAGTGTGGACAATTACTATAACCTCAACGGTATACTCCATTGAGCACGAGTCAGTTCCTAGATCTTGATGTTTTCCTCCGTCATAGTGTGGACGAGTTCTATAACCTCGACGGTATACTACGTTGAGCACGAGACAGTTCCTAGATCTTGATGAAGATGTTTCCCTATGTCATAGTGTGGACGAGTACTATAACCTCAATGGTATACTCCATTGAGCACGAGTCAGTTCCTAGATCTTGATGTTTTCCTCTGTCATAGTGTGGACGAGTTCTATAACCTCGACGGTATACTCCGTTGAGCACGAGTCAGTTCCTAGATCTTGATGTTTTCCTCTGTCATAGTGTGGACGAGTTCTATAAGCTCAGCGGTATACTCCATTGAGCACGAGACAGTACCTAGATCTTGATGAAGATGTTTCCCTACGTCATAGTGTGGACGAGTACTATAACCTCAACCGTATACTTCATTGAGCACGAGTCAGTTCCTAGATCTTGATGTTTTCCTCCGTCATAGTGTGGACGAGTTCTATAACCTCGACGGTATACTCCACTGAGCACGAGGGAGTTCCTAGATCTTGATGAAGATGTTTCCCTATGTCATAGTGTGGACAAGTACTATAACCTCAACGATATACTCCATTGAGCACGAGTCAGTTCCTAGATCTTGATGTTTTCCTCCGTCATAGTGTGGACGAGTACTATAACCTCAACAATATACTCCATTGAGCACGAGTCAGTTCCTAGATCTTGATGTTTCCCTCTGTCATAGTGTGGATAAGTTCTATAACCTCAGCGGTATACTCCATTGAGCACGAGACAGTTCCTAGATCTTGAAGAAGATGTTTCCCTACGTCATAGTATGGACGAGTACTATAACCTCAATGGTATACTCTATTGAGCACGAGTCAGTTCCTAGATCTTGATGTTTTCCCCCGTCATAGTGTGGACAAGTACTATAACCTCAACGGTATACTCCATTGAGCACGAGTCAGTTCCTAGATCTTGATGTTTTCCTCCGTCATAGTGTGGACGAGTACCATAACCTCAACGGTATACTCCATTGAGCACGAGTCAGTTCCTAGATCTTGATGTTTTCCTCCGTCATAGTGTGGACAAGTTCTATAACCTCCACGGTATACTACGTTGAGCACAAGACAGTTCCTAGATATTGATGAAGATGTTTCCCCCCAGTTGAATTATGGACAGGTTCTTAAGACTCAGCCGAGGCATTCTCTCAGTTGAAGTACAAGCAAGTTCCTAAATCTCAACAAAAGTTAGACTTCCCCAGCGGAATCTTTTACAACAACAGGTATGCAAGTTCTCGCTAAGGAATCTATTATGCGATCGACACTCCTATAGATGGCATCTGTAAGCCCATCCTCCTACCAACAGTCTCCAAATGGCATCTGTAAGCCCATTACCGACATCACAATGCTGATACTACACCATGCAAGTGCAAATTTCTGGGCACTCTAGTGTTCAATTATCTTCCACCTTCAGATTACGAAAGGCTCGAAAGCCAATCTATATCTTCAGGTTTAAGAAAATTGAACAGGGGCAACTGTTGTACCCCAAAATTTTCCCTCCCATATTCCTCAAGACTTGTCAAGAAGATGCTTCAAGTTGCTCAAGTTGGCTCAAGGTTTGGACAGTCAAATCATCTCCTAAGGCAGTCAATTCAAAATTAGGGTTTTGTGTTGCATCAAGGTCCTCACATCCAAATAACCTCAAGTGCTCCCCAATGTCATAATATGTTCTTAAGTTCATCCATGTCAAATTTCAAGCCTTGTAGAGGAAGTTTGGTCAGTCAATTGCTCAAGAGTCCCAAAAATCGACTGTGCTAGGGCAAAAGTCAACTGTGTCCCAAATACAGTCAAACCTCAAGATTTTTTATCAACATTCTCATTTTGAAGGATAATTCATCATTTGATCAAGGGTTTATCATGATTCATCAAGGATTTCTCAAGATTCATCAAGATTCAAAAGTTGCTAAATTAGGGTTTTGTAGGAAAAGTCAACTCAACTTTGACCAAGCATAACTTTCTCATACTTTATGAGAAATGACCCATCCGAAGCTCATTTTGAATAGGATGCAATTTCCTACAATCCATCTTCACACCCCAAGATCAAGAAATGCACTCACAAAAAGTTACAAATTTGGACATTATAGGTCATTTTTGAAAGTCAACAAAAACACCTTTTTTTCCAAAGCTTATAACTTGAGCATGGAAGATTAAAATGACATGATACAAAAAGGGTTGATTATAGTACATCTCAAGGTTTCCAAAAAGTCAAAGAACACCTCCAAAAGTTCAAAATTGAGGAAGTTGAGTATTGTTGAAGTTGGGCATTTTTCCAAATTTGCCAAAAGTCAACTATCCTCAAAACTCCAATTTTTGACAAAAGGGCCCACTTTTTTCCACTTGATTTGGTCTTGTCATTCCACACACGTGTCCCATATTTAATTTCATGACCAAAAATTTATTTTTCTATTTTATTTCATTTTTATTGATTTAATTCACTATTAATCAATATTAAATCAAATAAAATCTAAAAATTTATGTAAAAGGGATTCTTGTGATTTGTACAGCTTGCAAATACCATGTAACACCTAGTCAATTCGTATTAAGTCAAAACAAGCACAAAAAATCAGATTTGGCCTATTTTTGGAAGCTTGGTTATGGTGATCAAAATCCAATCTTGAATCTTCAATGCATTTGATTTGAGACCAAAAGACCAACCCTAATTCATTCTATAACACTCACATAAGCAAGCCAAACCGAGGACACGCATAGAACTCTGCAGAAACGGCCACACAACTTTAAGAAAAAAGCTTGAAAAGTGAGAGATCAAAAACGACATTGGAGGCATCTTCCAACAAAAAGCTCAACACAACTCTCTTCTTTGACATCCAGTGAAGCTATACCAAGTGAAACCAAGCCTTTTCGTTGCCTAAAACGCCCTGTTAGTCACCATGAATATGCCTCTACACATGGAATCGTAACTCAGTTTTCTTGCATCCTTTTGCCAAATTTCTTGCATATTCATACTGGCCATTAAAATTCTAAGAATTCTGCATTGTTTGATTTCATTCTTGTGGCTTCTAACCCCGTATCCAGAACCTAGGGTTCTTGTTCTTGGTTTTAGGCATTTTTTATGCAGGTTAAATTAAGGCTAATGATGGGTATTGGATTGATCAGGGAGGAGAGACGAACACATTGATGTTCTCCATTTGCATTTATACAGCCTGTAACTCATGTTTGGATGGCCCCCGTAGGAAACAAACTAGGGAATTATGAAGAAGACGACCACGCGTCCTCTTCCTATTGGCTGGTTTAAACCAGCGCGCCATATTTTTTTTATTTCAAGAATAAGGCATTGTTTTGTATATAATATTTAACTTATATTCCACTAACGAATGAATGCGCTAGTTGAGTTGGCAAGCAGGTGGATGAAAAACCAATGGGACCTGGGTTCGAATCCCAGGTCCCCCAAAACTTTGTTACAATTTTTCCTCAGGTATTCATGTGTAGCATTCCAGGCGTGGATCACCATATGCCCCAGAGATCAGCATGCCAAGTGGCTTCAGGCCAAGATCTAGTGGTCAAAGTTAAAGGACCATCATACTCCTTGGTCAACATGCGCCTATAGAATATGAAAAAAGTCCAACAGGCTGGACGTTTGGGCCCCAAAAATTGCTGATTCACAATCAGATCAGGCCCACACCCCCCTTGAGTTTGTTCTTTTTATTTTTCTTTTCATTATTTTCTATTTTCTATTTTATTATTATTATCACCTTAATTAATTAATTAGCCCATTAATTTTTATAAAAAATCAGAAAAACAACATAAAATATTTTTATTAATTCCATTAATTCTATTATTACTATTTTTGTAAATAAACCATTAATTAATTCATTTAGTTTAATTAGGTTCAATTTTAATATATTTCGCATTAAATTAAAATCAATATAGAATTAGGGTTTTTAATATTTTTAATCATTCTCATCTTATTTCCTTAAATAATAAAAAAAACAAAAATCTTTTCATTTAATTAATTAATTCAACTATTAATTTAGACCTAATTTTTAATTCAAAAAATAACAAAAAAATATGTTTTATTTAACAAAAAGGGTCAAAACCCTAGGACACTCTGATTTAATATTCTCGCGCGCGAATTATTTTTGAACCATATTTCAATTTTGTAACTGCTTCGAGAATGTAATAGTTTTAACTTAGGATTTTATTTATCGCTTTTATTTACTTTTCGCAATTTAATTTTTAAGGGTTTGTCTTTGGCGATGTAAATACCCGACGCCTTGTAATAGCTTAGAATTATTTTCCGCAATTTAATTTCCGCAACCATTAACTGTTAGATGTTTGAATAATAGGCAATGCATGACAAGATAATCTTTAAACCTAAAATCAACAGTAGCTCACCATTAACATGTACAAAGATAATATAACTGAAAAATGACACACTTGCACATGCCACCCCTAGGGTACACCTCACTTGGTTGCATCGAACGTGGTCACTGAGTATAGGAAGTTTTCGAGGTCGCCCTCTTGTCCAAAGATCATAAGTTGCCTCGAAACGGTTGCCTCAGATAAAAATGGTCTAAGACATTAGGGTTACCGCTAAGGCATCCTAACATTGCTTTAGCGACCACACGTCCCTTAATCGAATTGACCCGAAAACTCCAACGGCGATGCTACCTACTCCTCAATAGTGGGATTGCATTGTCTAAAGGACACTTGCACAGTTTAATTCCTTTTTGAGTAGGTAGATGTTCTTAAGTACTTGCTCCTTTTAAAAACAAAACTTTTCGCACTCACACTCTCTTCAAAAACAAAACTCCTTTTCAAACCCACAAACACAAAGAAAAGCAAACTTTTGAAAACATAATGAGCAAGTACCTAAGAGCTCGTGGATAACCACGGATAGAAAGGGTGCTAACACCTTCCCTTTCTATAATCTACCTCCCGAACCATAGAAATATCTCAAAAAGGAATTTTTCTGTGCTTTGTCCTTTCCTTGTTGGATAAAATAAAAGACGGTGGCAACTCTTGCTTACCGCGACATTTTGCGAAAACAAACGCAAAACGTGAACCAGCATTCCAAAACAGTCAGTTCTCATTCCCACCGATCACAAAGGGACATAATCCTGTAGGCCCAACCCAGCACGTAAGGGTTCCCCATTTCTGAGCAGTACGAGCATAGAGAGTGTGCAGAATATCACCCAAGAGAGTGGGCACAGGATTACGGGACATGAAAATCTTCACTGCATTCACGTCAACAAAGGAATCTGAGTTTAGAGAAGCACCAGGACGTCTTCAAAAGCCTGAAAGTCTAAACTGTCCCAGAACTGATTAGCCCGATCAACCAAGAACTTAGTCAAGAAGCCTTTTGTCCCACTCCGAGTTTCCCAATTAGACATTACCTCAGCCTTTGTTAGAAGTAGGGCTGAAGCAATCTCTTTTGACCTAAGGGATACCTCCCAACCTGTAAACAGCGTCTGCTCTATAATAGAAATACCAAGTAGGTCAAAGAACTCTTCCAAGGTAGGGACCAACTGGTAGTCCGGAAAAGTGAAGCAATGGTACAATGGATCAAAGAACTGGAATAAGACACTCATCATCTGTTCATCCAGCTTGGAGGTGACTAGATTGAGGAGGTGCCCATGTCTTCTGCCTAAAGAGGAAGTATCAGGGATCTTTGAAACCAAGTCCCTAAGCTGAGTAGGGATCTGCACAAAATTGATCTGAATGGTGTTTCTACGCATAGATGCCATGATCTGCAAAACAGAACAAAGATGAATCTCATTGGTCTTTGAAATGGTTAGTCCAATGCAATATGAATGCAATGTCATGATGCATTATGTCATGATAGAAATGCACCACAAGTATTCACAGATAGCAAACATGGTAAGGGAAAACAAGTCACACAAATAGCCCTTAGATTTCAGGATGGCATGGAGTTTAGGTACTACCCCCTTTCAGTTCAGTTGGTTCAACCTGTCCTATAAATAGTAACCGGGTTCTAGAGGATCTCAATATCACTGAACACCCTCGATCGGTCATAATTCCAGTTTAGCAACCTTTTCTTGCAGCCGTAATCATCGCGAGAGTTTGGTCTCAATGAGTGTAGCATACTGCTACTGTTCTATGGCCAAGTTGGTCAATTATAGGTTCTAAGGTCAGTTGGTGCTTAATGACCCCTTAGAAGACCCATATTCTCCTTGTTCCACCACAAGGGATATCGGTACAAACTAAAGTGCCACACAAACCTAGCTACTACTTCAACCGTATCGGTCTACGCCATAAAGTTCCCTCACAGTCTATTGCTACTTACCTAAAGGGTGCCCCCAGATCCGGGTTAGGATCTATAGTAACTCCGATTCAGACCAACAAATATAAAGCATACAAAGCAAGCAATTGAAAACACAATGATGAACTAATCCTAAGGTACACCCCACTTATAAATATCCCCAGCAGAGTCGCCAGTTCTGTGATACGGTGGGAAGAACTGACTATTTTTGGAATGCTGGTTTGCGTTTTGAGTTTGTTTTTGAAAAATGTCGCGGTAAGCAAGAGTCGCCACCGAATTTTATTTTATCCAACAAGGAAAGGAAAAAAGCACAGAAAAATTTCTTTTTTGAAATTATTCTGAGTACGGGGGGTAGATTATAGAAAGGGAAGGTATTAGCATCCTTTCTATCCATGGTTTTCCATGGGCTCTTAGATTATTTCTCATCATTTTCAAAATTGTTTTCTTTGTGTTTTGTTGGTTTTGAAAAGTTTTTGTTTTTAACTTCGATTTAACTCTTGCTTCTGTCCTTAAGAGTGTAATGAAGTGTCTTTGAAAACTTGTTTGTAAAAGTGTGTAAGTGTGAAAAAAAGTTTTGTTTTGGATGAGCAAGTATCTAAGAACTATCTACCTACTCGAAAAAGGAATCGTTCTATGCTAATTTCCTTTAGACAATGATATCCTACTATTAGTGAGTAGGTAGCACTATCGTTGGAGTTTGAGGGTCAATTCGAATGAGGGACATACGATCACTAAAGCAACATTAGGACGCCTTAGCGGTAACCCTAATGTCTTAGATCATTTATTTGAGGCGATGATATCTGAGGCAACCTTTCTGAGGCAACTATGATCTTTTAGATAAGAGGGCGACCTCTAAAACGGCCTATACTGAATGAATGTGTACAAAGGCAACCAAGTGGGGTGTACCCTAGGAGAGCACATGTGCGAGTATGTTGTTTTCAGTTATTTTTATCTTTGCACATGTTAAGGGTGATCTAATTTGATTTTAAGATTAAGCATTCATTCTTGTCATCCAAACCCTATTATCAAACATCTAACAGTTGTATAGCTTGTGAAATTAAAATGCGGAAATTAAATTACAAGGCGTCGGGTATTTACATTGCCAAAAGCAACCCTTTGAAAATAAAATAAAGCGGTAAAATAAATAAAGGTCCTAATTAATTATTACATACCGGAAGCAGATACATCAATTGGATAAAGAAAAATAAAGCGCGACGCGAAATTAAATCGAATGCGAATTAGGGTTTTGACCCTTTTAAAAGAAAATGCTTTTTTTGTTGTTTTTACTTTAAGAAAAGAAATTAAATCCTAAATTAAATACTAAATTAATTATAAAATAAATTAATTGATAAAAAATAATAAATGACATATTTTTGGAGTTTTGATTATTTTAAGAAGGAAATTAAAATAATTGAATTCGAGTTAAAACCTAATGTTTTCTAATTAATTTTAAATATTTACAAAATAAGTTAAAGTTATTCTAGAATTAAAAACCTAATTAATTAATTAAAATTTATTAAAGAAAAATAAAGTTCTGAATTTTAATTGGCCAAAAGTGCATTTTTGTGATTTTTGATAAAAAAAAGAAGATTTGTTATTGGTTAGAAATTAACTAAATAAAATAAAATAACTAAATAATAGAAAAAATATAAAAGAAAGAGTGAGAATGGGCCTTTTTTGGAGGGTGTAGAAAGCATTTTGGTTGGCCCATTTAAAGCTGACCCAATTGACGTTTTGGGATCCTGTGTACATGCGTTGACTGAGTCCATGGTGCTCCTTCAAAATTTGACCACCAGATCTGGCCATCTGGCCATCTGGCACATTTGATGAGCAAGGCGCATGGTGGATAGTAGACTTGAATACACACTAGATTACCTGAAAACAAATGTGAAAATGTAAATTGCTGGAGGCAGGGATCGAACCCCTGACCTCCAGCCTTTTGGTGCTTTAAGGCTAACGTGGCTGCCACTGGAGCGCTTGTCTTTATTTGTTATAATAACACAAACATAATATAATATAAAAAACAGAAATCAATGGCTAGAAAATAAAAAAAGCGCGCAATTATTTGAACCGGCCTATGGATGGATGACACGAGTGCTTCTTCTTCCTCTCTCCGTGGAAAAAAACAAAGCACCTATACCAACGGACAAAGGTCCGTCGCTACAAGCATGCCCACCTTCAAAATCTTGCACAGGCCACAAAAATGGACTCTAAGACCATGATTGGATTCGTCTCAACCTACTGATCACAACCATGGCCATTACTGAAGCTAATTTTCCCTGAAACAAAAAGCCCTAAAAACAAGGACGAAACCCTAGCAATGGTGGATCTTGATACAGGTCAGATAAATGAAATCAAATAATACCAAAAGATTGCAAATGGCATGGTGATCACAAATATGCAATTATTTCATGTTAACAATGCCTAATTTATGAAATACGAAATCAAGAACAGGGCCATGTTACGAATGACTTACAGCGCGTACAAAGGTCTGAAAATGCCTAGTTCTGCTTGCTTTCGCTTGTGGTGATTGCTAGGAAGATATTGAGACACTTGCCAAGCCCTGAAAATGCCTCTGTGATTGATTTTGATCTCAAGCTTTTTCTTGATTTTTCCAATTCTGTTCTACCTCTAGAACTGATTTCCAACCCTTGTTTTGGTCTGCACACGACCTTTATGTATTACTCAATGCATTAGGTTTGAATTGGCTGTCCAAATCTTTCTCTATTAATGCTTTGATATTTGATTTGATCTCCTTTTACAACCTTCCAATTTTGGATTGATTTGAATCTTTTTGTACCTTTATGCCTTGATACGAATTAGGGAAGGTATGCTAGCTGTGATTAAAGCCTGAAACAGTAAAAAAAATCCATTGGTATCAATGCTTTGGATTTTATTTGATTTAAATAAAATTAATTCAAATAAAAATCAAAATAATTAATAAAAATGTGATATGGACACATGGCCAAGGCTAGAGCACGTGGGCCATAATGCAAATTCAGAACAAGTGAAAAAGAATAGGCCCATTTGGCAAAAATTGAAGTTTTGGGGATAGTTGACTTTTGGTAATTTTGCAAAAAAGTCCAACTTCAACATTGCATAACTTCTTCAATTTTGAAATTTTGGATGTGTTCTATGACTTTTTAGAAATCTTGGGATGTTCTCTAATCAACCCTTTTGGTCTCATCTCAATTTGATATTCCATACTCAAGTTAGAAGCTTTGTAAAAAAGGTATTTTTGTTGACTTTTCAAAATGACCTATAATGTCCAAATTCATAACTTATTGTGAGTGCATTTTTTGATCTTGGGATCTGAAGATGGATTGTAGGAAATTTCATCCTCTTCAAAATGATCTTTGGATGGGTTATTTCTCATAAAGTATGAGAGAGTTATGCTTGGTCAAATTTGGGTTGACTTTTCCTACAAAACCCAATTTAGCAACTTTTGAATCTTGATGAATTTTGAGCAATCCTTGATGAATCATGATCAACCCTTGATAAAATGATGAAATATACTTCAAAATGATAATTTTTACAAAAAATATTGAAGTTTGACTGTATATAGGTCTCAGTTGACTTTTGCCCTAACATAGTCGATTTTTGGACCTTTGAGCAATTGACTGAGCAAACTTCCTCTGCAAGGCTTGAAATTTGATATGGATGATCTTGAGAACATATTAGGACATTGGGGAGCACTTGAGGTCATTTTTATTAAAGGATCTTGATGCAACATAAAGCCCTAATTTAGGGTAGACTACCTTAGGAGAGAGCTTGTCTGACCAACTCTTGGACTACCTTGAGCAACTTGCAGATTTTTCTTGCAATGTTTTGAGAAATATGGGAGGGAAAATTTTGGGGTACAATAGAGTTGTAAGGTTCAATTCGAAAGGGACGTACTATCATTAAAGCAATGTTAGGACACCTTAGTAGTAACCCTAGAGTCTTAAGATCACATTCGAGGCAACATTTTCGAGGCAAAATTTCCGAGGCAACATTTCTGAGGCGACGATTGATATTTTTAGACAAGAGGGCAACCACTAAGACACCCTATACCTAATGACCGTTTACCGAAGGAAACCGAAGTGTGAGTATACCCTAAGAGTATTATGTGCAAGTGATATGTTTTCAATTATTTAGTCTTTGCACATTAGGGTTTTCTATCTGGATTAATTTGTCATGCATTCTTGTCATACAATCATATTAGCATACATCTAAACAGTCAAATATTTGCGAGAATTAAAATGTGAGAAAGTAAATCTACGCTATTACAAGGCTTCGGGGAAGGGGATTAATTACATAGCCAAAAACCCAGGAAAAAGCGATAAATAAAAGCCCTAGATTAAACTATTAGAAACCATGAACAGTTACAACAATATCGTAAAAATAATAACACGCGCGCGATGAATCGAATGCAAGACAACTAGGGTTTTGACCCTTGAATCAAACCTAATTGCGATTGATTTAAAAAATGTTTTTGTTATGTTTTAGGAAAATAACAGAATCGTTAAATTAAAGGAAAATCCTAAGTCTAATTAATTTTACACTAAGATAAATAAATTAATTCACCTAAAAGCATATTTTTTGTATTTTTATTTATTTGAGAAAAAGATAAAAATAAAAATAAATCAAAAGTTTAACCTAATTTCTATTTGATTTTCAATTGTGAAAGAAATTATAATTGCCCTAAATTAATTAAACTAATTGATAAAAAACATTTATTAAGAAAATAAATCTTTTTTTTTGTGATTTTCTGATTGGTTAATTTAAAATAAAAATAAAAATTTAAAACAAAATAAATAAAGAAAAATAATTAAATACAAAAAAAAAAGATAACCGAATGGGCCTGTGATCAGCAGATCTGGTTCTAGAAGATAGTATGCGCTGGAATCTGGTTCTGACCGCTGGATCCAGCAGATGACCCTCAGAAGATAGTATGCGCTGGATCTGATTCTTACCGCTGGATCCAGCAGATGATGGCCCTCAGAAGGCGAGGTGCGCTGGATCTGGCTCTGACTGATGGATCCAGAAGGCGATCGGGGGACGCTTGATCTGGTCCTAGCTGATGGGCCCAGAAGGTGATGCGCTGGATTTGGTCCTGGCTGGTGGAACCAGGAGATGCTGAACCTCAGAAAGTGAAGGTGATGGATCCGGTGAAAGCAAAGGGTAAAATACAGAAAGCTCACGCCTGGGATCGAACCCAGAATCATGAGTTTCTGATTTCCATCTTCTGACTGACTGCGCTGGATGTTAACTTGTTAATACAATAAAAATAAATAATATATCAGAAAAACAAGTTTCTGGCTAGAATAACGCGCCAGAATTTAAACCAGCCAGTAAGGTTGGGACACGCTATCGTCTTCTTCCCTGGAACCATCGTTTAAAGCTCTGAACCTTTACCTACAGACATGGCGTTGTAGCTACAAACCTGTGCATTTAAAAAATTGTCCACGGAAATATAAATGGCCATGGCGGGTACCAATCAACTCGTCTCATCCTCACAAGTATCATGGTACCAGAATCAATGTCCAATTTTACTTGTATTGCAAAGCCCTAAACCTAAACAAGAAACCCTAGCCATGGCATCTTTTCATACAATCATCAGAAACACAATTGAATATAATGGTTAGCTTGTAAATTCATTAAAGAACAAGAATATGTAATCAAAACGTGCAAATGATGCATAAATCTATGAAAACAAAAACGAATCTTTTGAACCAAAGGTGACCTCTGTACCTTTGATTCCATGTGTGAGAAAGCTTGCAAATGCTTGGAATTCCTTCTGGAGATGTCCAAGAATCTGTTGGTATCGTGAGAATGGCTCGAATCGGCCTCTAGGATGGAAATTGGATCACCACTTTTTCTTGAATTTTTTGAGTTTTGTCTGCCTCTCTCACGACTGCTCGCCTCCTTTCATGCCTTGCCTTGCTTCTGTATATGTAATACAACTTATTAGGTCAACAAAAACGACCTTAATCTTGCCCATTATGAAGATTTCATTTGTTCTTTCATGGCATATGATTTCTTTCCAAACTTGCTCAAATTAAATCTTTTTTAAACCAAATTAGCCTTGCACGAATTGATTCTCAATTGACAGCTCATGAGATCCTCCTTCAATGCAAAAATCATCCCTAAAACACAATATATGATTTATTTAGATTTATTTGATTTTATTTAAATTTTAAATGAATAAAAATCAAAATAAATAAAATAAATGAATAAATAAAGCATGGAGGGTCCCATTGGTCGTGGACTATGTTAGGAATGAGAGGCAAGCATAAAGAGTTGGGCCCATTTAACAAAAAATGCAAATTTGAGCACATTTGACTTTTGGCAATTTTGCAAAAAAGGTCAACTTTGACAATGCATATCTTTCTCAATTTTGACCCTAGGAGGGTGTTCTTGGACTTTTCAGAAAGCTTAGGATGTCCTTTAAGCAACCCTTTTAGTCTCATATCAATTGAGTCTTCCATGTTCATGTATGAAGCTTTGACCCAAAAGGTGTGTTTATTGACTTATCAAAATGACCTATAATGTCAAATCTTAAATCTTTTTGTGAGTGCATATTTTGAACTTGGGGGCTGAAGATTAATTGTAGGGAAATGCATCCTCTTAAAAATGAGCTTTGGATGGGTCATTTCTGATAAAGTATGAGAAAGTTATGCTTTGTCAAAGTTGAGTTGACTTTTCATACAAAACCCTAACTTAGCAACTTCTGGGTTTTGATGAATTGTGAGAAATCATTGATGAATCATGATCAAACCTTGATCAAATGATGGATGATACTTCAAAATGAGGATGTTTCCCAAAAATCTTGAAGTTTTACTATATGTGAGTCATAGTTGACTTTTGACCTAGCACAGCCGATTTTCAGGCCTTTGAGCAATTGACACAGCAAACTTCCTCTGCAAGGCTTGAAACTTTGACATGGATGATATTGAGAACATATTAGGAAAATGGTGAGCATTTGGTATCCTTTGGACTCAAACATCTTGATGAAGAATTAAACCCTAATTTGAGGTAGACTGCCTTAGGAGAGAGTTTGTCTGGTCAACTCTTGGACTTCCTTGAGCAATTTGAGGACCTCACTTGACAAGTATTGAGAAATATGGGAGGGCAAATTTTAGGGTACAACAATTAAGTTATGGAACCAAAACGAATCCCTAGTAGAAGACACAAAGCCAAAAACTGCATTTCTCCATTTCAAAAATTGGTATCATTTTGTCACATTTTTGAATTATAAATTTAATTAGGCTTAAAATATAACGTCATAAGCTCACTAGAATTTTATTTTACCTATAGTCAATATGTTCTAGTGGTTAAGGAGATAGACTCGAAATCTATTGAGCTATGCCCGCGCAGGTTCGAACCCTGCTGTTGACGAATTATTTTAATAGAACAAGGAAATTTTAAAACAATGTTGTGATACGGTTGCAGAACCGACTGTTTTAGGAAAATGATGGTTTGTGTTTTGCGTTTGTGTTTGCAAAATGTTGCGGTAAGCAAGAGTCACCATCGACTTTTATTTTTTTCCAATTGGAAAGGAAAAAAGCACAGAAAAATTCCTATTTTGAGATTTTGAGTACGTAGATTATAGAAAGAGAAGGTGTTAGCACCCTTTCTATCCATGGTTTTCCATGGGCTCTTAGGTACTTGCTCATCATTTTAAAAATTTCTTCTGTGTTTGCGTGTTTTGAAAAGTTTTTGTTTTACTTCATTTTAACCCTTGTATCAGTCCTCAAGAGTGTTACAAAGTGTTTTTTGAAAACTTTGTTTGAAAAGTGTATGATGTGAAAAGTTTATTATGAGCGAGTACCTACTAGCATCTACCTACTCGAAAAAAGAATGTTTATGTTCTTGTTTCCTTTAAGCAACGATATCCCATTATTAATGAGTAGGTAGCACCGTCGTTGGAGTTGTAAGGGTCAATTCGAAAGGGACGTACGATCACTAAAGCAATGTTAGGACGTTTTAGTAATAACCCTAATGTCTTAAGATCATATTCGGGGTAACGTTTCTGAGGTAACCTTTCTGAGGCAACATTTCCGAATGGTACTTTTGATCTTTGTTGAGACAGGAGGGCGACCACTAAAACACCCTATACTTAATGATCGTTTACCAAAGGCAACTGAAGCGAGAGTATACCCTAGGAGTGCGCATGTGTGAGTGATTTGATTTCAATTATTATATTGCACATTTAGGGGTTGCTAACCATTTTTAAAATTAACATACATTCTTGTCATGCAATCCTATTATCATACATCTAAAAGTTAATACTTACGAAAATTAAAATGCGGAAAATAAAACTACGCTATTACAAGGCTTCGGGGAGGAGGATTAATTAAATATCCAAAAACCCGTAAAATGATAAATAAAAAGAAAATCCCTAATTAAACTATTACATCCCATGAGCAGTTACATCAATATTGTAAAAATAAATAAACGCGCGCGATGAAACGAGAATGAGAAACATTAGGGTTTTGACCCCGTCTAACCTAATTAAGAGAAAAAATATTTTTTTTATTGTTTTTGAGAAAAGAATAAGGTTTTAAAGAAATACAAGCCTAAGTACTTATTAAATTAAATTAAGAAAAATAATTAGTTTGACCTATTTTCGCATTTTTTGTTATTTTAGGAAATAAAAAAAAAACTAAATTAAACAAATCCTGATTTTCTAATTGATTTTAATTTATTTACAAAAAGATTAAAATTACCCTAAAATTAAATTAAACTAATTAAAATAATTTTGACAAAATATAAAAAAACCTAAACTCTAATTTGATGAAATTGATTTTTATGAGTTTTTTGATTGGTTAATTTAAAATAAAATTATTTTAGTATTGATGAAGAAAAGAATAATAAAAAAAAAGAAATTAAAAAGGGTAAAAAGAAATAACCCAAGGGCCTGCTGTCAGTGGCTCTGATCAGAGGATGATAGCCTAGAGGATGGTGGTCCAAAGGATGGTGATACTGGACCTGCTCATGGCTAGTGGATCCAGCAGATTATGACCATCAAAAGATGGGGTGCGCTGGATCTGGCTCAGACTGATGGATCCAGAGGATAATTCCCAGTGGATGCTTGATCCAGTCTTGGTTGATGGAACCAGAAGATGACCCTTAGAAGATGTCGGCGCTGGATCTTGTGAAAACAAAGGGGAAAATGCCCAAAAGATCACGCTTGGGATCGAACCCAGAATCATGAACTTCTGACTTCTTTTTTCTGACCAAATGTGATGGGTGTTAGTTTATCAATACAATAGAAACCAACAAATAGATCAGAACTATAGGCTTCTAGCAAGAATAAACGCGCCAGAATTTAAACCGGCCAGTAAAGTTGTGACACGCTATCATCTTATTCCCTGGATCTGTCGTTTAAAACTCTGAAGCTTTACCTACGGACATGGCGTTGTAGTTATAACCCTATGTATTTCATAAATTGCATAAAAGCAATATAAATAAAATTCAATATCATGGATCAACTAGGTTTGACCCGCTGATCACAATGGTCTCCTCCATCTGGGCCAATTGTCCTTGTCTGAAAAATACCTAAAAACAAAACCTAAACCCTAACAACGGTGGATCTCAGTATGTCTAACAAAAATGCAATTGAACATTGTCATTAGCTTGCAAATGTTTCAATGAACCAGAATATGTAAAGAATTCATGCTACAAATGCCAAAATCGTGATATTGAATTTTAAGAAAGTAAGGATATCATGAGATGCTTACAGTGCGTGTTTGGGAACGAAAATGCTTGTTGATGATTGGGATGGACTCCTTGAATGCCCAGCAGGTGAATGGTATGCTTGGAATAGCTTGAAAGAGCCTGGAAATATGAAATCCGATTAACACTTTTCTTGATTTTTTGCAAGTTTTTCCTCAGCTTCTCACGCCTCTAATCCTTGTGCATTTGGTCTGGATCTATTCTATATGTATCCTTGAGTGAATTAGGTTTACAAATTTGCATCCAATCTTCTCCAATAATGATCATTGATCAAGATTTGATTCTCATATAAATATTTCCAAATCAAGCCAAAATCCAATATTTTTGAGTACAAGCAAGCCTTGCACGATTTGATCTCCTGGCCCGTTATTCATGGACCTGAAATATGCACAAAATCTCAAGGTTTAAATTATTTTGATATTTTGATGCTTTTATTTTGATTTAATTGAAATAAAAATCAAAATAAATGACAAAAATAAAATAAAGGCAAGTGGTAAGGATCATGGGTCGTGGAGCATGTTACAAACTCAAAACAAACACAAAAAGTTGGGCCTATTTGATAAAAATTGCAATTTGAGGCATATTTGACTTTTGGCAATTTTGCAAAAAAGGTCAACTTCACCAATGCATAACATTTTTAAATTTTGACCCTAGAGATGTGTTATGGATTTTTTAGAAAGATCAAGATGTCCTCTAAGCAATCCCTTTGGTATCATATCAATTGAGTCTTCCATGTTCATGTATGAAGCTTTGAAAAAAGAGGTGTTTTTGTTGACCTTTCAAAATGACCTATAATGTCAAAATTCATATATTCTTGTGAGTGAATTTTTTGAACTTGGGAGCTGAAGATGGATTGTAGGGAAATTCACCCTATTAAAAATAAGCTTTGGATGGTTCATTTATGATAAAGTATGAGAAAGTTATGCTTGGTCAAAGTTGAGTTGACTTTTCCTATAAAACCCTAATTTGGCAACTCTTGGGTTTTGATTAATTGTGATCAATCCTTGAGGAATCATGATCAACCCTTGGTCAAATGATTAATAATACTTAAAAATGAGGTTGTTGACCAAAAATCTTGAAGTTGGACTGTATGTGGCCCACAGTTGAGTTTTGCCCTAGCATAGTCGATTTTCAGGCTTTTGAGCAATTGACTGAGCAAACTTTCTCTGCAGGGCTTGAAACTTGACATGGATGATCTTGGGAACATATTAGGACAATGGTGAGAATTTGAGACCCGTTTGCACTCAAGCATCCTGATGCAAACTGAAATCCTAATTTGGGGTAGACTGCCTTAGGAGAGGGTTTGTCTGGTCAACCCTTGGAACAATTTGAGGACCTCACTTGAAACGTATTAAGAGATATGGGAGGGAAAGTTTTGGGGTACAACAGCTGCCCCTGTTCAATCTTCTTAAACCCGAGGATGTAGATTGGCCTGTCTGCCTTTCGGGATCCGAAGGTGGAAGATGATTGAACACTAGAGTGCCCAGAAATTTGCACTCACATGTAGTGGTATCCATCTTGCGATGTCGGTAATGGGCTTAAAGATGCCATTTGGAAGTTGAAGTTAGAAGACGGGCTTAAAGATGCCATCAGAAGAAGTGTCGATCGCATAAGCGATTCCTTAGCGAGAGCCCGTATACCTGTTGTTGAGGAGGACTACGCTGGAGAATGCTAGTCTCTGTCTTGAGAAAAATAGAGCTTTAGGAACTTCAGTTGTCCGTTACTCCACTGGGGAATCATCTCTCAGTCGAGGAGGTGCAAGTGAACTGCTATCTGGTCGTGATCCAGGCTTTATAATGATTTGCTGAGGAAAATAAGACTGACTGCTATCTGGTCGAGCTCCAGGATTCACAACGACTTACTGGGGGGATGAGATTAAACTTGCTATCTGGTCGAGTCCAGGCTTCACAGCGTCCTATACCATTATTTGGTCGAGTTCGGGCTTCACGGTATTTGGAGAAATTAAGATACTATCCGGTCGAGTCTGCGCTTCATAGCTTGAATGTAAGATGTACCACTATCTGGTCGAGTATAGGCTTCATGGTGCTTTGCTGTTATCTGGTCGAGTCCAAGCTTCACAACATCCTATACCATTATCTGGTCGAGTCCAGGCTTCACCGTATTTGGAGAAATCAAGATACTATTCGGTCGAGTCCGGGCTTCATAGCTTAAATGTAAGATGTACCACTATCTGGTCGAGTCCAGGCTTCATGGTACTTTGCTGTTATCTGGTCGAGTCCATGCTTCACAGCGTCCTATACCATTATCTGGTCGAGTCCAGGCTTCATGGTATTTGGAGAAATCAAGATGATATCCGGTCGAGTCCGGGCTTTATAGCTTGAATGTAAGATGTACCACTATCTGGTCGAGTCCAGGCTTCATGGTGCTTTGTTGTTATCTGGTCGAGTCCAGGATTCACAGTGTCCTATAACATTATCTGGTCGAGTCAAGGCTTCACGGTACTTGGAGAAGTCAAGATACTATCTGGTCGAGTCCGGGCTTCATAACTTGAACTGGAACAGGAATCTTAGCATTGATTTGACTGAACCAGAGAGCTTGTGAGAATTTGATTGTATCATTCCTTGAAAGGTAAAGAGTTAGTCGTATGTAATGCCATGATGTATGCCATGTATTGTGTAATGATGTTCTCAAAATAAATGAGATTGTATTGTATGATGCATATGCGTATGCCATGATGCATGGATGTGAAATTTTTTTATGATGTTCTCTAGTTAGGGAAAATAAATCCCGGACTGCCGCTGGAGAGTACAAAGAGTTTCACTCGGTGGGGATAACACCGAAGATGATTCGAGAATAAATTGGTGGGAGAATAACTCGGGTGGAGAATGAACTGGCGAGAAAATGGCTCTGTCGGGAATAGAAATACCCTGCTAGAAGATCTGTTGATTTGGAGAAAACCTCGGCTGGGGATGAATTACTGTCGTTGGTGATAATGAACCCTTGTTGGGGGCTGAGTTTCTGTTTGTGGAAGAAATATACTCCATTGGGGATAATCCTCTAGCGCTGGTGATAGATAAACTCTACATGGGGAGAGTTTTGCCGACTCATTTGCGATTATGAACTTCGGCTGGGGAGAGTTAACACCACTTCCTTGCGATACCTTTTATCCTACGGGGAGTGTATGTACCTTTAGTCATATTCTCAAGCTGATTTTGTCCATGTACTTGGTGAGTAGAGCAACTGTAAGGTTTGGACATTTCTTGTTTGCCCCTGTTCTTGGAATTACGAGTAATTGTCTCTTGTTTCGCCTGTAAGTATTTATGAGCAACAATTATTTTCAAATGCATATATCAAAAATGAATCATTGGACATTCTTGCAAAACAAAACAGGAAAAGAAAAACAATTTTGAAATTTGTTGTAAAATGAATTATATTGATTTTTTAAGTTGGCCCGTAATAGGAGTTTTGTACAAGAGGCTGACGTCCTAGTAAGAGAACGCCGCCGAAAGATAAATTATACAATTTGTGTAAGAGGAAGAAAAACAGCTATGTGAACAATCCCACTGGGTTCCAACTCTGCTATTTCCTTTATATCTTCGAGCATCTCATCAATTTGCTGCTTGGTTGAAGGTAAATCAGATTGATTGGCGCCGTCTAAGCTTGATAGTCGATACCGAAGTCTGGTTGCAAGATGATCCAATGATACATAGTGTTACGCTCCAATCCCTAATTTTTGCTTGGACCGCTGTTGCACCCCAAAATTTGCCCTCATCTTTTCCCACAAGAAATCACAGCTCCGGGCTTTTCCTGATTTTTTAGATTGGCGTAAGAATCAGTCAAACAGACTTTTCTCATCAGTCAGACAAAATTAGGGTTTCCAGTAATTTTTGAAGCATTTCAAACATATTGCTTAGAGTTTGTTTGAGTTGGCTCAGGTTTTGATCAGGCGAACGCTTCTTTGACGTTTAATCAAGAAATAGGGTTTGTGCGTGCAGAAAGAATTAATTCTACAGTTCTTTTCAGTTTACTCTGGGATATGAACTGAGGTTTCTGATTGGGAGTTTGCAGTGTTTGATTGAATCAGTAAAAGAAAAGGCATGTGGATGTTTTGTTTGATTAACTGTGCAATGTTTTGGATTATTCGGAACGTCAGACGTTTATTAATTATTTCTTTTTCTAAGTCAAAATAATTGGATTTACTTCCAGTTGTTTCAATTTAAGAAATTCAAATGATTAAATAAACAGGGAATTGAAAGAAGGAATTAACTGACAAAAAGGGATTTTTTATTCATATTTAATTGTTTGTTATAAATTATTATTTAAACAACTGTAAATTTATTTACATTTTGTTTCCAATGATAATGTTACAAATAATTGAAGAATAAATTGAAACTATCCTAAAATTTCCTAAGTCTTCATCTTCTATCCAATGCTCCTTTGCTCAATTATCTTTACCTGCAAAAAGAAAAGAAAAGAAGTCAAAAGCAGATAAAATTAAGAGCAATCAGTTAATTCAAAAGTCATCATTAAAAGCGACTGGCCGGAATCAGTTTTCCGTCTCTGCAAATCACAAGATTTCTCTTGGTTCACAAAGAGGAATGGAAATATGCTTGCAAAAACATGAAATGCACAAAGTTATAATATTGCACAAATTCAAAATGGTCAAACAAACTGCATAGTTCATGATTCAAAATTGTCAAGCAAGACTGCATAAAAGTCCAACCAAAGTCCAAAGGCAAACTGAACTACACATGCCTAACCAAAGTCCAAACTGGACAGCAAACTGTCCAAAACTGTCAAAGGTACCAAGCTATCAAAAGGCTATTCAAAACTGTCAAAGAAGTACACAAAGAAGCATAAGATCTGGAAAAAAGAGATAAGAAGTATGCAGAGTAAACCAACTAGTGCAAGCAATGTTCAAATGCATCATTTCCCAAGCCAGTCCTTTTTCAGAAATAGTAAAAATAAGCAATATAATATGCTTTAATACTGGAGAGAGAGAGAAGAGAGAAGAGAAATAGGCTTACAGCAGGCTTTAGGCTTAAAAAAGATATAAACAAACTTATCAGAACATAAAGAAAGAAGAGGCAGAAAATACCAAAAAAACAAAAACTGTAAAAAGTCTCAGAGCTGCCTCAAACCATAACCCTGTAAAAAAGGCTTGCAAACCTGCATCAAACCAAAGGCCTTAACTTGCATCAAACCAAAAGGCCTTAACCTGCATCAAGCCAAAGGCCTTCACCTGCAGAACCAACAATGTACTGCCTCCAAAACCAAATGAAGCCATTAAACTGCTAAAACCTCGAACCTGTTTCAACACAGTTCAAACAACCAACAAAGCCAAAAGCCGGAAACCATACAAGCCTGTGCACCAGATAAGCAAACAGAAACTTAAAACAACCAAAGGCCTAAAGCTTCAAGCCTATTTTCAAGCTTCCAAACCTGTAAACTCCAAACAAAAATCACAAGCTTATACAAGCAAAAACCTTCACCTGCTAAACTGCATCAAGGCCAAAACAAGCCTTTCAACCTGTCAAGCCCCAAACGCGAAGCCTAACCTGTCTCCAAATACCTAAAACCTGTAAACTGTCATCAAACCAGAAAAGGCACAAGGCATTCAAACAGCACCAAGCCTGTAAATAACTGAAACCTGCATAAGCCTTCACCCAAACCAGTTCCAACCAAAACTCTAAACACTCAGAACTATGTTCATCATAGGGTCGACATAACTAAAGTCACCAATCAAGCACCAAGAGAGGAAAAGAAGGGAAACAATAAGCCAACAGTTCTCAGATTTTATCATCATTGAAGAACACCAAAAATCAAGGCAACATAGATTCAAGCAAGCCAAACAAGCTCTCAGAACTGTAAAGTTCATCATCAAGCAACGAAACCAACATTTCAACTAGCATACGAAGCAAACAGAAGAAGAGGAAAGAAGTGATCAAACTAGGTTTTCAGAGATATCATCATAAAACCAACAAAAAAGGCAAAGACAAAAGTACCCGTTTTCCACAAAGCATCACGTGTCCCTCCGCCCTTGGCCGCCTGAAGCACCTCTGGCCCGCCTCCTCCTCCGTCTCCAAAGGTTAAAGGTAGTATCCCTCCCTTTTTTTTCATTCACGCACCTCAAACGATGATAATACATAGAATCAGAACAAAGTAAAACATTCAAAATGGAAAACTTGAAAACTTTAAGAAAAATTGTACGAGACTACCTTTGCTTGTCACTGTTTGAGCGATCCGTGGAGGGAAGAGGAGTAGACGGCAGCGCTCGGTGGCCCTAGGCGGAGTCCTTGCTCAGAAAAAAGCTTGACATGAGAACGAAGAGGAATAAAGACGAAGAAGAGCGCCGCTCTGTAAATCTCACAAACCCTAACTCCAATAATGATACAAACTATGAGAACCCTAAAACAAATTGGTGTCAAGCATGGTTGGGCCTGTCCTCAACGAAGTTGCCTTAAGCCCAATGATTTTTTGCACTTGACCCCCTCCTGGCGCGCATACCCCCCTTTCACCATTCTCTACAAATTCTATTTTGGGCCATGAATCCCCCTTAAGCCCATTAAACCTTTAACTTTTCTTTTCTATTTATTTTCTATACTTTTACTTATCATTTTATTTTTTTCTTTCTATAGTTTTAAACTAATATATCATAATTTGTTTTGTTTGTAGATAAAATAATACCTTAACCTTTGCTATATAAAACTTTCTTAACTATTTTTTAGTTAGTATAATTATAAAATATATAAAAAATAGACTTCTTTTTTTTTAAAGGTTGAATATTCTTTTTTAACTAAAACATTTTATATACATTAACATTAATACATAAAACTCAAAATATTTTCTTTTTCTTAAACTTAAAGACATTTCCTTTTCTTTTCTTACAACTTTTTATTTGTACATATTTAACAAAAAGACAAAAAGATAATAATACTACATAAACAAAATACATTAAATACATTAAGTTAACAATACTTAATAAATACACTTTCTCAACTTGTAAATAAATCACCTACACTTACACAAATACATTGACACATTTGCTTATCTTTTATTCTTGTACATTTGATACATTTTACATTGCGATCGATTCGATTTGGTTGTAAATTATTTGGACACTACTCTCCTATTAAAGTCTCATCCCCATTTGTAAATATTTGTACCCCCACTCCCGGACACTTATTTGTAATAGCGTAGACTTTAAATTCTCGCAATTTATCGCTTTCAAATATACCATGGTTAGACCTAGGGTTTGTATGTAAATAAAATAAAACGCTAGATAACCTAATACAAAGAAAAATGCATGACAATCAATACACAATTCACACTTGCACCCCTAGGGTAATCTCGCCTGTTGCCTTCCAAAATGGGCCACGCTTGCACGTTGAGTTTCTTTGGAAAAACAATTAAAAATGATCATAGTCCCTCGATGACGCTTTCGAAAGTTGCCTATCAAAATGATCATAGTCCCTTCAAGAAAATTGCCAAATACACTTGGCATCATTGCATTCATGGTCCATACGATGACCCGCGCCCGTCCCGTTAACATCCTAACGCAAGATTGTCCACCAAATACAATGGTGGAAAAAAATTGTTAAAAGGGTTAAAACATGAGAAAAACCTTTGAGTAAATTTAGGGGTAGACAACTCTTAGTTACTTGATCAACTTGCAAAACACAGTTGCCTACTTTTCAAAACCACACTTCACAAACACAATTTCCAAACAACTTTCAAAAACCTTTGAAACATCTTTTTGAAAAGATACACACCTTGGTATATACTCAAACACAAGTCATTACAATGGTTGCCTAGACAAGGCCTCTTTTCCAAAACATTTTCAAAAACACACAGACACACACCACAATTTCAAGCAATTGAAAATCAAAGGCAAGTGATCTAAAACAAGTAACTAAGAGCCCATGGATAACCATAGATGAAAAGGGTGCTAATACCTTCCCTTTTCATAATCTACCCCCCGAACCCACGAAACATGTCAAAAGGTTTTTCCTGTGTTTTTTAACCTTTCCTTTAGGATAAAATAAAAATTCGGTGGCGACTCTTGCTAAACTGAACAAATGCGAATACAAAACGCAAAACTCAAGTCAGTTCTCCCACCGTATCACAGAATTGGCGACTCTGCTGGGGAGTAAACTTAAAAGTGGGGTTACCTTAGGATTAGACCACTCTTGTTTTCAATTGCTTGCTTTGTTTGCTTTTATATTTGTGGGCTTTGCATCGGAGTTTCATAGATCCTAACCCGGATCTGGGGAATACCCTTTAGGTAGCATAAGCTGTGAGGGACCTGTCCGGCGTAGACCGACACGGGTGAAGCAGTGGCTACATTGGTGTGACACCTTGGTCTGTACCGATATCCCTTGTGTTGCAACGAGGAGAATATGGGTCTTCTAAGGAGTCATTAAGCACCAACCGACCTTAGAACCCTAAATTGACCCAACTTGGCCATAGAACGGTAGCAGTATGCTACACTCATTGAGGCTAAACTCTCGCGATGGTTCTGGTTGCAAGAAAAGATTGCGATGCTGGAGTTATGACCGATTGAGGGTAGTCAGTGATATTGAGATCCTCTAGAACCCGGTTACTTTTGATAGGACAGGTCTTAACCAACGAAACTTCAAGAGGGTACTTACCTACATACCCCATGCAAGCCTAAACCTAAGGACTTGTTTGCTTTGTGTGAATATGATTACCTGTATATACACTCACTTGCTTTTGCATACATGTACATAACATCATGACATCATACCATAGCATTTTTCAATAACCATTTCAAGGATCTCGAGGGTTCTTTTGATGCAGGGTTACGTTGAACCAGACGTCTACCAAAGGGCAAGAGGTTTCTCCTCTAAACAAATGCCATCAAAGGTCAAGTGCAACAACTTGAATTAGGGGCTATGACCCACTTGACATGGTGAGTTTGATTCTCGTGGAAAGACATCCACCGGTGCAAAGTTCTCCAATCAAAGATCAAGTGCAACAACGTGAATCAGGGGGTATGACCCACTTGACATGGTGAGCTTGATTCTCGTGGAAAGACATCCACCGGTGCAAAGTTCTCCAATCAAAGATCAAGTGCAACAACTTGAATCAGGGGCTATAACCCACTTGACATGGTGCGCTTGATTCTCGTGGAAAGACATCCACCGGTGCAAAGTTCTCCAATCAAAGATCGAAGTTCAACCTCTAACACTCTCTTGTGTTTACCCCAAGAGATCCTTGAAAACATGCATCCGCATATCATGCATTGCATCATGACAGTTTTTCCTTTTCAGGTTTCCTTACTCTCCTACTGTTTATTTCAGTAAGAGATGGCCCTAGAGAGGATTGTCAAGGATATCCAGGACCAAAATGCTCAGCTTCAAGAGATGTTCTTGAACATGTCTCTGGGACAAGAAAAAGTGAAATCTCTCCTCACAACGGGCATGGTCCAGGGGAATTCAAACAATGCCAGGAGTGATCAGTTGGAAGCACTGCAGTCTGAGCTGACAACAATGAGGATCCAAATGACGGGGCAACTGGTGGGCCAGATGGCTCTCATCCAGGACTTGGCTCAAAGACAAGAGGAACTCATAGTTCTCGTCAGCCAACTGCTTCGAGAAAACCAACTGGGGCAAACATCTGAGGTTGAAGAGCAAGTCACCACTCAAGAAGACAAGGGGAAGGCTCCTCTACTTGCTTCAGGGTCACAAGCCCAGCAACAACCTCGCCAGCGTCAACGGGGTAATAGGCATAAGCAAAATGCGTCGGGGAGACAGTTCACTAAGACTGACATACCGTCATCTCTGATACTGGAGCGTTTGTTGGAAGTCAATCTGACTGCTTTGAGGGATCCTATTCGGAAGCCCAATACCTCCGCTCCTAACTATCATCCTGATGCATTTTGTGTATACCACTCCTACATCCCGGGACATGACACCAACACATGTCGGGCCTTGAAGAACAAGATTCAAGATCTGATTGACATTGGAGTGCTAAGGTTCATGCCAGACGGCGAGATGAAAATCTTCCGTTGAGGAGTTCTCCACCTGAAATGACAAAGCTCAAACTAAAAGACTTTTGCTTCATTTGAATTTTCAAAGTTGTAATTTCTTTTGTTATTCAAACAATTATCTGTTGATGTCAAACTCTGTTTCATTAATGCATTGCATATGTTTGTCTTGAATTCATCCAATCGTTTTCACTACTCTTGTGCTTTCTTTATGATATTTAACTCTTGATAAAAAGCTGCAACCCTTTAGAGGGAGGATGACGAAACAATACCATAATCTCATACAGTATGCTTTTGAACAGACCTTGTTGATGATGTACAGGCATTTCTTTCAATTCCAAAACACTGGAGTTATAAGAAAGATAGTCCGTAGTCAACCCCTTCGAGCCAAAGAAGTAGGAGTTTTCTGTTCTAAACAATCAAAACCTTTGATATAAACCTGGGGCAAGGTAGTATCTCAGTTAATTCAAAAGAAAATGCGCATTGAAGTCGCAAAGTCTCAGTTCGTAACACAACGAACGACGTCAAAAAAAGAGACATTCCTTTGGAAACACAAGACAGTGATGGTTCCCTATCACATAGGCAGTCAATCTCTCAAAAAAGAAAAATCCCACTGAGCCAAAACCCGTAAAGGAAGCTTAAGAAAGCTGGGGCATCCCGCTGACTGTAATCTCAAAAACGGGAACAGTCAGGCAAAAGTTAGGGATAACAAATCAAAAACAAAATAAAGAGGTCATTACAAATCCTCAACAACATGAAAAATGTTGCAAAAAGGAAAAAAGGAGATGATGACTGTCTCCCAAAATTCAACTGGTGAACCATCACCCAAAAGTCGTTCCAAATTCGAATAGAGTTCGACGCACAATTAACTGAGCTTAGGGTTGAAGAACATCACGAAGAGAGGATGGGTACAAATATACTTTGAGCCTTTATCCTTTGTTTCTTAAACCGTGAACCAGGCCACATTACAACCCTTCAAAAGTCCTAATTGAAGCATGGGTTAGTTCGAAAGCATACTGTTACAAAAGGTATCCTGACTCCTGTAAGGCTTTACTCTAAATCTTGTGTTGATTTGTCTTATAAAAAGTTTTCTGCTAAAAAAACGCATTTTTCAAAACTTCGAGACAAACATAAACTTTGCATTGTTTGAATATCACTGTTTGCATTTGACTATTTGTTTGACAGCGAAGAAATTCATACAGCGAATGTTCGGAGGAACGAAAACTCTCTCAGTGAACAAAATCACTTCAAAAAGGGATGACACTTACATTACAAAAATCTCATATCAACAAGGGGCATCACATGTCACTATCCAGTTAACCTGGGGCAGTCCAGTCAAGGTTTCAACAGATCTTTCATAAGTTCAGTTAACCTGGAGCAGTCCAGTCAAGATTTCAACAAAATCTCTCAACTTGCAGAGTTAACTTGAGGCAAGTCTCCTTCATCATCACTTGGGGCATTCGAATGTCAAAAGTGTTCAACAATTCCTTCATCACCTGCAGGAAGTTACAACCACCGACAGAATAACGGACAACTAAAGCTCCTAAAAATTTGTTTCTCTCAAGCATGAAGATTCTCATCAACTCAGAAGATTGGTATACTCCCAATTTCTGACTCCTAACAACATGAAGATTCTCATTCTCAAAGTGGCGTCATTTCTTAAGTTCCAGATCAACACCTGTAGCAAGCCAGGAAAATATCTGTGGACGACTGATTGTGGATTAACACCTGTAACGAGCCAGGAAATTATCTACATGAAGAGATTGAAGATCAATACTTGTAACAAGCCAGGAAAACTATCTTTCTTTCTCAGGTCAGAGATCAACACCTGTAACAAGCCAGGACAATATCTCCTTGACCAATCTTTCTTAAGTTCCAGATTAATACCTGTAGCAAGCCAAGAAAATATTTGTGGACGACTGATTGTGGATTAACACCTGTAACAAGTCAGGAAATTATCTACATGAAGAGATTGAAGATCAATACCTGTAACAAGCCAGGAAAACTATCTTTCTTTCTCAGGTCAGAGATCAACACCTGTAACAAGCCAGGAAATTATCTACATGAAGAGATTGAAGATCAATACCTGTAACAAGCCAGGAAAACTATCTTTCTTTCTCAGGTCAGAGATCAACACCTGTAACAAGCCAGGACAATATCTCCTTGACCAACCATTCTTAAGTTCCAAATTAATACCTGTAGCAAGCCAGGAAAATATTTGTGGACGACTGATTGTGGATTAACACCTGTAACAAGCCAGAAAATTATCTACATGAAGAGATTAAAGATCAATACCTGTAACGAGCCAGGAAAACTATCTTTCTTTCTCAGGTCAAAGATCAACACCTGTAACAAGCCAGGACAATATCTCCTTGACCAACCTTTCTTAAGTTCCATATTAATACCTATAACAAGCCAGGAAAATATTTGTGGACCACTGATTGTGGATTAACACCTGTAACGAGCCAGGAAAACTATCTTTCTTTCTCAGGTCAGAGATCAACACTTGTAACAAGCCAGGACAATATATCCTTGACCAACCTTTCTTAAGTTCCAGATTAATACCTGTAACAAGCCAGGAAAATATCTGTGGACGACTGATTATGGATTAACACCTGTAACAAGCCAGGAAATTATCTACATGAAGAGATTGAAGATCAATACCTGTAACAAGCCAGGGAATCATCTTTCTTTCTCAGGTCAGAGATCAACACCTGAAACAAGCCAGGACAGTATCTCCTTGACCAACCTGATCAATACCTGTAACAATCAAAAGATTCTCGACTTCCCCAGCCAGAGAGCCTTCCAGAAGCTAACTCCCCTCAGAGTCAAGTTTCAAAATCCCCAGTGGAGCCAAAACTGTCAATCCCCAGCGAAGCTAAAATTTCCAACTATCAATCCCCAAGCAGAATGAAGACTCTCGTTCTCAGCACCTCACAGGATATTCGAATATTCTCCAGTGAAGATCTTCTCAAGACAGGAATCCCCAGTAGATTGGCATACAACTCGAGCTCCTGATTCCCCAACAGTGGACCCAGGACTTCTCATCTTCAACGATCAAAAGATTCTTGCCTTCCCCTGCAGCAGTCAAGAATTCACTTTCCCCGACAGCAGTCAAGATTCTTTTATCCCCAGCGGAGTTCATCAAATTCCCCAACATAACTTATCAGTGGAATCCCCAGCGGAGTTCTCATCAAAACCTCAGCGAAATATCTCTTCCCACAGATTAATTCCCTGCAGAGTAATCTCTCCAACAAGTTTATTCCCCAACAGAGTCATCTTCTCCTACCGGTTTATTCTTGTAACCATCATCCCCAGCGGAAGCGAAGAACTTTGCTCCTCAAACATCAGCCCAGGATTCAACAAGTTCCCGGCATTCGTCAAGGATTTATTTTCCCAGACGAAAATACATTCATAAACATTTCACATTTTATACATCATGCTTACATACATGATAAAGTGCATACTACACTATCTCATTTATTTTTGAACATTATGACATCATGCATTTCATACATCATGACATTTCATACGACTGATGTTTTGCCTTTTCAGGAAAAAGGTCAATCCAAAGATGATTACTATCAACTGTCGCGATTCCATATTCGATACCTGTATCTAGCCAGGGCATATCTGTGAGCGATTGATTGTAGATTCGATACCTGTATCTAGCCAGGGCATATCTGCATGAAGAGTTTGAAGATCAACCCCTGTAACAGGCCCGAAATTTATCTTTCATTCTCAGGTCAGAGGTCTACACCTGTATCCAGCTAGGAAAGCTATCTCTACCAACCTTTTGAAGTTCCAGATTCGATACCTGTATCCAGCCAGGGCATATCTGTAGACGACAAATTCCAGATTCGATACCTGTATCCAGCCAGGGCATATCTGTAGACGACAAATTCCAAATTCGATACCTGTATCCAGCCAGGGCATATCTGTAGATGACAAATTCCATATTCGATACTTGTATCCCGCCATGGCATATCTGTAGACGACCAGTTCCGGATTCGATACTTGTATCCAGCCAGGGCATATCTGTGAACGACTAATTCCAGATTCGATACCTGTATCTAGCCAGGGCATATCTACATGAAGAGTTTAGAGATTCGATACCTGTATCCATCCAGGGCATATTTGTAGACGACTAATTCCAGTTTCGATACCTGTATCTAGCCAGGGCATATTTGTGAACAATTGATTTTAGATTCGATACCTGTATCTAGCCAGGGCATATCTGCATGAAGAGTTTGAAGATCAACCCCTGTAACAGGCTAGGAAATTATCTTTCTTTCTCAGGTACACAAGTTCTCGCTAAGGAATCTCTTACGCGGTCGACACCCCGGATGGCATCTTTAAGCCCATCTCCACAACTATCCATTTACACTTCCAGATGGCATCTATAAGCCCATCCTCCTCCAAACATTTCCAGATGGCATCTCTAAGCCCATCCTCCTACCAGCAGTCACCAGATGGCATCTCTAAGCCCATCACCAAATGGCATCTTTAAGCCCATTCCCTCTACCATCACATCACCGAGTGCAAATTTTTGGGCACTCTAGTGTCCAATCTCCTTTTACCCTCGAGTCGCGAAAAGCAAACTTGCCAATCTAAATCTTCAGGTTCAGGAAGATTGAACAGGGGCAACTGTTGTACCCCAAAATTTGCCCTCGTCTTTTCCCACAAGAAATCACAGCTTCGGGCTATTCCTGATTTTTCAGATTGGCGTAAGAATCAGTCAAACAGACTTTTCTCGTCAGTCAGACAAAATTAGGGTTTCCATTAATTTTTGAAGCAGTTCAAACAGATTGCTTAGGGTTTGTTTTAGTTTGCTCAGGTTTTGATCAGGCGAACGCTTCTTTGACGTTTAATCAAGAAATAGGGTTTTGCGCGCAGAAAGAATTAATTCTACAGTTCTTTTCAGTTTACTCTGGGATATGAACTGAGGTTTCTGATTGGGAGTTTGCAGTGTTTGATTGAATCAGTAAAAGAAAAGGCATGTGGACGTTTTGTTTGATTAACTGTGCAATGTTTTGGATTATTCGGAACGCCGGACGTTTATTAATTATTTCTTTTTCTAAGTCAAAATAATTGGATTTACTTCCAGTTGTTTCAATTTAAGAAATTCAAATGATTAAATAAACAGGGAATTGAAAGAAGGAATTAACTGACAAAAATGGATTTTTTATTCATATTTAATTGTTTGTTACAAATTATTATTTAAACAACTGTAAATTTATTTACATTTTGTTTCCAATGATAATGTTACAAGTAATTGAAGAATAAATTGAAACTATCCTAAAATTTCCTAAGTCTTCATCTTCTATCCAATGCTCCTTTGCTCAATTATCTTTACCTGCAAAAAAGAAAAGAAAAGAAGTCAAAAACAGATAAAATTAAGAGCAGACAGTTAATTCAAAAGTCATCATTAAAAGCGACTGGCCGGAATCAGTTTGCCCTCTCTGCAAATCACAAGATTTCTCTTGGTTCACAAAGAGGAATGGAAATATGCTTGCAAAAACATGAAATGCACAAAGTTATAATATTGCACAAATTCAAAATGGTCAAACAAACTGCATAGTTCATGATTCAAAATTGTCAAGCAAGACTGCATAAAATTCCAACGAAAGTCCAAAGGCAAACTGAACTACACATGCCTAACCAAAGTCCAAACTGGACAGCAAACTGTCCAAAACTGTCAAAGGTACCAAGCTATCAAAAGGCTATTCAAAACTGTCAAAGAAGTACACAATAAAGCATAAGATCTGGTAAAAAGAGATAAGAAGTATGCAGAGTAAACCAACTAGTGCAAGCAATGTTCAAATGCATCATTTCCCAAGCCAGTCCTTTTTCAGAAATAGTACAAATAAGCAATATAATATGCTTTAATACTGGAGAGAGAGAAGAGAGAAGAGAAATAGGCTTACAGCAGGCTTTAGGCTTGAAAAAAGATATAAACAAACTTATCAGAACATAAAGAAAGAAGACGCAGAAAATACCAAAAAAACAAAAACTGTAAAAAGTCTCAGAGCTGCCTCAAACCATAACCCTGTAAAAAAGGCTTGCAAACCTGCATCAAACCAAAGGCCTTAACCTGCATCAAACCAAAAGGCCTTAACCTGCATCAAACCAAAGGCCTTCACCTGCAGAACCAACAATGGCCTGCCTCCAAAACCAAATGAAGCCATTAAACTGCTAAAACCTCGAACCTGTTTCAACACAGTTCAAACAACCAACAAAGCCAAAAGCCTGAAACCATACAAGCCTGTGCACCAGATAAACAAACAGAAACTTAAAACAACCAAAGGCCTAAAGCTTCAAGCCTATTTTCAAGCTTCCAAACCCGTAAACTCCAAACAAAAATCACAAGCTTATACAAGCAAAAACCTTCACCTGCTAAACTGCATCAAGGCCAAAACAAGTCTTTCAACCTGTCAAGCCCCAAACATGAAGCCTAACCTGTCTCCAAATACCTAAAACCTGTAAACTGTCATCAAACCAGAAAAGGCACAAGGCATTCAAACAGCACCAAGCCTGTAAATAACTGAAACCTGCATAAGCCTTCACCCAAACCAGTTCCAACCAAAACTCTAAACACTCAGAACTATGTTCATCATAGGGTCGACATAACTAAAGTCACCAATCAAGCACCAAGAGAGGAAAAGAAGGGAAACAATAAGCCAACAGTTCTCAGATTTTATCATCATTGAAGAACACCAAAAATCAAGGCAACGTAGATTCAAGCAAGCCAAACAAGCTCTCAGAACTGTAAAGTTCATCATCAAGCAACGAAACCAACATTTCAACTAGCATATGAAGCAAACAGAAGAAGAGGAAAGAAGTGATCAAACTAGGTTTTCAGAGATATCATCACAAAACCAACAAAAAAGGCAAAGACAAAAGTACCAGTTTTCCACAGAGCATCACGTGTCCCTCCGCCCTTGGCCGCCTGAAGCACCTCCGGTCCGCCTCCTCCTCCGTCTCCAAAGGTCAAAGGTAGTATCCCTCCCTTTTTTTTCATTCACGCACCTCAAACGTTGATAATACATAGAATCAGAACAAAGTAAAACATTCAAAATGGAAAACTTGAAAACCCTAAGAAAAAATGTACGAGACTAACTTTGCTTGTCACTGTTTGAGCGATCAGTGGAGGGAAGAGGAGTAGACGGCAGCGCTCGGTGGCCCTAGGCGGAGTCCTTGCTCAGAAAAAAGCTTGACATGAGAACGAAGAGGAATGAAGACGAAGAAGAGCGCCGCTCTGTAAATCTCACAAACCCTAACTCCAATAATGAAACAAACTATGAGAACCCTAAAACAAATTGGTGTCAAGCATGGTTGGGCATGTCCTCAACGAAATTGCCTTAAGCCCAATGATTTTTTGCACTTGACCCCCTCCTGGCGCGCATACCCCCCTTTCACCATTCTCTACAAATTCTGTTTTGGGCCATGAATCCCCCTTAAGCCCATTAAACCTTTAACTTTTCTTTTATATTTATTTTCTATACTTTTACTTATCATTTTATTTTTTTCTTTCTATAGTTTTAAACTAATATATCATAATTTGTTTTGTTTGTAGATAAAATAACACCTTAACCTTTGCTATATAAAACTTTCTTAACTATTTTTTAGTTAATATAATTATAAAATATATAAAAAATAGACTTATTTTTTTTTAAAGGTTGAATATTATTTTTTAACTAATACATTTTATATACATTAACATTAATACATAAAACTCAAAATATTTTCTTTTTCTTAAACTTAAAGATATTTCCTTTTCTTTTCTTACAACTTTTTATTTGTACATATTTAACAAAAAGACAAAAAGATAATAATACTAAATAAACAAAATACATTAAATACATTAAGTTAACAATACTTAATAAATACACTTTCTCAACTTGTAAATAAATCACCTACAATTACACAAATACATTGACACATTTGCTTATTTTTATTCTTGTACATTTGATACATTTTACATTGCGATCGATTCGATTTGGTTGTAAATTATTTGGACACTACTCTCCTATTAAAGTCTCATCCCCATTTGTAAATATTTGTACCCCCACTCTCGGACACTTATTTGTAATAGCGTAGATTTTAATTTCTCGCAATTTATCACTTTCAAATATACCATGGTTAGACCTAGGGTTTGTATGTAAATAAAATAAAACGCTAGATAACCTAATACAAAGACAAATGCATGACAATCAATACACAATTCACACTTGCACCCCTAGGGTAATCTCGCTTGTTGCCTTCCAAAATGGGCCACGCTTGCACGTTGAGTTTCTTTGGCAAAACAATTAAAAATGATCATAGTCCCTCGATGACGCTTTCGAAAGTTGCCTATCAAAATGATCATAGTCCCTTCAAGAAAATTGCCAAATACACTTGGCATCATTGCATTCATGGTCCATACGATGACCCGCGCCCGTCCCGTTAACATCCTAACGCAAGATTGTCCACCAAATACAATGGTGGGAAAAAATGTTAAAAGGGTTAAAACATGAGAAAAACCTTTGAGTAAATTTAGGGGTAGACAAATCTTAGTTACTTGATAAACTTGCAAAACACACTTGCCTACTTTTCAAAACCACACTTCACAAACACAATTTCCAAACAACTTTCAAAAACATTTGAAACATCTTTTTGAAAAGATAGACACCTTGGTATATACTCAAACACGAGTCATTACAATGGTTGCCTAGACAAGGACTCTTTTCCAAAACATTTTCAAAAACACACACACACACACCACAATTTCAAGCAATTGAAAATCAAAGGCAAGTGATCTAAAACAAGTAACTAAGAGCCCATGGATAACCATGGATGAAAAGGGTGCTAATACCTTCCCTTTTCATAATCTACCCCCCGAACCCACGAAACATCTCAAAATGTTTTTCCTGTGCTTTTTAACCTTTCCTTTAGGATAAAATAAAAAGTCGGTGGCGACTCTTGCTAAACCGAACAAATGCAAATACAAAACGCAAAACTCAAGTCAGTTCTCCCACCGTATCACAACCGCCCTTTCGGGTTTTCAGTCCATCGGGATACCCTTTTTTGCCCAAGCCGCCTTTTCAGGTTTTCGACTTGCCGGGTGTACTTTTTTTTCATTTTCATCCCTTAATTTTTCCCGAACCTTTTTGGTTCTCCGGGAAGCCCTAATTTTTGCCTAGGCCAGTCAACCTAGCGAGTCCTTGATTATGCGTAGTATTTTTTCACTATGTCTGCATTGATGGGGTGAGGAAGGTCGTCATCGTCCATGGTGGTTAGAATTGTGGCTCCTCCTGAGAATATGTTCTTAACCACAAATGGCCCTTCGTATGTGGGGGTCCATTTTCCCCTGGGATCACCTTGCGGTAGAATGACGCGTTCGATCACCAGATCCCCGACTTGATGCTTTTATCGTCTAACTTTCTTGTTAAATGCCTTGATCATTCACTTTTGATACGTCTGACCATGACAAATAGCAGTAAGTCTCTTTTCATCGATTAAGTTTAACTGATCAAGCCGGGTCTGGATCCAGTCGTCCTCGCTTAGACCTACATCCTTCATAATCCGGAGAGAGGGTATCTGGACCTCAATGGGTAAGACTGCCTCCATGCCTTATACCAAAGAGTAGGGAGTTTCCCCTGTTGACGTCCGTGATAAGGTACGGTACCCGTGAAGAGCGAATGGTAACATCTCATGCCAGTCTTTGTATGTCCCCTTCATCTTCTGCGCAATCTTCTTGATATTCTTATTAGCTGTTTCAACAGCCCTATTCATCTTCGGCCGGTAGGGAGAAGAGTTATGATGTTGTATCTTGAACTGTTTGCAGAGCTCGGTGATCATTGTATTGTTGAGATTTGTACCATTGTCCGTAATGATCCTCTTTGGTACACCATATCGACAGATCAAATTGCGTCGGATGAACCGTGCCACAACGTTCTTGGTTAATGTAGCAAAAGAAGCTGTCTCAACCCACTTTGTAAAATAATCAATCACTACCAGAATGAAACAATGTCCATTGGACGCAGTAGGTCTGATCTCGCCAATCATATCGATGCCCCACATTGCAAAAGGCCAAGGAACTATTAAAACGTTCAGAAGAACTGGATGTACATGCACCTTATCAGCATAGACTTGGCACTTATGGCAGGTCCGAGAATTCTGATAACAATCGGCTTCCATAGTAAACCAATAATATCATGCCCATAGGATTTTCTTTGCCATGGTATGTCCACTGGAATGAGTTCTGAAAGTACCTTCATGTAACTCTGCCACAATCCTTTCTTCCTCGTTCTTGTCCATACATCATAGTAAGGTTGAATCATGGTTACACTTGTAAAGGATACCATTACTAATGAAGACCTTCACAGCGAATTTTCTCAAGAACTTATTATTGTTAACAGATGCACCCTCAGGGTATTCCTGAACCTCAAGATATCTCTTTACCTCGTGAAACCAAGGTTTATCTTCTACCTCTTCAGTCTCGATGTCACAGCAATGTGCGGGTTCATCCAACCTCTCGATGGTAATCTGGGGAGCTTCATTGTCCCACCTGACTTTGAACATATAAGACATGGTAGCTAAGGCGTCCGCTAACTGGTTTTCTTCTCTAGGGAAGTGTTCAAAGGTTATATCCTCGAAGAGTGGGAGAAATTTCAATACATACTCCTTGTAAGGAATAAGATTTGGGTGCTTCGTATCCCACTCGCCTTTGATCTGACTGATCACTAGAACGGAAACTCCGAATACACTCAAGAACTTAATTCTTAGGTCAATAGCTGCTCAAAGACCCAGGATACATGCTTCATACTCCACCATATTGTTGGTGCAATTAAAACATAATCGGGCGGTGAACGGAGTATGACAGCCTTCAGGAGATATAATCATAGTGCCAATGCCATTACCTAACGCATTAGAGGCTCCATCAAAATACATAGACCATCGGGATCCGTCCTCAGGTCCTTCATTCGGTCCAAGTTCTTCACAGTCAGTCACCAACATGATATTCTCAACCGGGAACTCGAAATTCATGGATTGATAGTCATCTACGGCCTGATGCGCCAAATGATCCGCCAATACACTCCCATTGATTGCTTTATGGGTTGTGTATTGGATTTCGTACTCAGTTAAAATCATCTGCCATCTTGCTATTCTTCGGGACAAGGCAGGCTTTTTCGAAGATATACTTGATTGGATCCATTTTTTATATCAATAGAGTAGTGTGAGTCAGCATATACTGTCTCAGCCGGCGATCAGCCCATGCCAAAGTGCAGCAAGTTTTCTCGAGCAGTGAGTATCGGGTCTCACAGTCGGTAAAATTTTTGCTAAGGTAGTAAATAGCATGCTCTTTACGGCCAGACTCGTCATGTTGCCACAACATGCACCCTATTGAATTATCCAACACTGTCAAGTATAAGATCAAAGGTCTTCCTTCAACTGGAGGCATTATAATTGGTGGCTCTTGGAGATATTCTTTGATCCTTTCAAAACCGGCCTGACATTCATCATTCCATTTTACCACTTGATCTTTCTTCAGTAGCTTGAAGATTGGCTCACAAGTAGCAGTCAGGTGTGAAATGAATCGGGCAATGTAATTTAGACGTTCCAAAAAGCCTCTAACTTCCTTTTCCGTTCGGGGAGATGGCATCTCCTGTATAGCCTTCACCTTTGCAGGATCCACCTGAATACCTTTATCACTAACGATGAAACCCAACAGCTTACCAGACCTGACCTCGAAGGTGCACTTGTTCGGGTTTAACCTCAGCTTGTACATGTTCAGCTTGTTGAACAGTTTCTGGAGATGGTCAAGGTGTTCTTCTTCAGTTTGGGACCTTGCGATCATGTCATCAACATAAACCTCAATCTCATGGTGAATCATGTCGTGGAACAAAGTGACCATGGCGCGCTGATAAGTTGCCTCAGCGTTCTTCAACCCAAAAGGCATTACCTTGTAACAGAAGGTACCCCACTGCGTAACAAAGGTGGTCTTCTCCATGTCTTCGGGGGCCATCTTAACCTGATTGTAACTAGAAAAACCGTCCATGAAGGAGAAGATCTTGTGTTGTGCGGTGTTGTCGACCAAAACATCAATGTGAGGTAGTGGAAGGTCATCTTTGGGGTTCGCCCTGTTCAGATCTCTATAGTCCTCACACATCCGTACCTTACCATCCTTCTTAGGTACCGGAACCACATTGGCAACCTACTGCGGATAAGAAGTGACAGCTAAAAATCCCGCGTCGAATTGTTTCATGACCTCAGCTTTGATTTTCTCAGACATCTCAGGGCGCATTCGACGAACCTTCTGTTTTACCGGAGGAAAGTCTTCTTTGGTTGGCAAGTGGTGTACCACAATATCGGTGTCCAAACCAGGCATATCATCGTAAGACCAAGCGAAGATCTCAACATAGTCGCGAAGCATCTGTATTAACCTCTGTTTAACACTAGGATCCAGATTCGCACCTATCTTAACCTCTTTCTTGTCTTCATTTGTACCCAAATTTACTGATTCAACTAGCTCTTCATGAGGCTGTATGGCCCCTCTTCCTGCAGTAACAGTCTGGAAAGTTCTCCAGGAACCTCACAATCATCCTCACCTTCGTCCTCAGCTTGGCTGATCGGATTTTCGAAGTCATAACTGGAGGTAGCAGAGTTGTTATCAATGGTATCCATAGTGGATATGGATCTGCATTATGATACGTGAGTGTGTGTAAGAGCATAGTTGTTTTAATAAAGTGAGAGACAAAAAAGAAAAACAAGGAGCGCAAAATTTGTAATGCAAGAAACGTCCAATGCTTTATTGATATATGAAAATGACAAATAATAAGCCCTCACAAACAAAGCCAAGGTTCCTCGGGCAAAGCACCGGGCCGTAAAGTTTCAAACTGTTTATTACAATTCTTAAAACAAAAGTCAATTACTGTGGAATAAAAGAAACATGTATGAAGTCTTTCGTCGTCTAGTTGTTCAAGCCACCATTGGTTGTAGGGTAGATCCAGCCGTCGATATCTGAATCTTGTTCATCATATTCAATTGCACTCACTCCCTGATTATTGATGTGCAGAGGAGGTATTCCAATCCGTGCGTGTCAAACAACCCTTTGAGCCTCTGCTGTAAAGCCCAAACAAAACTTGTCAGTTTTGTGTGTGAAATCAGGGAGCTGACCCCAATTTGCACACCCACCTTTTTCAATTACAGCTCTGGCATCCTTGAGAGAGGCCATCTTCATTGGAGATTCATCGGTAGCAACTTCAGTTGACGCCATAGTCTGGGGGACTTCTTCAAAGTTCTGACACGGGGTTTCAATGAACTCTCCATCCATATCCACACAGAGAAAGGAATTAAGATGACTCACCATATACTCCTCCTCACCTTGTACTGTGACAATCTTCCTCTTTTCCGGATATTTAAGCTTTTGATGGAGCGTTGAAGTCACTGCTCTGGCCTAATGAATCCAAGGACGACCCAGCAAGCAAGAATAAGATGGTCTGATGTCCATTACATAGAAGATGGATCCAAAAGTTTGAGAGCCAACTTTAACAGGGATGTCCACTTCCCCGTGTACCATCCTTTTTGACCCGTCGAATGCCCTGACCACAATATTACTTGTAACGTCCCAGACTGCCTTCAGGATTATCGACTGACCCCACAAACCAACACGGGTCTTTTCAGCATGTTTTATCCTCACTCACACGCTTTCCGAGAAACTTCCCAAAAGGTCACCCATCCCAATACTACTTCAAGTAAAGCACGCTTAACTATGGAGTTCTTATGGAATAAGCTACCGAAAAGAAGATGTATCTTATGAATCCAAGGACGACCCAGCAAGCAAGAATAAGATGGTCTGATGTCCATTACATAGAAGGTGGATCCAAAAGTTTGAGAGCCAACTTTAACAGGGATGTCTACTTCCCCGTGTACCATCCTTTTCGACCCGTCGAATGCCCTAACCACAATATTACTTGTAACGTCCCAGACTGCCTTCAGGATTATCGACTGACCCCACAAACCAACACGGGTCTTTTCAGCATGTTTTATCCTCACTCACACGCTTTCCGAGAAACTTCCCAGAAGGTCACCCATCCCAATACTACTCCAAGTAAAGCACGCTTAACTGTGGAGTTCTTATGGAATAAGCTACCGAAAAGAAGATGTATCTTGTTGGTATAGGTAGTACCAATTAATCCTTATAAGCTTTTCTTCAACCATGCAGTCCCATACCTCCATAGCCTCGGGATCCCTCTCATTGCCATGTGGCGAACACCTTTGCCCTCTTAGGCCTCTGGTGTTACATGCGGTGCAACCACTCATGGCCTTTTTCGGCCTGGAGTGTTACATGCCCACCAGCTTCCGCATGGTTCGTCCTCGAACCACATTGACTGGGAGAGGTATGGCTCTGATACCAATTGTAACGTCCCAGACTACCTTCAGGATTATCGACTTACCTCACAAACCAACACGAGTCTTTTTAGCATATTTTATCCTCACTCACACGCTTTCCGATAAACTTCCCAGAAGGTCACCCATCCCAATACTACTCCAAGTAAAGCACGCTTAACTTTGGAGTTCTTATGGAATGAGCTACCGAAAAGAAGATGTATCTTGTTGGTATAGGTAGTACCAATTAATCCTTATAAGCTTTTCTTCAACCATGCAGTCCCATACCTGCATAGCCTCGGGATCCCTCTCATTCCGATGTGGAGACCACCTTTTCCCTCTTAGGCCTTGGGTGTTACATGCGGTGCAACCACTCATCGCCTTTTTCGGCCTCGAGTGTTACATTACTCGGCTTCAGAATCAAACCTTCACAGTCCAGACGGTCTAATGCTTTCCTTGGAAAAACATTCAAAGAGGACCCAGTATCCACAAGTACATGGGCCATAGTGGTGCCCCTGCACTCGATCGAGACATGCAGAGCAACATTGTGATTTCTTCCTTTAGCAGTCAGATCTGCATCCGAGAAACCCAACCCATTGTCGGCAGTCAAACTTGCTATGCAGTCTTTGAATTGATCGGCAAAAGTCTCCTGCGGCACATGCACAATCTTGAGGAATGCAATTAGAGCCTTTGTGTTGCACCCCAAAATTTGCCCTCTCATGTTTCCCAAAGTCTTCCCCCTGCATGGTTGATCACAAACTCTTGCCTAAGGAAAAGGAAAATTTTTGAGTGGTGGTTTAAGTACATTTCGATTGGCATTCTGAAGGAGCATTTCGATTGGCATTCTGAAGGAGCACTTCGATTGGCATTCTGAAAGACCCTTCGATTGGCATTCTGAAAGACCCTTCAATTGGCATTATGAAGGAGCATTTCGATTGGCATTCTGAAGGAGCACTACAATTGGCATTCTGGAAGACCCTTCGATCGGTATGCTGAAGGAGCCTTTCGATTGGCATTATGGACAAGCACTTCGATTGGCATTATGTCAAGGCCTTCGATTAGCATGAAACAGCATCTTTCGATTGACCTGTTAACAAAGCCTTTCGATTGGAATTTTAATTAGTACCCTTCAATTGATCTTTGGACAAGGGCCATTCGAAGGAGGTCATCAAGAGGGCACTCAAGTCAAAAGCGTCCAGGTTCATTCAAGAGACACAAATGTTTCAAAAAAGGAAAACTTTTAATGTGTTTGTTTCTTGTCTCATGGAATTTAATGGCCTATTTAATGGCTGTCTCTTGCCATTACTGCACCCCCACACCCCTATAAATTAAGAGGCCAACATACATATCCAACACAAAAAAACTCTGCACGAAAAAACACACAACAGGAGAGCAAAAAAACATTGAAGTTACGCTGCCAAAAGTTGTCAACATTTTCATAGGTGATCCAGGCCAAAGAAACCCTTCAACAAAAGATCACAATGCCCATAAGCCACAAATCAAAAGTACCTACATCCAGGAAGTGCCCAGATCGAAGGTGCCTACATCCAGGAAGCGCCCAAATTAAAATTCTAATCTGCTGGTAAGAAAGGGTAAACTATCCAACCTCATATTTGCATAACACATCATTACTTGTTGTTACCTTTGATTTGCCATCCTAGACAGGATCGAAAGGCCTGGGTTTGACGCCCAGGTCATGTTCTTCGTTTGCCAACACTTACTGCAGACATAGCCTAAAGAGACCCAGCAAGCAGAGGATCGAGGGGCCTGGGGTTCAATACCCAGGATCTGCGTTTTATTACGCTAACATACTTTTGCAGGTATGACATCCCAGATCAGAGGAGACACCTTCTCTGGATCGAACCCATTAGCATGCTGGATCGAAGGAGGCATCTCATTCCTGGATCGAAAGCCATGACCTCCATGATCAAAAGACAATCCTATTCCATGGATCGAAGGTTGTTCATGCCCACATCCTGGCCCAATCAAAATAGCCATGACCCTATCTGGATCGAAGCTTCCATTCCCTCCCTGGGTCGAAACTCCCTTTTTTCCCTGGATCAAAGGATCCCCCCTTGTATTTTATTTTTGTTTTCATTGACATCTTTCTATCTCTTTTAATTAACATTAAAATCAAAAACCACAAAAAACATTAGGCTAGTTTTTTTCTATTAAAATTAACTTTGTTAATTAATCTCTTAATTATCTTAACGTTTTCTCAAAAACTAAAACTAAATAGATTTAGATCATTTTCCCAAAATAAAATAAAACAACAAAGAGTTCTTATTCTTAGGATTTTTTAGATTCACGTGCGTTTATTTTATTGTAACTGCTTACTGGTTTGTGATAACTTAGCTAAGACTTTTACTTTATTGCTTTTATTTCCCTAATTTTTGGACATGTAAATAATCCCCCTCCCCGAAGCCTTGTAATAGCGTAGGATTTAAAATTCCCGCACTTTAAATTCCTGTACATATATTAACTTCTTAGATGTATGCTAACTAGGATTGCATGGCAAGATCTATCTTAATTTAAAATCAACCACAGTTCACCATGACATGTAAAGATAATATAACTGAAAATTGATACACTTGCACATGCCACTCCTAGGGTACACCTCACTTGGTTGCCTCAAACGTGGTCATTAAGTATAGGATGTTTTAGAGGTCGTCCTTTTGTCCCAAGATCACAAGTTGCCTCGAAATGGTTGCCTCGATAAAAATGATCTAAGACATTAGGATTACCACTAAAGCGTCCTAACGTTGCTTTAGTGACCACACGTCCCTAAAATCGAATTGACCCAAAAAACTCCAACGACGGTGCTACCTACTCCTCAATAGTGGGATAGCATTGTCTAAAGGACATTAGCACAATTTAATTACTTTTTGAGTAGGTAGAGGTTCTTAAGTACTTGCTCCTTTAAAAAAACAAAACAAAACTTTTCGCACTTACACTTTCTTCAAAAAACAAAACTCTTTTCAAAACCCACAATCACAAAGAAAAGCAATATTTTGAAAACATAGTGAGTAAGTACCTAAGAGCCCGTGGATAACCACGGATAGAAAGGGTGCTAACACCTTCCCTTTCTATAATCTACCTCCCGAACCCGAGAAACATCTCGAAAAGGAATTTTTCTGTGCTTTTTTCCTTTCCTTGTTGGATAAAATAAAAGACAGTGGCGACTCTTGCTTACCGCGACATTTTGCGAAAACAAACGCAAACGCGAACCAGCATTCCAAAAAATAGTCTGTTCTCATTCCCACCGATCACAGAACTGGCGACTCTGCTGGGGAATCTATAAGTGAGGTGTACCTTAGGATTAGATCACTCATGTTTTCAATTGTATTGCTTTGTATGCTTTAAATTTTGTGGGCTTGTATCGGAGTTCTATAGATCCTAACCCGGATCTGGGAATACCCTTTAGGTAAGTAGCAATAAACTGTGAGGGATCTGTACGGCGTATACCAATACGGATGAAGCAGTAGCTACATTGGTGTGGCACCTTGGTCTGTACCGATATCCCTTGTGTTAAAACGAGGAGAATATGGGTCTTCTGAGGAGTCATTAAGCACCAACTGACCTTAGAACCTTAAATTGACCAACTTGGCCATAGAACAGTAGTAGTATGCTACACTCATTGAGACTAAACTCTCGCGATGATTTTGGCCGCAAGAAGAGGTTGCTAAACTGGAATTATGACCGATTGAGGGTAGTCAGTGATATTGAGATCCTCTAGAACCCGGTTACTATTTTTAGGATAGGTTTAAACCAACTAAACTGAAAGAGGGTAATGCCTAAACTCCATGCCAGCCTAAAATCTAAGGGCTCTTATGTGTGACTCGTGTGCCTTCAAACTTGAACTACTTGCACATACTTTTTATTTGACAACATGGGTTCCTTGCAGGTTTTGTTTACAGTCCTTATCCAATAATCTGGATTTATTGCAGGGCTTACTTACATCACCTCACACTTTTGCATACCTGTACATAACATCATAACATCATACCATAGCATTTTCCTTAACCATTTCAAGGATCTCAAAGGCTTGCGATGCAGTTTATGGTAAATCAAATGTCCAGCAAGGGGCAAAGGGGATCTATTTTCCTCTAGCCAAGGTTTTCTAGAAATCCAAGCACGATAACTTGAGTCAGGGGCTATGACCCACTCGATATGGTGAGCTTGACTCTTGAAGAAGGACTCTCAGCAACATGAAGCTCCTTCAATCAAGCTATCAAATTCAAATTCTAATCGTTTCTTGTTTACCCCGCGAGATCCTTGGAAACATTGCATACATATATCATACATATCATTGCATAACAGGTCTCCCAGTACAGGTTTCTCATCTCCTTCGTTGTTTATTTCAGCAATCATCATGTCTAATGAACCTTCCACTGAGCAAGCTATCAAGGCCCACCAGGCCCAGAATGCCCAATTTCAAGAGTTGGTCATGAGCCTAGCCAAGGGTCAGCAGGACTTGAAGACCCTGATTCTGAAAGAGAGGAAGAAGAAGAAGAAGAGGACCATCCTGTTCAATATTGGACGCAGGTTTGGAAATGGGCTGCAGAGTGAAGTTGATCTGACCACCCCATCTGAGGGTAAGGATAGTCCACAAGAAAGGAGGGCTCCTAGCCCTTTGGTCTCCGACAACGAGACAGACTATGATGAAGAACAGTATCCTCATGCTAAGGATAAGTACAAACAACTGGAAGACCGGTTGAACGCTATGGAAATACGGAAGATGCCCGGTCTGGACTTCGGAGATCTAGGTCTATCCTATGGGGTGGTGATTCCCCATAAATTCAAGGCACCTGCCTTTTCCAAGTACGATGGAGCTTCCTGCCCAAAGTTGCACCTCCGGTCTTATGTGAGGAAGATCCAACCTTACACCGCTGATAAGAACTTATGGATCCATTTCTTTCAAGACAGTCTCTCAGGGACTCAACTTGAATGGTTCTGTCAACTGGAAGGAGCTAGCATCCGCAACTGGGAGGACCTTGCTGCTGCTTTTTACAAGCAATACCAGTATAATGTCGACCTTGCTCGCATGCATACTCAGCTTCAGGGTATGTCTATGGGTACAGGAGAAGGCTTTAAGAACTACGCTCAAAAGTGGAGAGATCTTGCTGGAAGAGTCCAACCCCCTCTGTCTGATAGGGAGTTGGTGGACATGTTTCTTGGGACTTTGTCTGGTCCATATTTCAAACATCTGATCGGAAGCTCTTCAGCCGGATTCACCGAGCTAATACTGACCGACGAAAGGGTCGAAGTTGGCATCAAAAGTGGGAAGATTTAAGAAGCTACACCTTCTGATGCTCAGAAAAAACCCTACAATAGGAAGAAAGAGTCCAATGTTGTGTATGGTCAAAAGGGTCGCCATGACCAACACGTAGGGGCAGTCCTGGTCTCTGGTTCTGCGTCACACCGACAACAACAAAAGGGAAATAAACGAAATCCAGATGAGCCTAAAAGGCAGTTCACCAACATCGACATGCCATTGTCACAAGCATTGCAGCAGATGTTGAAGATGAATCTGATTACAGTGATAAAACCTCACCCAAACCCCAAGACCTCTTCTCCTAACTACAATCCTAATGCGACATGCGCTTATCATTCTGACAGTCCCGGGCATGATACTAACGATTGTTGGGCATTGAAGTACAAGATTCAGAATTTGATTGATGCCAAGGAGATTGAGTTTGGTCCTCCGGAGACTCTAGCATAATCACTGCTCCTACGCCAAATCATTGAGAATGTCTTTGTTTTATTTGAATTTTCAAGTTGTAATCTCTTTCTTATTCAGACAATTATCTATTAATGCCAAACTTTGTTTCATTAATGCATTGCATATGTTTGTCTTGATTTGATCCAATTATCTTAATTACATTTAAACTATGCTTTTTACTCGCTTTATGACATTCAACTCTTGCTAAAAGTTACAAGCCTTTAGAGGGAGGATGACGAAACAATGCCATAATCTCATACAGTATGCTTTTGGACAGACCTTGTTGACGATGTACAAGCATTTCTTTCAAATCCTAAACATTGGAGTTATAAGGAAGATAATCCCTAGTCAACCCCTTCGAGCCAAAGAAGTAGGAGTTTTCTGTTTTAAACAAAAATTGAAACCTTTAATTTAAACCTGGGGCAGGGTAGTCTCTCAGTTAATTCAAAAGATGCGTACTGAAGTCGCAAAACTCTCGGTTCATAATACAACGAACGACATCAAAAGCATTCCTCTGGAATCAAAAGACAGTGCTGGTTCCTTATCTCACAGGCAGTCAATCTCTCAAAAGAGAAAAGCCCACTGAGCCAAAACCTATAAAGGAGGCTTAAGAAAGCTGGGGCATCCCGCTGACTGTAATCTCGAAAACAGGAACAGTCACGCAAAAGTTAGGGATAACAAATCAAAAGAACGAGGTCGCTACAAATCCTCAACAACATGAAAAATGTTGCAAAAATGACTTCCTTCCAACAAATTCAACTTGTGTGAACCATCACCAAAAACGTCCATCCAGACTCATTTGGAGTTCAAAGGCACAATTAACTGAGTTTAGGATTGAAGAACATCACGAAGAGCGGGCGGGTACAAATATACTTTGAGCCTTTATCCTTTGTTTCTTAAACCGTGAACCAAGCCACGTTACAACCCTTCAAAAGTCCTAACTGAAGCATGGGTTAGTTCGAAAGCATACTGTTACAAAAGGTATCCTGACTCCTGTAAAGCTTTTCCCTAAATCTTGTGTTGAAATTGTCTTATAAAGAGTTTTCTGCTAAAAAACGCATTTCTCAAAACTTCGAGACAAGCATAAACTTTGCATTATTTGAATATCATTGTTTGCATTTGGCTATTTGTTTGACAGTGGAGAAATTCACACAATGAATATCCAATGAACGAAAGCCCTCTAAGTGAACAAAATCACTTCAAAAAGGATGACACTTCCATTGACAAATCTCCTATCAACAAGGGGACTTGACATGTCACTATCCAGCACACCTGGGGAAGTACAGTCAAGATTTCAAGAAATCTCTGAAGAAGTACAGAGTAACCAGGGGCAAGTCTCCATCTCCGTCGCTTGGGGCATTAAATATCAATCTCATTGAAGGGTTACATACAATTAAACATTTTCGGGCAGTGCCACAAACACTTGCTGCTAGGGGCAATGACAAGTCTCCCCCAAAATCCTTCTCATAGGATGACTCCCAACAAGGGTTTAATATCTGAAAACCCTTCCCCAACAACACCAGGATTCCCCAGCTTGGGTTGCCTCTCCGACTACTACAAATCAAAGGACCACAACTCCTCTTCCCTAGTAGACTCTGGAAGCTTATCCCCTGCGAAGCACAAATAAGTCTCCTCAGCCAAATTCAGAGGTTATCCTCACAAGAGTCTAACTGGGTTATCCTTAGCGAGTTGCAACTGAAAGATTATCCCCAGCGAAGTTCTTTCCATCCCCAGCGAAGTTCTTTCTATCCCCAACGGAGTTCATTCCTTTCATAGACAGAAATTCAATCCCCAACAGGGTTCACTGTCACCAGCAACAATAATCCATCCCCAACTGAGTTTTATTTCTCCAAATGAGTAGATCTTCTAGCAGAGTATATACTCCCCACAAAGTTATTTCCTCGTCAGTCCATTCCCCAACGGAGTTATTCTCTCCTGCAGGATTATTCTCCCAATCATCTTCGGTCGTTATCTCCAGAGAGTGAAACTCTTTATTCTCCAACAACAGTCAGGGATTTATTTTCCCAAACTCGGACATACCACAATAGAATTTCATGTTCATACATCATGACGTGCGCATACATATTGCATACAGCATAATCTCATTTATTTTGAGAACATCATCATACAATGCATGTCATGCATCATATACAATTAATCATGTACCTTTTCAGGAAAGATGGTTATCATCAACAACTTCCAACAAGTTCAAGATTAACTCCGGAAACTAAACAGACTTCACACGGGTTTATCCTGAGAAAAATCCTACACGGGTCCTTTATCACATATTTCTGAATGAAGTTTTACACGAACTTATCACAAAGCAACCTTACCCCGGTTCCTCCATAAATTTTACACAAACTAATATCATAGTAACCTTACCCCGGTTCATCCTGAAGTTTTACACAAACTTATCTCACAGTAACCTTACCCCTTTTCATCCTGAAGTTTTACACAAACTTATCTCACAACAACCTTACCCCGGTTCCTCCAGAAGTTTTACACAAACTTATCTCACAGTAACCTTACCATGTTTCCTCCAGAAGTTTTACACAAACATATCTCACAGTAACCTTACCCTGGTTCATCCTGAAGTTTTACACAAACTTATCTCACAGTAACCTTACCCCAGTTCATCCTGAAGTTTTACACGAACTTGTCACAAGGTAACCTTACCCAGGTTCCTCCAGAAGTTTCACACGAACTTGTCCCACAGTAACCTTACCCCGGTTCATTCTGAAGTTTTACACGAACTCATCACAAAGTAACCCTACACCGGTTCCTTCTCAATTCCAGATGCAGTTTTACACGGACTCATCATGAAGCAACCCTACACAGGTTCCTTCTCAATTCCAGATGTAGTTTTTACACTGACTCATCATCAAGAAACCCTACACAGGTTCCTCATTTCCAAGATGCAGTTTTACACGGACTCATCGTCAGGAAACCCTACACCGGTTACCTCTTTCTAAAGATGAAGTTTTACACTGACTCATCATCAAGAAACCCTACACAGGTTCCTCATTTCCAAGATGCGGTTTTACACAGACTCATCGTCAGGCAACCCTACACTGGTTCCCTCTTTCTAAAGATGAAGTTTTACACGGACTCATCATCAAGAAACCCTACACAGGTTCCTCCTTTCCAGATGAAGTTTTACACGGACTCATCATCAGGCAACCCTACACAGGTTCCCTCTTCCAAAGGTGAAGTTTTACACGGACTCGTCATCAGGAAACCCTACACCGGTTCCCTCTCTTTCCAAGATGAAGTTTTACATGGACTCATCATTAGGCTGCCCTACACCGGTTCCCTCTCTTTCCAAGATACAGTTTTACATGGACTCATCATCAGGCAACCCTACACAGGTTCCTCCTTTCCATATGAAGTTTTACATAGACTCATCATGAAGTAACCATACCCAGGTTCCTTCTCAGTCCAGATATGCAGTTCACCTCCAGAGTTAATTCCCCAGTAGAGTAACGGACAACTGAAGCTCCTAAAATTCTATTTCTCTCAAGACAGCCACAAACAATCTCCAAATGGCATCTGTAAGCCCATCCTCCCACCAACAATCTCCAAATGGAATCTGTAAGCCCATTCCCGACATCACAATGCTGATACTACACCATGCGAGTGCAAATTTCTGGGCACTCTAGTGTTCAATTATCTTCCACCTTCGGATCATGAAAGGCTCGAAAGCCAATCTATATCCGCAGGTTTAAGAAAATTGAACAGGGGCAACTGTTGCACCCCAAAATTTGCCCTCTCATGTTTCCCAAAGTCTTCCCTCTGCTTGGTTGATCATAAACTCTTGCCTAAGGAAAAGGAAAATTTTTGAGTGGTGCTTTAAGTACATTTCGATTGGCATTCTGAAGGAGCATTTCGATTGGCATTCTGAAGGAGCACTTCGATTGGCATTCTGAAAGACCCTTCGATTGGCATTCTAAAAGACCCTTCGATTGGCACTCTGAAGGAGCATTTCGATCAGAATTCTGAAGGAGCACTTCGATTGGCATTTTGAAAGACCCTTCGATTGGTATGCTGAAGGAGCCTTTCGATTGGCATTATGGATAAGCACTTCAATTGGCATTATGTCAAGGCCTTCGATTAGCATGAAACAACATCTTTCGATTGACCTGTTAACAAAGCCTTTCGATTGGAATTTTAATTAGTACCCTTCGATTAATCTTTGGACAAGGGCCATTCGAAGGAGGTCATCAAGAGGGCACTCAATTCAAAAGCGTCCAGGTTCATTCAAGAGACACAAATGTTTCAAAAAAGGAAAACTTTTAATGTGTCTGTTTCTTGTCTCATGGCATTTAATGGCCTGTTTAATGGCTGTCTCTTGCCATTACTGCACCCTCACACCCCTATAAATACAGAGGCCAGCATACATATCCAACACAAAAAAACTCTGCACGAAAAAACACACAACAGGAGAGCAAAAAAACATTGAAGTTACGCTGCCAAAAGTTGTCAACATTTTCAGAGGTGATCCAGGCCAAAGCAACCCTTCAACAAAAGATCACAACGCCCATAAGCCACAAATCAAAAGTACCTACATCCAGGAAGTGCCCAGATCGGATGTGCCTACATCCAGGAAGCGCCCAAATTAAAATTCCAATCTGCTGGTAAGAAAGGGTAAACTATCCAACCTCATATTTGCATAACACATTATTACTTGTTGTTACCTTTGATTTTCCATCCTAGACAGGATCGAAAGGCCTGGGTTTGACGCCCAGGTCATGTTCTTCGTTTGCCAACACTTGCTGCAGACATAGCCTAAAGAGACCCAGCAAGCGCAGGATCGAGGGGCCTGGGGTTCAATACCCAGGCCCTGCATTTTATTATGCTAACATACTTTTGCAGGTATAACATCCCAGATCGAAGGAGACACCTTCTCTGGATCGAACCCATTAGCATGCTGGATCGAAGGAGGCATCTCATTCCTGGATCGAAAGCCATGACCTCCATGATCAAAAGACAATCCTATTCCCTGGATCGAAGGCTGTTCATGCCCACTTCCTGGCCCAATCGAAAGAGCCATGACACTGTCTGGATCGAAGCTTCCATTCCCTCCCTGGGTCGAAACTCCCTTTTTTCCGTTGATCGAAGGATCCCCCCTTGTATTTTATTTTTTTTTCATTGACATCTTTCTATCTTTTTTAATTAACATTAAAATCAAAAACCACAAAAACCATTAGGCTAGTTTTTTTCTATTAAAATTAACTTTGTTAATTAATCTCTTAATTATCTTAATGTTTTCTCAAAAACTAAAACTAAATAGATTTAGATCATTTTCCCAAAATAAAATAAAACAACAAAGAGTTCTTATTCTTAGGATTTTTTAGATTCACGTGCGTTTATTTTATTGTAACTGCTTACTGGTTTGTGATAACTTAGCCAAGACTTTTACTTTATTGCTTTTATTTCCCCAATTTTTGGACATGTAAATAACCCCCCTCCCCGAAGCCTTGTAATAGCGTAGGATTTACAATTCCCGCACTTTAAATTCCTGTACATATATTACCTGCTTAGATGTATGCTAACTAGGATTGCATGGCAAGATCTATCTTAATTTAAAATCAACCACAATTCACCATGACATGTAAAGATAATATAACTGAAAATTGATACACTTGCACATGCCACTCCTAGGGTACACCTCACTTGGTTGCCTCAAACGTTGTCATTAAGTATAGGATGTTTTAGAGGTCATCCTTTTGTCCCAAGATCATAAGTTACCTCGAAATGGTTGCCTCGATAAAAATGATCTAAGACATTAGGATTACCACTAAAGCGTCCTAACGTTGCTTTAGTGACCACACGTCCCTAAAATCGAATTGACCCAAAAAAACTCCAACGACGGTGCTACCTACTCCTCAATAGTGGGATAGAATTTTCTAAAGGACATTAGCACAATTTAATTCCTTTTTGAGTAGGTAGAGGTTCTTAAGTACTTGCTCCTTTAAAAAAACAAAACAAAACTTTTCGCACTTACACTTTCTTCAAAAAACAAAACTCTTTTCAAAACCCACAATCACAAAGAAAAGCAATCTTTTGAAAACATAGTGAGCAAGTACCTAAGAGCCCGTGGATAACCACAGATAGAAAGGGTGCTAACACCTTCCCTTTCTATAATCTACCTCCCGAACCCGAGAAACATCTCGAAAAGGAATTTTTCTGTGCTTTTTTCCTTTCCTTGTTGGATAAAATAAAATATGGTGGCGACTCTTGCTTACCGCGACATTTTGCAAAAACAAACGCAAACGCGAACCAGCATTCCAAAAAACAGTCAGTTCTCGTTCCCACCAATCACACTTTGCCTGAGCTTCAGAACACAATAACAAGGACAACATGGAGATTTTTGACGGGGTATTCCCCAGCTGCTCGACTATGTTGTAGTCGCTCTTCTTGATAATCTTCAGAATCTCTTCTATCTCTTGTTTAGAGGCTTCCAACACAACCTTTCTAGGTGCCTCCATCCGTGCATGCTCACATGTGGTTTCTTTGCCCCGAGTCTCAGATGAATTAGCGACATGAGTGATAACTGGATTAAGAATTGGAACTGTAGCTGATGTACTGGAAGATGGAATGATAACAGGCTTTTAAACAGTCGGAGGGGAAATCACGGGAGAAAAGAGTCTTCCACTTTTGATGACTTTGTTGGCCCCGACGATATTGCTGACATCAGTATTAGCTTCCTCATCTTTAAAGTCTTGTTTAATTCCATGGTAGTACACATCAGCACCATAGTTCCATGGGACAGCCTTGTCTGAAGTGTATGGGATAGGACTAGGGATAGTAATGATCAACGAAGCGAGTCTTGGAATGGGTGTAATCCTAACAGGCGTTCTCGAGGAAGCGTTGAAAGGATTGGCGGAAATGGTTATGATGGAAACATCTTCAATCGAAACTAACGGAATCATAGTCTTCTCGAACAAGATTTCTCTATTATCCATCCGGCGTTGAACACCTGATTTCAACAAGTGGAAACCAGCAGGTAGAACTGAACATATGTGGCAACCTTCGCCATAACCCGGAAATAAACCGGCCAACAATAGATTCTTCTTAACTGTCATCAAATAAGTGTAAATCTCCTCCACGGAGGTCACAAATAAATCATCATCCACAACATTTACCCCATGACCATGTTTGGGCATAGGGGCAGTTATGACGTTGGGCTTCTCTGGAGCATCAAACTCAATTTCTTTGGCCTCGATCAAGTCTTGTACTTTGTTTCTCAAAGCCCAACAACTGTTGATATCGTGACCTGGGCTATCGGAGTGATAGGCGCAGCGGGCATTCGGGTTATATTGAGGAGAAATGGTGTCAGGGTTCTTCGGGGTCTCCCTCAGAGCTATCAGGTTGGCCTTCAATAACTGTGGTAAAATTTGAGACATGGGCATATTGAGCCGGGCATATTGCCTTTGTGGTCTTTCCACCCTTTGTTGATGGTTGCGTTGTGGAGAAACTATGGGTCTTGATATCACTACCGCATTTACTGCTTGATGATGTTCAGGTCTGCTCTGGCCCTTTGGGCCGTAGACCGCACTAGCTTTTTTTTACCGGTGAAAGGCTTCTTCACTGCACTTGACGAAGTATCCTTCTGTATCTTACCACTTCAGATACCAGCTTCTATTCTCTCTCTAGTCAGAATCAATTCTGTAATCCCAGATGAGGAACTGCTGATCAGATGATTAAAAAATGGACTAGACAGCGTCCCCAAGAACATATCAACTAACTCTCGATCAGATAAAGGGGGTTGAACCCTGCCAGCCAAATCTCTCCACTTTTGAGCATAGTCCTTAAAACCTTCACTTGCACCCATGGGCATACTCTGAAGTTGAGTACGCGTGAGAGCGAGGTCGGCATTATACTGGTACTTTCTGTAAAAAGCAGCAGCAAGATCTTCCCAGTTTCGGATGTTGGCTCCTTCCAATTGATAAAAACATTCAAGCTGAGTCCTTGACAGACTATCTTGAAAGAAATGAACCCACGAATTTCTATCAGCAGTGTGGGGTTGGATTTTCCTGACATACGAGCGGAGATGGAGTTTTGGACAGGACACTCTATCGTACTTGGCAAAAACTGGAGCTTTGAACTTGTGAGTGATCACCACTCCTGATACCAGTCCTAGATCTCCGAAATCCAAACCAAGGATCTTCTGAACCTCCATAACAATCAGACGGTCTTCTAGTTGTTTGTACCTATCCTCGATAGGAGGATATTGTTCCTCATCATAATATGTATCATTATTAGAGACTACCGAACTGGGACCCGTTTCTTCTTCTTGGTCTTCCTCTCCTTTGGATGAAAGAGACAAATCAGCTTCCTGTCGCAACCTATTCCCAAATCTGTTACCCATATTCAGAAGAACCACCTTCTTCTTCTTTTTCTTCTTCTCCTTCAGGATGAGAGTCTTCAAATTCTCTTTCCCTTTAGCCAAGTTCAATAGCATCTCTTGGAATTGGGAATTTTGTGCCTGAAGAGCATTGATGGCTTGACGGGTAGGTGTTTCAGAAGACATTTCGTGCTGAAATAAACAACGAAGGAGATGAGAAACCTGTAATGATACTTGTAATGATGTGCATGGTAATGGGATGCGTATGTAATGATTTCAAAGACATTGGGAGATTTAAATTTGTAAACCAAAAATTTAAACAAACTTTATTAGAATAAACTTGTAAACGTTTCAAAATTGCCTTTAAGGCGTTACAAAGAAGTAAATGGAAAACAAATCTAAACTAGAAAAAGCAAAAAAAATCAAAAATCCCATGGACGCTTCCCCTTCATGCTGACGTAGTCATTGATTGTCCTTTCATTCTCAAGTTGCCTGGTGAGTTTCAAGATCTTCCTTTCCTGCTCATGATACTTCTCCCGGTAGGTATCTCTTTCCTCTCTAAGTTGATTCCAGGATCTCTTCAATGGTCTAAGATCAGTGGGCATGTATGGATAAAGGACTGTATATGGAACGCCCTCTTCATTGGTGGGCTCCACAATCACTGGCAACACAGCTTCATAAGGCATCCCAAGATTTTGGGCTCGAGCTCGGACCCACTGGAGATAAGGCTGTATCGAGAGAGAAGTCTTTGGTGATGCTCGTCAACGTCCCCCTTATAGTCAAATGCAATATCTGTAAGAAGTAGCTCATGAGGACCGTCTCTCCGGGCACGACCGAATTGTCGCAAAGCTAAACAAGGACTGTAGGTTATCCCCCCTCTGATTCAAAGAAACGGGACATTAGGGTATCCCCCACATTGATCAATGACAACAATGCTTTCCATAGCCTTAGAACTCCAAAGAATGTCCGTATGGGCAAGGGACATTATTTTGTAGGACTATCCAAAACCTTCCTCATTCTTCAACATAGACTTGGGGAGGTGCGAAATAAACCACCTCTCTAGCAAAGGCATGCAACACATGAGGGTCCCTCTTCTACGCACAGTACGAGTGTAGAGGGCATGCAAAATATCACCCAGAAGGGTAGGTACAGGATTACGAGAAAGGAAGATCTTAACCGCATTCATATCTATGAAGGAATCTGGATTCGGGAAAAGAACCAAACCGTAGATAAGGAGAGCCAAGATGTCTTCGAAAGCCTAAAAATCCAAACCATCCCATAACAGTTGAGCTTGATCTATCAGAAACTTAGCTAGGAAACCTTCAACCCTGCTTCGTGTCTCCCAGTTGGATACTACATCAGCCCGTTTTAGATGCAGAGCTGAAGCAATGTCTTCTGGTTTAGGAGTCTCTTCCAAACCTGTGAAGGGTGTCTGCTCAAGGATGGATATTCCCAATAAGTGATAAAACTCTTCCAAAGTAGGAACCAGCTGATAATTCGGAAAAGTAAAGCAATGATGCACAGGATCGAAGAACTGGAAAAGCACACTCATCATCTGCTCATCAAGCTTTGAGGTAACCAAGCTAAGAAGATGACCATGTCTCCTAATGAATGAAGAAGTATCAGAAACTCTCGAGGCTAAATCTTTGAGTTGAGCAGGTATTTGCACAAATTTAACTCGGATGGTGTTTCTACGCATGGAAGCCATAATCTGCAAAACAGAGCAAAGATAAATCCCTTTGGTATTTGAAATGGTTAGTGTAATGAAGTATGCATGCTATCTTATGATGCATGATGTCATGATAAAACACAAAACAAGTATAGCAGATAAAAAACATGGTAAAGGCAAATAAGTCACACAAGAGCCCTTAAGTTTCAGGCTTGCATGGGGTCTAGGTACTACCCTCTTGAAGTTCAGTTGGTTCAACCTGTCCTAATAATAGTAATCGGGTTCTAGAGGTTCTCAATATTACTGACCATCCTCCATCGGTCATGGTTTCAGCTCACACAATCTTTTCTTGCGACCAAAACTATCTCGAGAGTATGGTCTCGATGAGTGTAGCATCGAGTATCAACCAGTTCTCAGCTTTATACCGAGGCCATCTATCTCACTACTTTCTAATGGCCAATTTGGTCAATTATAGGTTCTAAGGTCAGTTGATGCTTAACGATACCATGCAGAGGACCCGTATTCTCCTTGTTTCTCCACAAGGGATACCGGTACCAACCAATGTGCCACATCAACGTAGCTACTGCTTCACCGTATCGGTCTACATCGTATAGTTCCCTCACATTTTAATGCTACTTACCTTAAAGGTGTCCCCAGATCCGGGTTAGTATCTATAGTAACTCCCAAGACAAAACCCTTAAAAGTAAAGCAATCAAATCAAACAAGAGAAGCAATTTATGATGAACTAATCCTAAGGTATACCCCACTTATTAATTCCCTAGCAGAGTCGGCAGTCCTGTGATACGGTGGCAAAACTGACTGTTTTAGGAAAATGCTGGTTTGCGTTTTGCGTTTGTGTTCGCAAAATGTCGCGGAAAGCACATATATTGCTTCCGTGTTTGCGTGTTTTGAAAAATTTTTGTTTTACTTTGTTTTAACCCTTGTATCAGTCCTCAAGAGTGTTACGAAGTGTTTTTTGAAAACTTTGTTTGAAAAGTGTATGGTGTGAAAAGTTTATTATGAGCAAGTACCTACTAGCATCTACCTACTCGAAAAAAGAATTTTTATGTTCTTGTTTCCTTTAAACAACTCTATCCCACTATTAACGAGTAGGTAGCACCGTCGTTGGAGTTGTAAGGGTCAATTCGAAAGGGATGTACAATCACTAAAGCAATGTTAGGATGTTTTAGTAATAACCCTAATGTCTTAAGATCATATTCGAGGCAACGTTTCTGAGGCAACCTTTCCGAGGCAACATTTCCGAACGGGACTTTTGATCTTTGTTGAGACAGGAGGGCGACCACTAAAACACCCTATACTTAATGATCGTTTACCGAAGGCAACCGAAGCGAGAGTATACCCTAGGAGTGCGCATGTGCGAGTGATTTGATTTCAATTATTATCTTTGCACGTTTAGGGTTTTCTAACCATTTTTAAAATTAACATACATTCTTGTCATGCAATCCTATTATCATACATCTAACAGTTAATACTTGCGAAAATTAAAATGCGGAAAATAAAACTACGCTATTACAAGGCTTCGGGGAGGGGGATTAATTACATATCTAAAAACCCGTAAATTAATAAATAAAACGAAAAGCCCTAATTAAACTATTACATCCCATGAGCAGTTACATCAATATTGTAAAAATAAATAAATGCGCGCGACGAAACGAGAATGAGAAACATTAGGGTTTTGACCCCGTCTAACCTAATTAAGAGAAAAAATCATTTTTTTGATTGTTTTTAAGAAAAGAATAAGGTCTTAAAGAAATACAACCTAAGTACTTATTTAATTAAATTAAGAAAAATAATTAGTTTGACCTATTTTCGCATTTTTTGTTATTTTAGGAAATAAAAAAAAACTAAATTAAACAAATCCTGATTTTCTAATTGATTTTAATTTATTTACAAAAAGATTAAAATTACCCTAAAATTAAATTAATTTAATTAAATTAATTTTGACAAAATATAAAAAAAACTAAACTCTAATTTGATTAAATTGATTTTTATGAGTTTTTTGATTGGTTAATTTTAAAAAAATTAATTTTAGTATTGATAAGAAAAGAATAATAAAAAAAAGAAATTAAAAAGGGTAAAAAGAAATAACCCAAGAGCCTGCTGTCAGCGGCTCTGATCAGAGGATGATAGTCCAGAGGATGGTGGTCCAGAGGATGGTGATATTGGGCCTGCTCCATGCTAGTGGATCCAACAGATTATGACCATCAGAAGATGGGGTGCGCTAGATCTGGCTCAGACTGATGGATCCAGAGGATAATGCCCAGTGGATGCTTGATCTGGTCTTGGTTGATGGAACCAGAAGATGACCCTCAGAAGATGTAGGCACTGGATCTGGTTAAAACAAAGTGGAAAAATGCCCAAAAGGTCACGCCTGGGATCGAACCCTAAATCATGAACTTCTGACTTCCTTCTTCTGACCAACTGTGCTGGGTGTTAGTTTATCAATACAACAGAAACAAACAAATAGATCAGAACTATAGGCTTCTAGCCAGAATTTAAACCAGCCAGTAAAGTTGTGACACAATATCGTCTTCTTCCCTGGATATGTCGTTTAAAACTCTGAACCTTTACCTACGGACATGGCGCTATAACTATAACCCTGTGTATTTCAGAAATTGCATACAAGCAATATAAATAAAATTCAAGATCATGGATCAACTGGGTTTAACCCACTGATCACAATGGTCTCCTCCATCTGGGCCAATTGTTCCTGTCTGAAAAATCCCTAAAAACAAAACCTAAACCCTAACAATGGTGGATATCAGTATGGATAACAAAAACACAATTGAACATTATCATTAGCTTACAAATGTTTCAATGAACCAAAATATGTAAAGAATCCATGCTACAAATTCCAGAATTGTGATATTGAATTTTAAGAAAGTAAGGATATCGTGAGATGCTTAAAGTGCGTGTTTGGGCACGAAAATGCTTGTTGATGATTTGGATGGACTCCTTGAATGCCCAGAAGGTGAATGGTATGCTTGGAATAGCTTGAAAGAGCCTGGAACTAGGAAATCCGATTAACACTTTTCTTGAGTTTTTGCAAGTTTTTCCTCAGCTTCTCACGCCTCTAATCCTTGTGCATTTGGTCTGGATCTGTTCTATATGTAGCCTTGAGTGAATTAGGTTTATAAATTTGCATCCAATCTTCTCCAATAATGATCATTGATCAAGAATTGATTCTCATATAAATCTTTCCAAATCAAGCCAAAATCTAATCTTTTTTAGTACAAACAAGCCTTGCACGATTTGATCTCCTGGCCAGCTATTCATGGACCTGAAATATGCACAAAATCTCAAGGTTTAAATGATTTTGATATTTTGATGATTTTATTTTGATTTAATTTGATTTATTTGAAATAAAAATCAAAATAAATGAAAAAAATAAAATAAAGGCAAGTGGGAAGGATCATGGGTCGTGGACCATGTTACAAACTCAAAACAAACACAAAAGGTTGGGCCTATTTGATAAAAATTGCAATTTGAGGCATATTTGACTTTTGGGAATATTGCAAAAAAGGTCAACTTCACCAAAGCATAACTTCTTCAATTTTGACCCTAGAGATGTGTTCTTTGACTTTTTAGAAATCTCAAAATGTCCTATAAGAAACCCCTTTGGTCCCGTATCAATTGAGTCTTCCATGTTCATGTATGAAGCTTTGACTAAAAAGGTGTTTTTGTTGACCTTTCAAAATGACCTATAATGTCAAAATTCATATCTTCTTGTGAGTGAATTTTTTGACCTTGGGAGCTGAAGATGGATTGTAGGGAATTGTATCCTCTTCAAAATGAGCTTTTGATGGGTCATTTCTGATAAAGTATGAGAAAGGTATGCTTGGTCAAAGTTGAGTTGACTTTTCCTATAAAACCATAATTTGGCAACCTTTGGTTTTGATGAATTATGAGCAATCCATGAGGAATCATGATCAACCCTTGGTCAAATGATGAATAATACTTCAAAATGAGGATGTTGACCAAAAATCTTGAAGTTTGACTGTATGTGGGCCACAGTTGACTTTTGCCCTAGCACAGTCGATTTTCAAACTTTTGAGCAATTGACTGAGCAAACTTTCTCTGCAAGGATTGAAACTTGACAAGGATGAACTTGGGTAAATATTAGAACAATGGTGAGCATTTGAGACCCTATCAGACTCAAGCATCCTGATGCAAACTGAAATCCTAATTTGGGGTAGACTGCCTTATGAGAGGGTTTGTCTGGTCAACCCTAGGAACAATTTGGGGACCTCACTTGAAACGTATTGAGAGATATGGGAGGGAAAATTTTGGGGTACAACAAATGTTATCAAAAATGAAATTAAGTATTTAATTATGATTAAATTTTATGACTAATTACATCTAAAATTTTCAAAAATTAGTTATGTCATTTACTTTAAGATATATCGTACACAAGTTTAACCTATTTGACAAGTATAATAAACTTATGGATTAATACCTTTCTGGTTCTCGCAAGATAAATTTTGGTCACATATTTTTTAAAATAAGCATTTAAGTCTAGCAATTATTTAAAACATACGACATTTGTCCTTACGGTCTAAATAGTCAATCAACGCCAACAAGGTGTGTATGTGGCAACTATATTATTTTATATTGTCAAGATAAAAACCACTATGAATGGAACATATAACATTTTAAAAAATAAGAATTGATTACCCAAAACACTAAATTTAAAAATATTAAATTTAAAAAACACAAAATCATCTATGTGAATAAAAGTATGACTTCTATGACAAGGGAACATAAAATAATCTATATGTGATAAGATAGAAAGAAAAATGGTTCCATTTGTGTTTTGATGATATAGAGATGAGTTGAAAACAATTTCTAACCTCGTACGTTATATAAAGCACCACCTATATGTGGATTTTTAAAATGTAAACTGTTAATGATATGGTTATTTATAGATTTCAAGGAAAATTTATTTGGTTTATTGAGGTGGAAGGAGTGGTCTAATGGGTTTAACTTCTAGATGGTCATAATGGTGGTTTCCATGTAATTGTGTTTAAAAAAATTTATATGATAATGTTATATTTTAAATTATCTATATATTTGGTGAGAAAGAATTTGAAATTTCCATATAAATTCCAAAAAATACCTTATAGTGGCCAATTTGTTTTGTCAAAAATCAGCCACAGAAGTGTCAATGTCGCTTAACACTTATTTGGATGCCAAGAAGACGTATTAAACACTAGGGATGTTAAAATTCAAACCAGTCCAAATAAAAAACCGAAAACCAATCCAAAAAACCAAAAACCGCAAAAAACCAAAATTTATTGGATGTGTTTGGATGTCATTTTATTAAAACCGATCGGTTCATATCTGATTTCAGATTAATTTATCAAAACCAATCCAAACCAAATTGAACTACATACAAATATTTTTATAGTTATTTACTTTTTATTAAATATGATATGCTAAAGTGAAATTTTAACTTATCTACATATTGGGGGAGGAAGAATTTGAATTTTCCATATAAATTCCAAAAAATACCTTATAGTGGATGATTTTTTGGTCAATAAATCAGTCACAGAAGTGTCAATGTCACTCAATATAGAAAATTTCAAAGTAATAATTCTGATTATTTTATTCATTGATCAATGTACTGTATATACACAAAAGAGTCCCTATAATTCTTCTTCTATTAAGGGAATGAAATAAATTATTTACAGCACAAATATTTTGCTACTTAATTTAGCTAAATTATCTTTGACTTATCTTAACACCCACACTCAAGTTGGTGCATGGATATCAGACATTCCCAAATTGAACAAAGACTCATTAAACACCTTACTTGCCACTCCTTTAGTGAGGACATCTGCTAACTGAAATTCAGATCTTACAAAAGGAAAAGAAATTATTCCAGCTTCAAGTTTCTCTTTGATAAAATGTCTATCGATTTCTAGCTGCTTCATTCTATCATGTTGCACAGGATTGTGCGCAATGGCAATTGCTGAAGTATTGTCACAATACAAAGTCATGGTCTCCCTTGGTTCAAAACCCAAATCTGATAGAATATTTCGTTTCCATAAAAGTTCACAAACTCCTAGTGCCATGCCTCTAAAATTAGCTTCAGCACTAGACCTTGCTACTACCTGTTGTTTTTTACTCCTCCAAGTTACAAGATTCCCCCCTACAAATGTAAAGTAACCAGAGGTAGACCTTCTATCATTTCTTGAACTTTCCCAATCAGCGTCGGCATACCCTTCTACCTTCAAGTTTCCATGATTTGAGAATAAAATTCCTTTTCCAGGAGTGGACTTCAAATATCTCAAGATCCTTTCAACAACATCCATATGAGATTTCTGTGGATCATGCATAAATTGACTAACGACATTTACTGCATATGTAATATTTGGCCGTGTATGAGACAAGTAAATTAGTTTTCCCACCAACCTATGGTATTTTCCTTTGTCTATGCTGGCTGAATTTTGGCATTGAAATAGCATATGATTTTGTTCAATTGGGGTATCAACAGGTTTACACCCATGCAATCCCGTTTCAGATAGTAAATCAAGAGTATACTTTCTCCAGCATAGAAAAATATCATGTTTAGATCTAGCTACTTCAATACCCAAGAAATATTTGAGGTTTCCAAGTTGCTTCATCTCAAATTCAGAAGCGAGGTATTTTTGCAAACTAAACATCTCATCTTGGTCATTCCATGTAACAATCATATCATCTACATAAATAGTCAAAGCTGTAATTTTACCTCCTCCTTTCTTCAAAAATAAAGTGTGATCAGAGTTACTTGCTTTATAGCCAAAAGCCTTCATAGACTTAGTAAACCTACCAAACCATGCTCTTGGGGATTGTTTTAATCCATATAGTGCCTTTCTTAACTTGCAAACCTTCATCTCATTTGAATATATCATACCTGGTGGTACATCCATATAAATTTCTTCTAAAATTTCTCCATGTAGGAAAGCATTTTTCACATCAAATTATAGAAGAGGCCAATCTTGGTTTGCTGCTAGTGACAAAATTATTCTCATAGTGTTGAGCTTGGCTACCGGTGCAAATGTCTCTTGATAATCTACACCATAAGATTGAGTGTAACCATTAGCCAGTAGTCTTGCTTTATACCTCTCATTAGTTCCATCAACTTTGTGTTTAATTGTATAAACCCATCTGCACCCCACATTTTTCATCCCTTTTGGTAATGTCCCAAGATCCCAAGTGTTGTTTTTTTCTAAAGCTTCCATTTCCACAACCATTGCTTCAGTCCATCTAGGATCTGCTAAAGCTTCCTGCACATTACCTGGAATAGAAATTGAGGATAATTGAGATACAAATGATGCATATGACTTAGATAACTTGTGAGATAACACATAATTACTAATGGGATATTTAACTTTGGACTGAAGGTCTGGTTCATATCTAATGGGAGGTTGACCACGATTAGAACGAGGTGGAAGATTATATTGGACAATAATGGATTCAGTGTTAGGTGTGTTGGTGGTCTCATGGAAACTAGGGTCCATTTCATTATCAATTTCATGAGAAAAGGAATCAACTTCAGAATGAACATTAGTACCTACTTCAGAATGAACATTAGTATCAACTCCATTGATAATTGTATTATCGGGAATAGAATTAGGAAATACCTCTGGAGAGTTAACTTGATCTTGTGGAGAAGATTGAGCTAGTTGATTATCATCAGGGGAACCTGTATTATCTAAAGGTGATGTGTCCATATTTGAGATTGATTCATTACCTGCAGAATGATCCTCACAAGATAATTTATCTTCACAAAATAAGTCAAACATGCTAACATCATGGTGCTGCACTTCACTTTCATTCCCCCCTTGAAGTGTAGAATCAACATAGAAAAAGTTATCTTCATGAAAAGTTACATCCATTGAAATATACAATTTTTTAGATGATGGATGATAAGCACGATAACCTTTTTGAGTTGATCCATACCCAACAAAGACACATTTAAGAGCTCGTTTTTCAAGTTTTGTATGTTGATGTGGGTGTAAGTGAACATATATAACACATCCAAAAACATGAGATAGTAAATTAAAAATGGAAGGGAGAACATGATGATCAAATAAAACATCTAGAGGTCTTCTAAAGTTATGCACACTAGAGGGGGTTCGATTAATTAAGTAAATTGTTGAATTCACAGCCTCGCCCCACAAATGAGATGGAACATTACCATCAATTAGGAGTGTTCTAGTAACTTCTAATATGTGTCTATTTTTCCTCTCGGCCACCCCATTTTGTTGGGGGGAATAAGGACATGTTGTTTGATGTAAAATTCCCTTAGAGTTCAAAAAATATTTTAATTCTTTCTTAAAATATTCCCCTCCATTATCTGATCTAATTACCTTAATACATGTGTTAAATTGTGTTACTATCATTTGATAAAAGGAGCGAAGCACATCATACACATCACTTTTATGTTGTAGCAAATATACCCAGGTTACCCGTGTACAATCATCAACAAAACTAATAATCCATTTTTTCCCATTATGTGTAGATTGTGGAGCAGGACCCCAAACATCAGTGTGAACTAAAGAGAAAGGAAAGTCTGTTTTCTTATTACTCAAGGGAAAAATAGCATGATGACTTTTTGCCATAACACAAGTTTCACAAAGAAAATATGAAATATTGCATTTATGAAATAACGATGGAAACAATTTTTTTAGATAACTAAAAGAGGGATCCCCCAATCGTCTACGCCATAGCCAAATATTTTTTTTATTTTGATCTTGTATGTGATCATTTGCAAGATGAACGAATGTTCCTTTATGAATTTGTGAAACTTTTTCAAGATAATACAACCCTTCACTATATCTACCACTGCCAATCTTCTCATTGGTATGTATATCCTGAAAAACACAGTGGGTTGGATAAAACACAACGACACATGAATTGATTTTGTTAATTTACTGACAGAGATAAGATTGCAATTCAAGGTAGGAACAAATAAGACATTAGGTATTGATACGGAGGGTGATAGAGTCACTGTACCAACACCTTCAATGGGAGATTCCACTCCATTGGCAGTAATAATAACAGTTTTATGACAATTAGGAGAGAAATTAGTAAACATGTGTTGATCACAAGTCATATGATCAGTAACACCTGTATTAATTATCCAATCTCTATTTCTAATAATAACAGAAGGATTATGAGCAGAGTTAGACATACCTGACTTGGTTACGAAGCCGACAGCAGTAGAAAGATGAGCCTTGCTGTTTTCTGTCTTATTATTCAAAGTAGTTTTTCCCTTGGATGCCACTCCGAGTAGCCATGGAGCTTAAAACATGTCTCCATGACATGATTATCTCCATTAAAATGATTACACTTGTGGATTTCTTTCTTCGGATACTTCTTGACAGCTAAGGAGGAACCATTCGAAGACTCACCGCTTAGCATAACTTCTTGGCGATTCTCCTCTGCACATACAATTGCATAGACTGATTGAACATTAGGAAGCAGAGTGGTAGCCAGAACACGACCACGAACTCCATCCAAATGTGAATCCAAACCATCCAATAAAACATAAAATCGTTGAGAATTAACCATCTTATTGTATTTCTCAACATCTTCCGTGCATTCCATGGTACAATTATTAATACTATCGTACTCTTGCCATAGCCTCTGCAATTTTCCAAAGTATGTAATAACAGATCCACCATTTTGTTGAGTAGAGATTACCTCACAATGCAATTGATAAGCTCTTGATGCATCTTGGTCGACGTAGTACGTTTGTTTCGCAGTTTCCCAAATTTCCTTCGCCGTAGCTAAGCGAATGAAAAGAGATCTGATTTCTTTGGTCATGGAGTCAAGAAGCCAAGACTTGACCAAGCAATTTTCATCTTCCCATGCTTCATATTCATCGGGTTTATCTTTTGATGGTGCAGTCTTTGTTCCGGTAACGTAACCCCATCGTTTTCTTCCTCTGATTTTGTTTTGTGCATTCAACGACCATTCGACGTAGTTAGTGCCGTCAAGTCGTTCTGGGGTGAGTGCATCGTTGAATTGGACAGCAGCAGAAGTTCCAGAATTCTCCGATTTGTTTTTATCATAAGTCATCAGAAATAAAAAAACCTTATAGTGGCCGATTTTGTTTGTCAAAAATCAACCACAGAAGTGTCAATGTCACTTAATCCTTATTTGGATGCCAAGAAGATGTATTAAACACTAGGGATGTTAAAACTCAAACCAGTCCAAATAAAAAACCGAAAACTGATCCAAAAACCCAAAAACCACAAAAAAACGAAATTTATTGGATGTGTTTGGATGTCATTTTATTAAAACCGATCGGTTCAAATCTGATTTCAGATTAATTTATCAAAACCAATGAAAACCAAATTTAACCGCATACAAATATTTTTATAGTTATTTACTTTTTATTAAATATGATAAGCTAAAGTGAAATTTAACTTATCTACATATTGGGGGAGGAAGAATTTGAATTTTCCATATAAATTCCAAAAAATACCTTATAATGGATGATTTTTTGGTCAATAAATCAGTCAGAGAAGTGTCAATGTCACTTAATACTTAGTTGGATGGCAAGAATATGTATTAAACACGGTTTAAGGAAAATGAATATAAAATACTAACATGGTTCAACTTGTATAGTTAAGGGACTATGTGATCCTTATTACGTTATGGAACCAAAACGAATCCCTAGTAGAAGACACATAACCCGAAACTGCATTTCTCCATTTCAAAAATAGGTATCATTTTGTCACATTTTTGAATTATAAATTTAATTAGTCTTAAAATATAACATCATAAGCTCACTAGAATTTTATTTGACCTATAGTCAATATGTCCGAGTGGTTAAGGAGATATACTTGACATCTATTGGGCTACGCCCGTGCAGGTTCGAACCCTGCTGTTGACGAATTATTTTAATAGAACAAGGAAATTTTAAAACAATGTTATCAAAAATAAACTTATTTCACAAGTATAATAAACTTATGGATTAATGCCTTTATGGTTCTAGCGAGAAGAATTTTGGTCACCGTTGACGAATTATTTTAATAGAACAAGGAAATTTTAAAACAATGTTATCAAAAATAAACTTATTTTACAAAGTATAATAAACTTATGGATTAATACCTTTATGGTTCTTGCAAGATGAATTTTGGTCACATATGTGTTAAAATAAGAATTTAATTCTAGCAATTATTTAAAACTTACGACATTTGTCCTTATGGTCTAAATAGTCCATCAAAGCCAACAAGGTGTGTATGTGGCAACTATGTTATTTATGTTGTCAAGATAGAAACCACTATGAATGGAACATATAACATTTTAAAAAATAAGAATTTATTAACCAAAACACTAAATTCAAAAATATTAAATTTATAAACACAAAATCATCTATGTGAATCAAGGTATGACTTAGAAAACAATCTAGTATGAGTTTCTCTTTGCCGCTGATGCATGTGTCGTTTTCACCATTGCTTGCATACTTCCTTTATATGAAATAAAGATACCAATTTCAATGGTTAGTGTTTATTTTTTTATTCATTAAATGGGGGAACAAGATGTAGTCGAAGTTAAAGAATTAGAGGTTTTTAGTGAGGTACTATGGCTGCATCAAATCACCGTGATAGTCCTTGGAAACATGTTTGATATGCGAGACCAAACAACTAAATTAATTAATTTTTCTATTTTAATGTTGTTTCCAATTTTTTTTGTGAAGATAATCATTGGTTCCTAAGGACTTCTATGACAAGGGAACATAAAATAATCCATATATGATAAGATAGAAAAAAATGGTTCCATTTGTGTTTTGATGATAGAGAGATGAGTTGAAAACGATTTCTAACCACGTACATTATATAAAGCACCGCCTATTAGTGTATTTTTAAAAAGTAAACCGTTAATGATATGGTTATTTATAGACTTCAAGGAAAATTGATTTGGTTTATTGAGGTGGAAGCAGTGGTCTAATGGGTTTAACTTCTAGATGGTCATAATGGTGGTTGCCATGTAATTGTGTTTGAAAAAATTTATATGATAATGTGAAATTTTAAATTATCTATATATTTGGTGTGGAAGAATTTGAATTTTCCATATAAATTCCAAAAAATACCTTATAGTGGCCGATTTTGTTTATCAAAAATCAGCCACAGAAGTGTCAATGTCACTTAATCCTTATTTGGATGCCAAGAAGATGTATTAAACACTAGGGATGTTAAAACTCAAACCAGTCCAAATGAAAAACCGAAAACCGATCCAAAAATCAAAAACCACAAAAAAACGAAATTTATTGGATGTGTTTGGATGTCATTTTATTAAAACCGATCGGTTCAGATCTGATTTCAGATTAATTTATCAAAACCAATGAAAACCAAATTTAACCGCATACAAATATTTTTATAGTTATTTACTTTTTATTAAATATGATAAGCTAAAATGAAATTTAACTTATCTACATATTGGGGGAGGAAGAATTTGAATTTTCCATATAAATTCCAAAAAATACCTTATAATGGATGAGTTTTTGGTCAATAAATCAGTCAGACAAGTGTCAATGTCACTTAATACTTAATTGGATGGCAAGAATATGTATTAAACACAGTTTAAGGAAAATGAATATAAAATACTAACATGGTTCAACTTGTATAGTTAAGGGACTATGTGATCCTTATTACGTTATGGCACCAAAACGAATCCCTAATAGAAGACACATAACCCGAAACTGCATTTCTCCATTTCAAAAATAGGTATCATTTTGTCACATTTTTGAATTATAAATTTAATTAGTCTTAAAATATAACATCATAAGCTCACTAGAATTTTATTTGACCTATAGTCAATATGTCCGAGTGGTTAAGGAGATAGACTTGAAATCTATTGGGCTACACCCGCGCAGGTTTGAACCCTGTTGTTGACGAATTATTTTAATAGAACAAGGAAATTTTAAAACAATGTTATCAAAAATAAACTTATTTCTCAAGTATAATAAACTTATGGATTAATGCCTTTATGGTTCTCGCGAGATGAATTTTGGTCACCGTTCGAACCCTGCTGTTGACGAATTATTTTAATAGAACAAGGAAATTTTAAAACAATGTTATCAAAAATAATTATATTGTCAAGATAGAAACTACTGTGAATGGAACATATAACATTTTAAAAAATAAGATTTTATTAACCAAAACACTAAATTCAAAAATATCAAATTTATAAACACAAAATCATCTATGTGAATCAAGGTATGACTTAGAAAACAATCTAGTATGAGTTTCTCTTTGCCGCTGATGCATGTGTCCTTTTCACCATTGCTTGCATACTTCCTTTATATGAAATAAAGATACCAATTTCAATGGTTAGTGTTTATTTTTTTATTCATTAAATGGGGGAACAAGATGTAGTCGAAGTTAAAGAATTAGAGGTTTTTAGTGAGGTACTATGGCTGCATCAAATCACCGTGATAGTCCTTGGAAACATGTTTGATATGCGAGACCAAACAACTAAATTAATTAATTTTTCTATTTTAATGTTGTTTCCAATTTTGTTTGTGAAGATAATCATTGGTTCCTAAGGACTTCTATGACAAGGGAACATAAAATAATCCATATATGATAAGATAGAAAAAAATGGTTCCATTTGTGTTTTGATGATAGAGAGATGAGTTGAAAACGATTTCTAACCACGTACATTATATAAAGCACCGCCTATTTGTGTATTTTTAAAAAGTAAACCGTTAATGATATGGTTATTTATAGACTTCAAGGAAAATTGATTTGGTTTATTGAGGTGGAAGCAGTGGTCTAATGGGTTTAACTTCTAGATGGTCATAATGGTGGTTGCCATGTAATTGTGTTTGAAAAAATTTATATGATAATGTGAAATTTTAAATTATCTATATATTTGGTGTGGAAGAATTTGAATTTTCCATATAAATTCCAAAAAATACCTTATAGTGGCCGATTTTGTTTATCAAAAATCAGCCACAGAAGTGTCAATGTCACTTAATCCTTATTTGGATGCCAAGAAGATGTATTAAACACTAGGGATGTTAAAACTCAAACCAGTCCAAATGAAAAACCAAAAACCGATCCAAAAACCACAAAAAAACGAAATTTATTGGATGTGTTTGGATGTTATTTTATTAAAACCGATCGGTTCAGATTTGATTTCAGATTAATTTATCAAAACCAATGAAAACCAAATTTAACCGCATACAAATATTTTTATAGTTATTTACTTTTTATTAAATATGATAAGCTAAAATGAAATTTAACTTATCTACATATTGGGGGAGGAAGAATTTGAATTTTCCATATAAATTCCAAAAAATACCTTATAATGGATGAGTTTTTGGTCAATAAATCAGTCAGACAAGTGTCAATGTCACTTAATACTTAATTGGATGGCAAGAATATGTATTAAACACAGTTTAAGGAAAATGAATATAAAATACTAACATGGTTCAACTTGTATAGTTAAGGGACTATGTGATCCTTATTACGTTATGGCACCAAAACGAATCCCTAATAGAAGACACATAACCCGAAACTGCATTTCTCCATTTCAAAAATAGGTATCATTTTGTCACATTTTTGAATTATAAATTTAATTAGTCTTAAAATATAACATCATAAGCTCACTAGAATTTTATTTGACCTATAGTCAATATGTCCGAGTGGTTAAGGAGATAGACTTGAAATCTATTGGGCTACGCCCGCGCAGGTTCGAACCCTGCTGTTGATGAATTATTTTAATAGAACAAGGAAATTTTAAAACAATGTTATCAAAAATAAACTTATTTCTCAAGTATAATAAACTTATGGATTAATGCCTTTATGGTTCTCGCGAGATGAATTTTGGTCACCGTTCGAACCCTGCTGTTGACGAATTATTTTAATAGAACAAGGAAATTAACTACTGTGAATGGAACATATAACATTTTAAAAAATAAGATTTTATTAACCAAAACACTAAATTCAAAAATATTAAATTTATAAACACAAAATCATCTATGTGAATCAAGGTATGACTTAGAAAACAATCTAGTATGAGTTTCTCTTTGCCGCTGATGCATGTGTCCTTTTCACCATTGCTTGCATACTTCCTTTATATGAAATAAAGATACCAATTTCAATGGTTAGTGTTTATTTTTTTATTCATTAAATGGGGGAACAAGATGTAGTCGAAGTTAAAGAATTAGAGGTTTTTAGTGAGGTACTATGGCTGCATCAAATCACCGTGATAGTCCTTGGAAACATGTTTGATATGCGAGACCAAACAACTAAATTAATTAATTTTTCTATTTTAATGTTGTTTCCAATTTTGTTTGTGAAGATAATCATTGGTTCCTAAGGACTTCTATGACAAGGGAACATAAAATAATCCATATATGATAAGATAGAAAAAAATGGTTCCATTTGTGTTTTGATGATAGAGAGATGAGTTGAAAACGATTTCTAACCACGTACATTATATAAAGCACCGCCTATTTGTGTATTTTTAAAAAGTAAACCGTTAATGATATGGTTATTTATAGACTTCAAGGAAAATTGATTTGGTTTATTGAGGTGGAAGCAGTGGTCTAATGGGTTTAACTTCTAGATGGTCATAATGGTGGTTGCCATGTAATTGTGTTTGAAAAAATTTATATGATAATGTGAAATTTTAAATTATCTATATATTTGGTGTGGAAGAATTTGAATTTTCCATATAAATTCCAAAAAATACCTTATAGTGGCCGATTTTGTTTATCAAAAATCAGCCACATAAGTGTCAATGTCACTTAATCCTTATTTGGATGCCAAGAAGATGTATTAAACACTAGGGATGTTAAAACTCAAACCAGTCCAAATGAAAAACCGAAAACCGATCCAAAAACCCAAAAACCACAAAAAAACACGAAATTTATTGGATGTGTTTGGATGTCATTTTATTAAAACCGATCGGTTCAGATCTGATTTCAGATTAATTTATCAAAACCAATGAAAACCAAATTTAACCGCATACAAATATTTTTATAGTTATTTACTTTTTATTAAATATGATAAGCTAAAATGAAATTTAACTTATCTACATATTGGGGGAGGAAGAATTTGAATTTTCCATATAAATTCCAAAAAATACCTTATAATGGATGAGTTTTTGGTCAATAAATCAGTCAGACAAGTGTCAATGTCACTTAATACTTAATTGGATGGCAAGAATATGTATTAAACACAGTTTAAGGAAAATGAATATAAAATACTAACATGGTTGAACTTGTATAGTTAAGGGACTATGTGATCCTTATTACGTTATGGCACCAAAACGAATCCCTAATAGAAGACACATAACCCGAAACTGCATTTCTCCATTTCAAAAATAGGTATCATTTTGTCACATTTTTGAATTATAAATTTAATTAGTCTTAAAATATAACATCATAAGCTCACTAGAATTTTATTTGACCTATAGTCAATATGTCCGAGTGGTTAAGGAGATAGACTTGAAATCTATTGGGCTACGCCCGCGTAGGTTCGAACCCTGCTGTTGACGAATTATTTTAATAGAACAAGGAAATTTTAAAACAATGTTATCAAAAATAAACTTATTTCTCAAGTATAATAAACTTATGATTTAATGCCTTTATGGTTCTCGCCAGATGAATTTTGGTCACCGTTATAACATTTTAAAAAATAAGATTTTATTAACCAAAATACTAAATTCAAAAATATTAAATTTATAAACACAAAATCATCTATGTGAATCAAGGTATGACTTAGTGAACAATCTAGTATGAGTTTCTCTTTGCCGCTGATGCATGTGTCCTTTTCACTATTGCTTGCATACTTCCTTTATATGAAATAAAGATACCAATTTCAATGGTTAGTGTTTATTTTTTTATTCATTAAATGGGGGAACAAGATGTAGTCGAAGTTAAAGAATTAGAGGTTTTTAGTGAGGTACTATGGCTGCATCAAATCACCGTGATAGTCCTTGGAAACATGTTTGATATGCGAGACCAAACAACTAAATTAATTAATTTTTCTATTTTAATGTTGTTTCCAATTTTGTTTGTGAAGATAATCATTGGTTCCTAAGGACTTCTATGACAAGGGAACATAAAATAATCCATATATGATAAGATAGAAAAAAATGGTTCCATTTGTGTTTTGATGATAGAGAGATGAGTTGAAAACGATTTCTAACCACGTACATTATATAAAGCACCGCCTATATGTGTATTTTTAAAAAGTAAATTGTTAATGATATGGTTATTTATAGACTTCAAGGAAAATTGATTTGGTTTATTGAGGTGGAAGCAGTGGTCTAATGGGTTTAACTTCTAGATGGTCATAATGGTGGTTGCCATGTAATTGTGTTTGAAAAAATTTATATGATAATGTGAAATTTAAAATTATCTATATATTTGGTGTGGAAGAATTTGAATTTTCCATATAAATTCCAAAAAATACCTTATAGTGGCCGATTTTGTTTGTCAAAAATCAGCCACAGAAGTGTCAATGTCACTTAATCCTTATTTGGATGCCAAGAAGATGTATTAAACACTAGGGATGTTAAAACTCAAACCAGTCCAAATAAAAAACCGAAAACCGATCCAAAAACCATAAAAAAACAAAATTTATTGGATGTGTTTGGATGTCATTTTATTAAAACCGATCGGTTCAGATCTGATTTCAGATTAATTTATCAAAACCAATGAAAACCAAATTTAACCGCATACAAATATTTTTATAGTTATTTACTTTTTATTAAATATGATAAGCTAAAGTGAAATTTAACTTATCTACATATTGGGGGAGGAAGAATTTGAATTTTCCATATAAATTCCAAAAAATACCTTATAATGGATGATTTTTTGGTCAATAAATCAGTCAGAGAAGTGTCAATGTCACTTAATACTTAATTGGATGGCAAGAATATGTATTAAACACGGTTTAAGGAAAATGAATATAAAATACTAACATGGTTCAACTGGTATAGTTAAGGGACTATGTGATCCTTATTACGTTATGGCACCAAAATGAATCCCTTGTAGAAGACACATAACCCGAAACTGCATTTCTACATTTCAAAAATAGGTATCATTTTGTCACATTTTTGAATTATAAATTTAATTAGTATTAAAATATAACATCATAAGCTCACTAGAATATTATTTGACATATAGTCAATATGTCCGAGTGCTTAAGGAGATACACTTGAAATCTATTGGGCTATGCCCGAGCAGGTTCAAACCCTGGTGTTGACGAATTATTTTAATAGAACAAGGGAATTTTAAAACAATGTTATCAAAAATAATCTTATTTGACAAAGTATAATAAACTTATGGATTAATACCTTTTTGGTTCTTGCAAGATGAATTTTGGTCACATATTTTTTAAAATAAGCATTTAATTCTAGGAATTATTTAAAACTTACGACATTTGTCCTTATGGTCTAAATAGTCCATCAAAGCCAACAAGGTGTGTATGTGGCAACTATGTTATTTATATTGTCAAGATAGAAACCACTATGAATGGAACATATAACATTTTAAAAAATAAGAATTTATTAACCAAAACACTAAATTAAAAAATATTAAATTTATAAACACAAAATCATCTATGTGAATCAAGGTATGACTTAGAAAACAATCTAGTACGAGTTTCTCTTTGCCGCTGATGCATGTGTCGTTTTCACCATTGCTTGCATACTTCCTTTATATGAAATAAAGATACCAATTTCAATGGTTAGTGTTTATTTTTTTATTCATTAAATGGGGGAACAAGATGTAGTCGAAGTTAAATAATTAGAGGTTTTTAGTGAGGTACTGTGGCTGCATCAAATCACCGTGATAGTCCTTGGAAACATGTTTGATATGTGAGACCAAACAACTAAATTAATTAATTTTTCTATTTTAATGTTGTTTACAAATTTGTTTGTGAAGATAATCATTGGTTCCTAAGGACTTCTATGACAAGGGAACATAAAATAATCCATATATGATAAGATAGAAAAAAATGGTTCCATTTGTGTTTTGATGATAGAGAGATGAGTTGAAAACGATTTCTAACCATGTACATTATATAAAGCACCACCTATTTGTGTATTTTTAAAAAGTAAACTGTTAATGATATGGTTATTTATAGACTTCAAGGAAAATTGATTTGGTTTATTGAGATGGAAGCAGTGGTCTAATGGGTTTAACTTCTAGATGGTCATAATGGTGGTTGCCATGTAATTGTGTTTGAAAAAATTTATATGATAATGTGAAATTTAAAATTATCTATATATTTGGTGTGGAAGAATTTGAATTTTCCATATAAATTCCAAAAAATACCTTATAGTGGCCGATTTTGTTTGTCAAAAATCAGCCACAGAAGTGTCAATGTCACTTAATCCTTATTTGGATGCCAAGAAGATGTATTAAACACTAGGGATGTTAAAACTCAAACCAGTCCAAATAAAAAACCGAAAACCGATCCAAAAACCCAAAAACCACAAAAAAACGAAATTTATTGGATGTGTTTGGATGTCATTTTATTAAAACCGATCGGTTCAGATCTGATTTCAGATTAATTTATCAAAACCAATGAAAACCAAATTTAACCGCATACAAATATTTTTATAGTTATTTACTTTTTCTTAAATATGATAAGCTAAAGTGAAATTTAACTTATCTACATATTGGGGGAGGAAGAATTTGAATTTTCCATATAAATTCCAAAAAATACCTTATAATGGATGATTTTTTGGTCAATAAATCAGTCAGAGAAGTGCAATGTCACTTAATACTTAATTGGATGGCAAGAATATGTATTAAACACGGTTTAAGGAAAATGAATATAAAATACTAACATGGTTCAACTTGTATAGTTAAGGGACTATGTGATCCTTATTACGTTATGGCACCAAAACGAATCCCTAGTAGAAGACACATAACCCGAAACTGCATTTCTCCATTTCAAAAATAGGTATCATTTTGTCACATTTTTGAATTATAAATTTAATTAGTCTTAAAATATAACATCATAAGCTCACTAGAATTTTATTTGACCTATAGTCAATATGTCCGAGTGGTTAAGGAGATAGACTTGAAATCTATTGGGCTACGCCCGCGCAGGTTCGAACCCTGCTGTTGACGAATTATTTTAATAGAACAAGGAAATTTTAAAACAATGTTATCAAAAATAAACTTATTTCTCAAGTATAATAAACTTGACGAATTATTTTAATAGAACAAGGAAATTTTAATCCAATGTTTTCAAAAATAAACTTATTTGACAAAGTATAATAAACTTATGGATTAATACCTTTTTGGTTCTTGCAAGATGAATTTTGGTCACATATTTTTTAAAATAAGCATTTAATTCTAGCAATTATTTAAAACTTACGACATTTGTCCTTATGGTCTAAATAGTCCATCAAAGCCAACAAGGTGTGTATGTGGCAACTATGTTATTTATATTGTCAAGATAGAAACCACTATGAATGGAACATATAACATTTTAAAAAATAAGAATTTATTAACCAAAACACTAAATTCAAAAATATTAAATTTATAAACACAAAATCATCTATGTGAATCAAGGTATGACTTAGCAAACAATCTAGTATGAGTTTCTCTTTGCCGCTGATGCATGTGTCGTTTTCACCATTGCTTGCATACTTCCTTTATATGAAATAAAGATACCAATTTCAATGGTTAGTGTTTATTTTTTTATTCATTAAATGGGGGAACAAGATGTAGTCGAAGTTAAAGAATTATAGGTTTTTAGTGAGGTACTATGGCTGCACCAAATCACCGTGATAGTCCTTGGAAACATGTTTGATATGCGAGACCAAACAACTAAATTAATTAATTTTTCTATTTTAATGTTGTTTCCAATTTTGTTTGTGAAGATAATCATTGGTTCCTAAGGACTTCTATGACAAGGGAACATAAAATAATCCATATATGATAAGATAGAAAAAAAATGGTTCCATTTGTGTTTTGATGATAGAGAGATGAGTTGAAAACAATTTCTAACCACGTACATTATATAAAGCACCGCCTATATGTGTATTTTTAAAAAGTAAACTGTTAATGATATGGTTATTTATAGACTTCAAGGAAAATTGATTTGGTTTATTGAGGTGGAAGCAGTGGTCTAATGGGTTTAACTTCTAGATGGTCATAATGGTGGTTGCCATGTAATTGTGTTTGAAAAAATTTATATGATAATGTGATATTTTAAATTATCTATATATTTGGTGTGGAAGAATTTGAAATTTCCATATAAATTCCAAAAAATACCTTATAGTGGCCGATTTTGTTTATCAAAAATCAGCCACAGAAGTGTCAATGTCACTTAATCCTTATTTGGATGCCAAGAAGATGTATTAATCACTAGGGATGTTAAAACTCAAACCAGTCCAAATAAAAAACCGAAAACCGATCCAAAAACCCAAAAACCACAAAAAAACGAATCTTATTGGATGTGTTTGGATGTCATTTTATTAAAATCGATCGGTTCAGATCTGATTTCAGATTTATTTATCAAAACCAATGAAAACCAAATTTAACCGCATACAAATATTTTTATAGTTATTTACTTTTTATTAAATATGATAAGCTAAAGTGAAATTTAACTTATCTACATATTGGGGGAGGAAGAATTTGAATTTTCCATATAAATTCCAAAAAATACCTTATAATGGATGATTTTTTGGTCAATAAATCAGTCAGAGAAGTGTCAATGTCACTTAATACTTAATTGGATGGCAAGAATATGTATTAAACACGGTTTAAGGAAAATGAATATAAAATACTAACATGGTTCAACTTGTATAGTTAAGGGACTATGTGATCCTTATTACGTTATGGCACCAAAACGAATCCCTAGTAGAAGACACATAACCCGAAACTGCATTTCTCCATTTCAAAAATAGGTATCATTTTGTCACATTTTTGAATTATAAATTTAATTAGTCTTAAAATATAGCATATAAGCTCACTAGAATTTTATTTGACCTATAGTCAATATGTCTGAGTGGTTAAGGAGATAGACTTGAAATCTATTGGGCTACGCCCGTGCAGGTTCGAACCCTGCTGTTGACGAATTATTTTAATAGAACAAGGAAATTTTAAAATATTGTTATAAAAAATAAACTTATTTCACAAGTGTAATAAACTTATGGATTAATGCCTTTATGGTTCTCGCGAGAAGAATTTTGGTCACCGTTGACGAATTATTTTAATAGAACAAGGAAATTTTAAAACAATGTTATCAAAAATAAACTTATTTTACAAAGTATAATAAACTTATGGATTAATACCTTTATGGTTCTTGCAAGATGAATTTTGGTCACATATGTGTTAAAATAAGAATTTAATTCTAGCAATTATTTAAAACTTACGACATTTGTCCTTATGGTCTAAATAGTCAATCAAAGCCAACAAGGTGTGTACATGGCAACTATGTTATTTATATTGTCAAGATAGAAACCACTATGAATGGAACATATAACATTTTAAAAAATAAGATTTTATTAACCAAAATAATAAATTCAAAAATATTAAATTTATAAACACAAAATCATCTATGTGAATCAAGGTATGACTTAGTGAACAATCTAGTATGAGTTTCTCTTTGCCACTGATGCATGTGTCCTTTTCACTATTGCTTGCATACTTCCTTTATATGAAATAAAGATACCAATTTCAATGGTTAGTGTTTATTTTTTTATTCATTGAATGGGGGAACAAGATGTAGTCGAAGTTAAAGAATTATAGGTTTTTAGTGAGGTACTATGGCTGCATCAAATCACCGTGATAGTCCTTGGAAACATGTTTGATATGCGAGACCAAACAACTAAATTAATTAATTTTTCTATTTTAATGTTGTTTCCAATTTTGTTTGTGAAGATAATCATTGGTTCCTAAGGACTTCTATGACAAGGGAACATAAAATAATCCATATATGATAAGATAGAAAAAAATGGTTCCATTTGTGTTTTGATGATAAAGAGATGAGTTGAAAACGATTTCTAACCACGTACATTATATAAAGCACCACCTATATGTGTATTTTTAAAAAGTAAACTGTTAATGATATGGTTATTTATAGACTTCAAGGAAAATTGATTTGGTTTATTGAGGGGGGAGCAATGGTCTAATGGGTTTAACTTCTAGATGGTCATAATGGTGGTTGCCATGTAATTGTGTTTGAAAAAATTTATATGATAATGTGAAATTTTAAATTATCTATATATTTGGTGTGGAAGAATTTGAATTTTCCATATAAATTCTAAAAAATACCTTATAGTGGCCGATTTTGTTTGTCAAAAATCAGCCACAGAAGTGTCAATGTCACTTAATCCTTATTTGGATGCCAAAAAGAAGTATGAAACACTAGGGATGTTAAAACTCAAACCAGTCCAAATGAAAAACCGAAAACCGATCCAAAAACCCAAAAACCATAAAAAAACGAAATTTATTGGATGTGTTTGGATGTCATTTTATTAAAACCGATCGGTTCAGATCTGATTTCAGATTAATTTATCAAAACCAATGAAAACCAAATTTAACCGCATACAAATATTTTTATAGTTATTTACTTTTTATTAAATATGATAAGCTAAAATGAAATTTAACTTATCTACATATTGGGGGAGGAAGAATTTGAATTTTCCATATAAATTCCAAAAAATACCTTATAATGGATGAGTTTTTGGTCAATAAATCAGTCAGACAAGTGTCAATGTCACTTAATACTTAATTGGATGGCAAGAATATGTATTAAACACAGTTTAAGGAAAATGAATATAAAATACTAACATGGTTCAACTTGTATAGTTAAGGGACTATGTGATCCTTATTATGTTATGGCACCAAAACGAATCCCTAATAGAAGACACATAACCCGAAACTGCATTTCTCCATTTCAAAAATAGGTATCATTTTGTCACATTTTTGAATTATAAATTTAATTAGTCTTAAAATATAACATCATAAGCTCACTAGAATTTTATTTGATCTATAGTCAATATGTCCGAGTGGTTAAGGAGATAGACTTGAAATCTATTGGGCTACGCCCGCGCAGGTTCGAACCCTGCTGTTGACTAATTATTTTAATAGAACAAGGAAATTTTAAAATTTTTTAAAATAAGCATTTAATTCTAGGAATTATTTAAAACTTATGACATTTGTCCTTATGGTCTAAATAGTCCATCAAAGCCAACAAGGTGTGTATGTGGCAACTATGTTATTTATATTGTCAAGATAGAAACCACTATGAATGGAACATATAACATTTTAAAAAATAAGAATTTATTAACCAAAACACTAAATTCAAAAATATTAAATTTATAAACACAAAATCATCTATGTGAATAAAGATATGACTTAGAAAACAATCTAGTAAGAGTTTCTCTTTGCCGCTGATGCATGTGTCGTTTTCACCATTGCTTGCATACTTCCTTTATATGAAATAAAGATACCAATTTCAATGGTTAGTGTTTATTTTTTTATTCATTAAATGGGGGAACAAGATGTAGTCGAAGTTAAAGAATTAGAGGTTTTTAGTGAGGTACTATGGCTGCATCAAATCACCGTGATAGTCCTTGGAAACATGTTTGATATGCGAGACCAAACAACTAAATTAATTAATTTTTCTATTTTAATGTTGTTTCCAATTTTGTTTGTGAAGATAATCATTGGTTCCTAAGGACTTCTATGACAAGGGAACATAAAATAATCCAGATATGATAAGATAGAAAAAAATGGTTCCATTTGTGTTTTGATGATAGAGAGATGAGTTGAAAACGATTTCTAACCACGTACATTATATAAAGCACCGCCTATTTGTGTATTTTTAAAAAGTAAACCGTTAATGATATGGTTATTTATAGACTTCAAGGAAAATTGATTTGGTTTATTGAGGTGGAAGCAGTGGTCTAATGGGTTTAACTTCTAGATGGTCATAATGGTGGTTGCCATGTAATTGTGTTTGAAAAAATTTATATGATAATGTGAAATTTAAAATTATCTATATATTTGGTGTGGAAGAATTTGAATTTTCCATATAAATTCCAAAAAATACCTTATAGTGGCCGATTTTGTTTATCAAAAATCAGCCACAGAAGTGTCAATGTCACTTAATCCTTATTTGGATGCCAAGAAGATGTATTAAACACTAGGGATGTTAAAACTCAAACCAGTCCAAATGAAAAACCGAAAACCGATCCAAAAACCCAAAAACCACAAAAAAACGAAATTTATTGGATGTGTTTGGATGTCATTTTATTAAAACCGATCGGTTCAGATCTGATTTCAGATTAATTTATCAAAACCAATGAAAACCAAATTTAACCGCATACAAATATTTTTATAGTTATTTACTTTTTATTAAATATGATAAGCTAAAATGAAATTTAACTTATCTACATATTGGGGGAGGAAGAATTTGAATTTTCCATATAAATTCCAAAAAATACCTTATAATGGATGAGTTTTTGGTCAATAAATCAGTCAGACAAGTGTCAATGTCACTTAATACTTAATTGGATGGCAAGAATATGTATTAAACACAGTTTAAGGAAAATGAATATAAAATACTAACATGGTTCAACTTGTATAGTTAAGGGACTATGTGATCCTTATTACGTTATGGCACCAAAACGAATCCCTAATAGAAGACACATAACCCGAAACTGCATTTCTCCATTTCAAAAATAGGTATCATTTTGTCACATTTTTGAATTATAAATTTAATTAGTCTTAAAATATAACATCATAAGCTCACTAGAATTTTATCTGACCTATAGTCAATATGTCCGAGTGGTTAAGGAGATAGACTTGAAATCTATTGGGCTACGCCCGCGCAGGTTCGAACCCTGCTGTTGACGAATTATTTTAATAGAACAAGGAAATTTTAAAACAATGTTATCAAAAATAAACTTATTTCTCAAGTATAATAAACTTATGGATTAATGCCTTTATGGTTCTCGCGAGATGAATTTTGGTCACCGTTCGAACCCTGCTGTTGACGAATTATTTTAATAGAACAAGGAAATTTTAAAACAATGTTATCAAAAATAATTATATTGTCAAGATAGAAACCACTGTGAATGGAACATATAACATTTTAAAAAATAAGATTTTATTAACCAAAATAATAAATTCAAAAATATTAAATTTATAAACACAAAATCATCTATGTGAATCAAGGTATGACTTAGTGAACAATCTAGTATGAGTTTCTCTTTGCCGCTGATGCATGTGTCCTTTTCACTATTGCTTGCATACTTCCTTTATATGAAATAAAGATACCAATTTCAATGGTTAGTGTTTATTTTTTTATTCATTAAATGGGGGAACAAGATGTAGTCGAAGTTAAAGAATTAGAGGTTTTTAGTGAGGTACTATGGCTGCATCAAATCACCGTGATAGTCCTTGGAAACATGTTTGATATGCGAGACCAAACAACTAAATTAATTAATTTTTCTATTTTAATGTTGTTTCCAATTTTGTTTGTGAAGATAATCATTGGTTCCTAAGGACTTCTATGACAAGGGAACATAAAATAATCCATATATGATAAGATAGAAAAAAATGGTTCCATTTGTGTTTTGATGATAGAGAGATGAGTTGAAAACGATTTCTAACCACGTACATTATATAAAGCACCGCCTATATGTGTATTTTTAAAAAGTAAACTGTTAATGATATGGTTATTTATAGACTTCAAGGAAAATTGATTTGGTTTATTGAGGTGGAAGCAGTGGTCTAATGGGTTTAACTTCTAGATGGTCATAATGGTGGTTGCCATGTAATTGTGTTTGAAAAAATTTATATGATAATGTGAAATTTAAAATTATCTATATATTTGGTGTGGAAGAATTTGAATTTTCCATATAAATTCCAAAAAATACCTTATAGTGGCCGATTTTGTTTGTCAAAAATCAGCCACAGAAGTGTCAATGTCACTTAATCCTTATTTGGATGCCAAGAAGATGTATTAAACACTAGGGATGTTAAAACTCAAACCAGTCCAAATAAAAAACCGAAAACCGATCCAAAAACCACAAAAAAACGAAATTTATTGGATGTGTTTGGATGTCATTTTATTAAAACCGATCGGTTCAGATCTGATTTCAGATTAATTTATCAAAACCAATGAAAACCAAATTTAACCGCATACAAATATTTTTATAGTTATTTACTTTTTATTAAATATGATAAGCTAAAGTGAAATTTAACTTATCTACATATTGGGGGAGGAAGAATTTGAATTTTCCATATAAATTCCAAAAAATACCTTATAATGGATGATTTTTTGGTCAATAAATCAGTCAGAGAAGTGTCAATGTCACTTAATACTTAATTGGATGGCAAGAATATGTATTAAACACGGTTTAAGGAAAATGAATATAAAATACTAACATGGTTCAACTGGTATGGTTAAGGGACTATGTGATCCTTATTACGTTATGGCACCAAAATGAATCCCTAGTAGAAGACACATAACCCGAAACTGCATTTCTACATTTCAAAAATAGGTATCATTTTGTCACATTTTGGAATTATAAATTTAATTAGTATTAAAATATAACATCATAAGCTCACTAGAATTTTATTTGACATATAGTTAATATGTCCGAGTGGTTAAGGAGATACACTTCAAATCTATTGGGCTACGCCCGCGCAGGTTCAAACCCTGCTGTTGACGAATTATTTTAATAGAACAAGGGAATTTTAAAACAATGTTATCAAAAATAAACTTATTTGACAAAGTATAATAAACTTATGGATTAATACCTTTTTGGTTCTTGCAAGATGAATTTTGGTCACATATTTTTTAAAATAAGCATTTAATTCTAGGAATTATTTAAAACTTACGACATTTGTCCTTATGGTCTAAATAGTCCATCAAAGCCAACAAGGTGTGTATGTGGCAACTATGTTATTTATATTGTCAAGATAGAAACCACTATGAATGGAACATATAACATTTTAAAAAATAAGAATTTATTAACCAAAACACTAAATTAAAAAATATTAAATTTATAAACACAAAATCATCTATGTGAATCAAGGTATGACTTAGAAAACAATCTAGTACGAGTTTCTCTTTGCCGCTGATGCATGTGTCGTTTTCACCATTGCTTGCATACTTCCTTTATATGAAATAAAGATACCAATTTCAATGGTTAGTGTTTATTTTTTTATTCATTAAATGGGGGAACAAGATGTAGTCGAAGTTAAAGAATTAGAGGTTTTTAGTGAGGTACTATGGCTGCATCAAATCACCGTGATAGTCCTTGGAAACATGTTTGATATGCGAGACCAAACAACTAAATTAATTAATTTTTCTATTTTAATGTTGTTTACAAATTTGTTTGTGAAGATAATCATTGGTTCCTAAGGACTTCTATGACAAGGGAACATAAAATAATCCATATATGATAAGATAGAAAAAAATGGTTCCATTTGTGTTTTGATGATAGAGAGATAAGTTGAAAACGATTTCTAACCACGTACATTATATAAAGCACCACCTATTTGTGTATTTTTAAAAAGTAAACTGTTAATGATATGGTTATTTATAGACTTCAAGGAAAATTGATTTGGTTTATTGAGGTGGAAGCAGTGGTCTAATGGGTTTAACTTCTACATGGTCATAATGGTGGTTGCCATGTAATTGTGTTTGAAAAAATTTATATGATAATGTGAAATTTTAAATTATCTATATATTTGGTGTGGAAGAATTTGAATTTTCCATATAAATTCCAAAAAATACCTTATAGTGGCCGATTTTGTTTATCAAAAATCAGCCACAGAAGTGTCAATGTCACTTAATCCTTATTTGGATGCCAAGAAGATGTATTAAACACTAGGGATGTTAAAACTCAAACCAGTCCAAATGAAAAACCGAAAACCGATCCAAAAACCCAAAAACCACAAAAAAACGAAATTTATTGGATGTGTTTGGATGTCATTTTATTAAAACCGATCGGTTCAGATCTGATTTCAGATTAATTTATCAAAACCAATGAAAACCAAATTTAACCGCATACAAATATTTTTATAGTTATTTACTTTTTCTTAAATATGATAAGCTAAAGTGAAATTTAACTTATCTACATATTGGGGGAGGAAGAATTTGAATTTTCCATATAAATTCCAAAAAATACCTTATAATGGATGATTTTTTGGTCAATAAATCAGTCAGAGAAGTGTCAATGTCACTTAATACTTAATTGGATGGCAAGAATATGTATTAAACACGGTTTAAGGAAAATGAATATAAAATACTAACATGGTTCAACTTGTATAGTTAAGGGACTATGTGATCCTTATTACGTTATGGCACCAAAACGAATCCCTAGTAGAAGACACATAACCCGAAACTGCATTTCTACATTTCAAAAATAGGTATCATTTTGTCACATTTTTGAATTATAAATTTAATTAGTCTTAAAATATAACATCATAATCTCACTAGAATTTTATCTGACCTATAGTCAATATGTCCGAGTGGTTAAGGAGATAGACTTGAAATCTATTGGGCTACGCCCGCGCAGGTTCGAACCCTGCTGTTGACGAATTATTTTAATAGAACAAGGAAATTTTAAAACAATGTTATCAAAAATAAACTTATCTCTCAAGTATAATAAACTTATGGATTAATGCCTTTATGGTTCTCGCGAGATGAATTTTGACGAATTATTTTAATAGAACAAGGAAATTTTAAAACAATGTTATCAAAAATAATTATATTGTCAAGATAGAAACCACTGTGAATGGAACATATAACATTTTAAAAAATAAGATTTTATTAACCAAAATACTAAATTCAAAAATATTAAATTTATAAACACAAAATCATCTATGTGAATCAAGGTATGACTTAGTGAACAATCTAGTATGAGTTTCTCTTTGCCGCTGATGCATGTGTCCTTTTCACTATTGCTTGCATACTTCCTTTATATGAAATAAAGATACCAATTTCAATGGTTAGTGTTTATTTTTTTATTCATTAAATGGGGGAACAAGATGTAGTCGAAGTTAAAGAATTAGAGGTTTTTAGTGAGGTACTATGGCTGCATCAAATCACCGTGATAGTCCTTGGAAACATGTTTGATATGCGAGACCAAACAACTAAATTAATTAATTTTTCTATTTTAATGTTGTTTCCAATTTTGTTTGTGAAGATAATCATTGGTTCCTAAGGACTTCTATGACAAGGGAACATAAAATAATCCATATATGATAAGATAGAAAAAAATGGTTCCATTTGTGTTTTGATGATAGAGAGATGAGTTGAAAACGATTTCTAACCACGTACATTATATAAAGCACCGCCTATATGTGTATTTTTAAAAAGTAAACTGTTAATGATATGGTTATTTATAGACTTCAAGGAAAATTGATTTGGTTTATTGAGGTGGAAGCAGTGGTCTAATGGGTTTAACTTCTAGATGGTCATAATGGTGGTTGCCATGTAATTGTGTTTGAAAAAATTTATATGATAATGTGAAATTTAAAATTATCTATATATTTGGTGTGGAAGAATTTGAATTTTCCATATAAATTCCAAAAAATACCTTATAGTGGCCGATTTTGTTTGTCAAAAATCAGCCACAGAAGTGTCAATGTCACTTAATCCTTATTTGGATGCCAAGAAGATGTATTAAACACTAGGGATGTTAAAACTCAAACCAGTCCAAATAAAAAACCGAAAACCGATCCAAAAACCACAAAAAAACGAAATTTATTGGATGTGTTTGGATGTCATTTTATTAAAACCGATCGGTTCAGATCTGATTTCAGATTAATTTATCAAAACCAATGAAAACCAAATTTAACCGCATATAAAATTTTTTATAGTTATTTACTTTTTATTAAATATGATAAGCTAAAGTGAAATTTAACTTATCTACATATTGGGAGAGGAAGAATTTGAATTTTCCATATAAATTCCAAAAAATACCTTATAATGGATGATTTTTTGGTCAATAAATCAGTCAGAGAAGTGTCAATGTCACTTTATACTTAATTGGATGGCAAGAATATGTATTAAACACGGTTTAAGGAAAATGAATATAAAATACTAACATGGTTCAACTGGTATAGTTAAGGGACTATGTGATCCTTATTACGTTATGGCACCAAAATGAATCCCTAGTAGAAGACACATAACCCGAAACTGCATTTCTACATTTCAAAAATAGGTATCATTTTGTCACATTTTGGAATTATAAATTTAATTAGTATTAAAATATAACATCATAAGCTCACTAGAATTTTATTTGACATATAGTCAATATGTCCGAGTGGTTAAGGAGATACACTTGAAATCTATAGGGATACGCCCGCGCAGGTTCAAACCTTGCTGTTGATGAATTATTTTAATAGAACAAGGGAATTTTAAAACAATGTTATCAAAAATAAACTTATTTGACAAAGTATAATAAACTTATGGATTAATACCTTTTTGGTTCTTGCAAGATGAATTTTGGTCACATATTTTTTAAAATAAGCATTTAATTCTAGGAATTATTTAAAACTTACGACATTTGTCCTTATGGTCTAAATAGTCCATCAAAGCCAACAAGGTGTGTATGTGGCAACTATGTTATTTATATTGTCAAGATAGAAACCACTATGAATGAAACATATAACATTTTAAAAAATAAGAATTTATTAACCAAAACACTAAATTCAAAAATATTAAATTTATAAACACAAAATCATCTATGTGAATCAAGGTATGACTTAGTTAACAATCTAGTATGAGTTTCTCTTTGCCGCTGATGCATGTGTCGTTTTCACCATTGCTTGCATACTTCCTTTATATGAAATAAAGATACCAATTTCAATGGTTAGTGTTTATTTTTTTATTCATTAAATGGGGGAACAAGATGTAGTCGAAGTTAAAGAATTAGAGGTTTTTAGTGAGGTACTATGGCTGCATCAAATCACCGTGATAGTCCTTGGAAACATGTTTGATATGCGAGACCAAACAACTAAATTAATTAATTTTTCTATTTTAATGTTGTTTACAAATTTGTTTGTGAAGATAATCATTGGTTCCTAAGGACTTCTATGACAAGGGAACATAAAATAATCCATATATGATAAGATAGAAAAAAATGGTTCCATTTGTGTTTTGATGATAGAGAGATGAGTTGAAAACGATTTCTAACCACGTACATTATATAAAGCACCACCTATTTGTGTATTTTTAAAAAGTAAACTGTTAATGATATGGTTATTTATAGACTTCAAGGAAAATTGATTTGGTTTATTGAGGTGGAAGCAGTGGTCTAATGGGTTTAACTTCTAGATGGTCATAATGGTGGTTGCCATGTAATTGTGTTTGAAAAAATTTATATGATAATGTGAAATTTTAAATTATCTATATATTTGGTGTGGAAGAATTTGAATTTTCCATATAAATTCCAAAAAATACCTTATAGTGGCCGATTTTGTTTATCAAAAATCAGCCACAGAAGTGTCAATGTCACTTAATCCTTATTTGGATGCCAAGAAGATGTATTAAACACTAGGGATGTTAAAACTCAAACCAGTCCAAATGAAAAACCGAAAACCGATCCAAAAACCCAAAAACCACAAAAAAACGAAATTTATTGGATGTGTTTGGATGTCATTTTATTAAAACCGATCGGTTCAGATCTGATTTCAGATTAATTTATCAAAACCAATGAAAACCAAATTTAACCGCATACAAATATTTTTATAGTTATTTACTTTTTATTAAATATGATAAGCTAAAATGAAATTTAACTTATCTACATATTGGGGGAGGAAGAATTTGAATTTTCCATATAAATTCCAAAAAATACCTTATAATGGATGAGTTTTTGGTCAATAAATCAGTCAGACAAGTGTCAATGTCACTTAATACTTAATTGGATGGCAAGAATATGTATTAAACACAGTTTAAGGAAAATGAATATAAAATACTAACATGGTTCAACTTGTATAGTTAAGGGACTATGTGATCCTTATTACGTTATGGCACCAAAACGAATCCCTAATAGAAGACACATAACCCGAAACTGCATTTCTCCATTTCAAAAATAGGTATCATTTTGTCACATTTTTGAATTCTAAATTTAATTAGTCTTAAAATATAACATCATAAGCTCACTAGAATTTTATCTAACCTATAGTCAATATGTCCGAGTGGTTAAGGAGATAGACTTGAAATCTATTGGGCTACGCCCGCGCAGGTTCGAACCCTGCTGTTGACGAATTATTTTAATAGAACAAGGAAATTTTAAAACAATGTTATCAAAAATAAACTTATTTCTCAAGTATAATAAACTTATGGATTAATGCCTTTATGGTTCTCGCGAGATGAATTTTGCCTTTATGGTTCTCGCGAGATGAATTTTGGTCACCGTTCGAACCCTGCTATTGACGAATTATTTTAATAGAACAAGGAAATTTTAAAACAATGTTATCAAAAATAATTATATTGTCAAGATAGAAACCACTGTGAATGGAACATATAACATTTTAAAAAATAAGATTTTATTAACCAAAATACTAAATTCAAAAATATTAAATTTATAAACACAAAATCATCTATGTGAATCAAGGTATGACTTAGTGAACAATCTAGTATGAGTTTCTCTTTGCCGCTGATGCATGTGTCCTTTTCACTATTGCTTGCATACTTCCTTTATATGAAATAAAGATACCAATTTCAATGGTTAGTGTTTATTTTTTTATTCATTAAATGGGGGAACAAGATGTAGTTGAAGTTAAAGAATTAGAGGTTTTTAGTGAGGTACTATGGCTGCATCAAATCACCGTGATAGTCCTTGGAAACATGTTTGATATGCGAGACCAAACAACTAAATTAATTAATTTTTCTATTTTAATGTTGTTTCCAATTTTGTTTGTGAAGATAATCATTGGTTCCTAAGGACTTCTATGACAAGGGAACATAAAATAATCCATATATGATAAGATAGAAAAAAATGGTTCCATTTGTGTTTTGATGATAGAGAGATGAGTTGAAAACGATTTCTAACCACGTACATTATATAAAGCACCGCCTATATGTGTATTTTTAAAAAGTAAATTGTTAATGATATGGTTATTTATAGACTTCAAGGAAAATTGATTTGGTTTATTGAGGTGGAAGCAGTGGTCTAATGGGTTTAACTTCTAGATGGTCATAATGGTGGTTGCCATGTAATTGTGTTTGAAAAAATTTATATGATAATGTGAAATTTAAAATTATCTATATATTTGGTGTGGAAGAATTTGAATTTTCCATATAAATTCCAAAAATACCTTATAGTGGCCGATTTTGTTTGTCAAAAATCAGCCACAGAAGTGTCAATGTCACTTAATCCTTATTTGGATGCCAAGAAGATGTATTAAACACTAGGGATGTTAAAACTCAAACCAGTCCAAATAAAAAACCGAAAACCGATCCAAAAACCACAAATAAACGAAATTTATTGGATGTGTTTGGATGTCATTTTATTAAAACCAATCGGTTCAGATCTGATTTCAGATTAATTTATCAAAACCAATGAAAACCAAATTTAACCGCATACAAATATTTTTATAGTTATTTACTTTTTATTAAATATGATAAGCTAAAGTGAAATTTAACTTATCTACATATTGGGGGAGGAAGAATTTGAATTTTCCATATAAATTCCAAAAAATACCTTATAATGGATGATTTTTTGGTCAATAAATCAGTCAGAGAAGTGTCAATGTCACTTAATACTTAATTGGATGGCAAGAATATGTATTAAACACGGTTTAAGGAAAATGAATATAAAATACTAACATGGTTCAACTGGTATAGTTAAGGGACTATGTGATCCTTATTACGTTATGGCACCAAAATGAATCCCTAGTAGAAGACACATAACCCGAAACTGCATTTCTACATTTCAAAAATAGGTATCATTTTGTCACATTTTGGAATTATAAATTTAATTAGTATTAAAATATAACATCATAAGCTCACTAGAATTTTATTTGACATATAGTCAATATGTCCGAGTGGTTAATGAGATACACTTGAAATCTATTGGGCTACGCCCGCGCAGGTTCAAACCCTGCTGTTGACGAATTATTTTAATAGAACAAGGGAATTTTAAAACAATGTTATCAAAAATAAACTTATTTGACAAAGTATAATAAACTTATGGATTAATACCTTTTTGGTTCTTGCAAGATGAATTTTGGTCACATATTTTTTAAAATAAGCATTTAATTCTAGGAATTATTTAAAACTTACGACATTTGTCCTTATGGTCTAAATAGTCCATCAAAGCCAACAAGGTGTGTATGTGGCAACTATGTTATTTATATTGTCAAGATAGAAACCACTATGAATGAAACATATAACATTTTAAAAAATAAGAATTTATTAACCAAAACACTAAATTCAAAAATATTAAATTTATAAACACAAAATCATCTATGTGAATCAAGGTATGACTTAGAAAACAATCTAGTACGAGTTTCTCTTTACCGCTGATGCATGTGTCGTTTTCACCATTGCTTGCATACTTCCTTTATATGAAATAAAGATACCAATTTCAATGGTTAGTGTTTATTTTTTTATTCATTAAATGGGGGAACAAGATGTAGTCGAAGTTAAAGAATTAGAGGTTTTTAGTGAGGTACTATGGCTGCATCAAATCACCGTTATAGTCCTTGGAAACATGTTTGATATGCGAGACCAAACAACTAAATTAATTAATTTTTCTATTTTAATGTTGTTTACAAATTTGTTTGTGAAGATAATCATTGGTTCCTAAGGACTTCTATGACAAGGGAACATAAAATAATCCATATATGATAAGATAGAAAAAAATGGTTCCATTTGTGTTTTGATGATAGAGAGATGAGTTGAAAACGATTTCTAACCACGTACATTATATAAAGCACCACCTATTTGTGTATTTTTAAAAAGTAAACTGTTAATGATATGGTTATTTATAGACTTCAAGGAAAATTGATTTGGTTTATTGAGGTGGAAGCAGTGGTCTAATGGGTTTAACTTCTAGATGGTCATAATGGTGGTTGCCATGTAATTGTGTTTGAAAAAATTTATATGATAATGTGAAATTTTAAATTATCTATATATTTGGTGTGGAAGAATTTGAATTTTCCATATAAATTCCAAAAAATACCTTATAGTGGCCGATTTTGTTTATCAAAAATCAGCCACAGAAGTGTCAATGTCACTTAATCCTTATTTGGATGCCAAGAAGATGTATTAAACACTAGGGATGTTAAAACTCAAACCAGTCCAAATGAAAAACCGAAAACCGATCCAAAAACCCAAAAACCACAAAAAAACGAAATTTATTGGATGTGTTTGGATGTCATTTTATTAAAACCGACCGGTTCAGATCTGATTTCAGATTAATTTATCAAAACCAATGAAAACCAAATTTAACCGCATACAAATATTTTTATAGTTATTTACTTTTTCTTAAATATGATAAGCTAAAGTGAAATTTAACTTATCTACATATTGGGGGAGGAAGAATTTGAATTTTCCATATAAATTCCAAAAAATACCTTATAATGGATGAGTTTTTGGTCAATAAATCAGTCAGAGAAGTGTCAATGTCACTTAATACTTAATTGGATGGCAAGAATATGTATTAAACACGGTTTAAGGAAAATGAATATAAAATACTAACATGGTTCAACTTGTATAGTTAAGGGACTATGTGATCCTTATTACGTTATGGCACCAAAACGAATCCCTAGTAGAAGACACATAACCCGAAACTGCATTTCTCCATTTCAAAAATAGGTATCATTTTGTCACATTTTTGAATTATAAATTTAATTAGTCTTAAAATATAACATCATAAGCTCACTAGAATTTTATTTGACCTATAGTCAATATGTCCGAGTGGTTAAGGAGATAGACTTGAAATCTATTGGGCTACGCCTGCGCAGGTTCGAACCCTGTTGTTGACGAATTATTTTAATAGAACAAGGAAATTTTAAAACAATGTTATCAAAAATAAACTTATTTCACAACTATAATAAACTTGACGAATTATTTTAATAGAACAAGGAAATTTTAATCCAATGTTTTCAAAAATAAACTTATTTGACAAAGTATAATAAACTTATGGATTAATACCTTTATGGTTCTTGCAAGATGAATTTTGGTCACATATGTATTAAAATAAGCATTTAATTCTAGCAATTATTTAAAACTTACGACATTTGTCCTTATGGTCTAAATAGTTAATCAAAGCCAACAAGGTGTATACGTGGCAACTATGTTATTTATATTGTCAAGATAGAAACCACTATGAATGGAACATATAACATTTTAAAAAATAAGATTTTATTAACCAAAATACTAAATTCAAAAATATTAAATTTATAAACACAAAATCATCTATGTGAATCAAGGTATGACTTAGTGAACAATCTAGTATGAGTTTCTCTTTGCCGCTGATGCATGTGTCCTTTTCACTATTTCTTGCATACTTCCTTTATGTGAAATAAAGATACCAATTTCAATGGTTAGTGTTTATTTTTTTATTCATTAAATGGGGGAACAAGATGTAGTCGAAGTTAAAGAATTAGAGGTTTTTAGTGAGGTATTATGGCTGCATCAAATCATCGTGATAGTCCTTGGAAACATGTTTGATATGCGAGACCAAACAGCTAAATTAATTAATTTTTCTATTTTAATGTTGTTTCCAATTTTGTTTGTGAAGATAATCATTGGTTCCTAAGGACTTCTATGACAAGGGAACATAAAATAATCCATATATGATAAGATAGAAAAAAATGGTTCCATTTGTGTTTTGATGATAGAGAGATGAGTTGAAAACGATTTCTAACCACGTACATTATATAAAGCACCGCCTATATGTGTATTTTTAAAAAGTAAACTGTTAATGATATGGTTATTTATAGACTTCAAGGAAAATTGATTTGGTTTATTGAGGTGGAAGCAGTGGTCTAATGGGTTTTACTTCTAGATGGTCATAATGGTGGTTGCCATGTAATTTTGTTTGAAAAAATTTATATGATAATGTGAAATTTTAAATTATCTATATATTTGGTGTGGAAGAATTTGAATTTTCCATATAAATTCCAAAAAATACCTTATAGTGGCCGATTTTGTTTATCAAAAATCAGCCACAGAAGTGTCAATGTCACTTAATCCTTATTTGGATGCCAAGAAGATGTATTAAACACTAGGGATGTTAAAACTCAAACCAGTCCAAATAAAAAACCGAAAACCGATCCAAAAACCCAAAAACCACAAAAAAACGAAATTAATTGGATGTGTTTGGATGTCATTTTATTAAAACCGATCGGTTCAGATCTGATTTCAGATTAATTTATCAAAACCAATGAAAACCAAATTTAACAGCATACAAATATTTTTATAGTTATTTACTTTTTATTAAATATGATAAGCTAAAGTGAAATTTAACTTATCTACATATTGGGGGAGGAAGAATTTGAATTTTCCATATAAATTCCAAAAAATACCTTATAATGGATGATTTTTTGGTCAATAAATCAGTCAGAGAAGTGTCAATGTCACTTAATACTTAATTGGATGGCAAGAATATGTATTAAACACGGTTTAAGGAAAATGAATATAAAATACTAACATGGTTCAACTTGTATAGTTAAGGGACTATGTGATCCTTATTACGTTATGGCACCAAAACGAATCCCTAGTAGAAGACACATAACCCGAAACTGCATTTCTACATTTCAAAAATAGGTATCATTTTGTCACATTTTTGAATTATAAATTTAATTAGTCTTAAAATATAGCATCATAAGCTCACTAGAATTTTATTTGACCTATAGTCAATATGTCCGAGTGGTTAAGGAGATAGACTTGACATCTATTGGGCTACGCCCGTGCAGGTTCGAACCCTGCTGTTGACGAATTATTTTAATAGAACAAGGAAATTTTAAAACAATGTTATCAAAAATAAACTTATTTCACAAGTATAATAAACTTATGGATTAATGCCTTTATGGTTCTAGCGAGAAGAATTTTGGTCACCGTTGACGAATTATTTTAATAGAACAAGGAAATTTTAAAACAATGTTATCAAAAATAAACTTATTTTACAAAGTATAATAAACTTATGGATTAATACCTTTATGGTTCTTGCAAGATGAATTTTGGTCACATATGTGTTAAAATAAGAATTTAATTCTAGCAATTATTTAAAACTTACGACATTTGTCCTTATGGTCTAAATAGTCCATCAAAGCCAACAAGGTGTGTATGTGGCAACTATGTTATTTATGTTGTCAAGATAGAAACCACTATGAATGGAACATATAACATTTTAAAAAATAAGAATTTATTAACCAAAACACTAAATTCAAAAATATTAAATTTATAAACACAAAATCATCTATGTGAATCAAGGTATGACTTAGAAAACAATCTAGTATGAGTTTCTCTTTGCCGCTGATGCATGTGTCGTTTTCACCATTGCTTGCATACTTCCTTTATATGAAATAAAGATACCAATTTCAATGGTTAGTGTTTATTTTTTTATTCATTAAATGGGGGAACAAGATGTAGTCGAAGTTAAAGAATTAGAGGTTTTTAGTGAGGTACTATGGCTGCATCAAATCACCGTGATAGTCCTTGGAAACATGTTTGATATGCGAGACCAAACAACTAAATTAATTAATTTTTCTATTTTAATGTTGTTTCCAATTTTGTTTGTGAAGATAATCATTGGTTCCTAAGGACTTCTATGACAAGGGAACATAAAATAATCCATATATGATAAGATAGAAAAAAATGGTTCCATTTGTGTTTTGATGATAGAGAGATGAGTTGAAAACGATTTCTAACCACGTACATTATATAAAGCACCGCCTATTTGTGTATTTTTAAAAAGTAAACCGTTAATGATATGGTTATTTATAGACTTCAAGGAAAATTGATTTGGTTTATTGAGGTGGAAGCAGTGGTCTAATGGGTTTAACTTCTAGATGGTCATAATGGTGGTTGCCATGTAATTGTGTTTGAAAAAATTTATATGATAATGTGAAATTTTAAATTATCTATATATTTGGTGTGGAAGAATTTGAATTTTCCATATAAATTCCAAAAAATACCTTATAGTGGCCGATTTTGTTTATCAAAAATCAGCCACAGAAGTGTCAATGTCACTTAATCCTTATTTGGATGCCAAGAAGATGTATTAAACACTAGGGATGTTAAAACTCAAACCAGTCCAAATGAAAAACCGAAAACCGATCCAAAAACCCAAAAACCACAAAAAAACGAAATTTATTGGATGTGTTTGGATGTCATTTTATTAAAACCGATCGGTTCAGATCTGATTTCAGATTAATTTATCAAAACCAATGAAAACCAAATTTAACCGCATACAAATATTTTTATAGTTATTTACTTTTTATTAAATATGATAAGCTAAAACGAAATTTAACTTATCTACATATTGGGGGAGGAAGAATTTGAATTTTCCATATAAATTCCAAAAAATACCTTATAATGGATGAGTTTTTGGTCAATAAATCAGTCAGACAAGTGTCAATGTCACTTAATACTTAATTGGATGGCAAGAATATGTATTAAACACAGTTTAAGGAAAATGAATATAAAATACTAACATGGTTCAACTTGTATAGTTAAGGGACTATGTGATCCTTATTACGTTATGGCACCAAAACGAATCCCTAATAGAAGACACATAACCCGAAACTGCATTTCTCCATTTCAAAAATAGGTATCATTTTGTCACATTTTTGAATTATAAATTTAATTAGTCTTAAAATATAACATCATAAGCTCACTAGAATTTTATCTAACCTATAGTCAATATGTCCGAGTGGTTAAGGAGATAGACTTGAAATCTATTGGGCTACGCCCGCGCAGGTTCGAACCCTGCTGTTGACGAATTATTTTAATAGAACAAGGAAATTTTAAAACAATGTTATCAAAAATAAACTTATTTCTCAAGTATAATAAACTTATGGATTAATGCCTTTATGGTTCTCGCGAGATGAATTTTGCCTTTATGGTTCTCGCGAGATGAATTTTGGTCACCGTTCGAACCCTGCTATTGACGAATTATTTTAATAGAACAAGGAAATTTTAAAACAATGTTATCAAAAATAATTATATTGTCAAGATAGAAACCACTGTGAATGGAACATATAACATTTTAAAAAATAAGATTTTATTAACCAAAATACTAAATTCAAAAATATTAAATTTATAAACACAAAATCATCTATGTGAATCAAGGTATGACTTAGTGAACAATCTAGTATGAGTTTCTCTTTGCCGCTGATGCATGTGTCCTTTTCACTATTTCTTGCATACTTCCTTTATGTGAAATAAAGATACCAATTTCAATGGTTAGTGTTTATTTTTTTATTCATTAAATGGGGGAACAAGATGTAGTCGAAGTTAAAGAATTAGAGGTTTTTAGTGAGGTATTATGGCTGCATCAAATCATCGTGATAGTCCTTGGAAACATGTTTGATATGCGAGACCAAACAACTAAATTAATTAATTTTTCTATTTTAATGTTGTTTCCAATTTTGTTTGTGAAGATAATCATTGGTTCCTAAGGACTTCTATGACAAGGGAACATAAAATAATCCATATATGATAAGATAGAAAAAAATGGTTCCATTTGTGTTTTGATGATAGAGAGATGAGTTGAAAACGATTTCTAACCACGTACATTATATAAAGCACCGCCTATATGTGTATTTTTAAAAAGTAAACTGTTAATGATATGGTTATTTATAGACTTCAAGGAAAATTGATTTGGTTTATTGAGGTGGAAGCAGTGGTCTAATGGGTTTTACTTCTAGATGGTCATAATGGTGGTTGCCATGTAATTGTGTTTGAAAAAATTTATATGATAATGTGAAATTTTAAATTATCTATATATTTGGTGTGGAAGAATTTGAATTTTCCATATAAATTCCAAAAAATACCTTATAGTGGCCGATTTTGTTTATCAAAAATCAGCCACAGAAGTGTCAATGTCACTTAATCCTTATTTGGATGCCAAGAAGATGTATTAAACACTAGGGATGTTAAAACTCAAACCAGTCCAAATAAAAAACCGAAAACCGATCCAAAAACCCAAAAACCACAAAAAAACGAAATTAATTGGATGTGTTTGGATGTCATTTTATTAAAACCGATCGATTCAGATCTGATTTCAGATTAATTTATCAAAACCAATGAAAACCAAATTTAACAGCATACAAATATTTTTATAGTTATTTACTTTTTATTAAATATGATAAGCTAAAGTGAAATTTAACTTATCTACATATTGGGGGAGGAAGAATTTGAATTTTCCATATAAATTCCAAAAAATACCTTATAATGGATGATTTTTTGGTCAATAAATCAGTCAGAGAAGTGTCAATGTCACTTAATACTTAATTGGATGGCAAGAATATGTATTAAACACGGTTTAAGGAAAATGAATATAAAATACTAACATGGTTCAACTTGTATAGTTAAGGGACTATGTGATCCTTATTACGTTATGGCACCAAAACGAATCCCTAGTAGAAGACACATAACCCGAAACTGCATTTCTACATTTCAAAAATAGGTATCATTTTGTCACATTTTTGAATTATAAATTTAATTAGTCTTAAAATATAGCATCATAAGCTCACTAGAATTTTATTTGACCTATAGTCAATATGTCCGAGTGGTTAAGGAGATAGACTTGACATCTATTGGGCTACGCCCGTGCAGGTTCGAACCCTGCTGTTGACGAATTATTTTAATAGAACAAGGAAATTTTAAAACAATGTTATCAAAAATAAACTTATTTCACAAGTATAATAAACTTATGGATTAATGCCTTTATGGTTCTAGCGAGAAGAATTTTGGTCACCGTTGACGAATTATTTTAATAGAACAAGGAAATTTTAAAACAATGTTATCAAAAATAAACTTATTTTACAAAGTATAATAAACTTATGGATTAATACCTTTATGGTTCTTGCAAGATGAATTTTGGTCACATATGTGTTAAAATAAGAATTTAATTCTAGCAATTATTTAAAACTTACGACATTTGTCCTTATGGTCTAAATAGTCCATCAAAGCCAACAAGGTGTGTATGTGGCAACTATGTTATTTATGTTGTCAAGATAGAAACCACTATGAATGGAACATATAACATTTTAAAAAATAAGAATTTATTAACCAAAACACTAAATTCAAAAATATTAAATTTATAAACACAAAATCATCTATGTGAATCAAGGTATGACTTAGAAAACAATCTAGTATGAGTTTCTCTTTGCCGCTGATGCATGTGTCGTTTTCACCATTGCTTGCATACTTCCTTTATATGAAATAAAGATACCAATTTCAATGGTTAGTGTTTATTTTTTTATTCATTAAATGGGGGAACAAGATGTAGTCGAAGTTAAAGAATTAGAGGTTTTTAGTGAGGTACTATGGCTGCATCAAATCACCGTGATAGTCCTTGGAAACATGTTTGATATGCGAGACCAAACAACTAAATTAATTAATTTTTCTATTTTAATGTTGTTTCCAATTTTGTTTGTGAAGATAATCATTGGTTCCTAAGGACTTCTATGACAAGGGAACATAAAATAATCCATATATGATAAGATAGAAAAAAATGGTTCCATTTGTGTTTTGATGATAGAGAGATGAGTTGAAAACGATTTCTAACCACGTACATTATATAAAGCACCGCCTATTTGTGTATTTTTAAAAAGTAAACCGTTAATGATATGGTTATTTATAGACTTCAAGGAAAATTGATTTGGTTTATTGAGGTGGAAGCAGTGGTCTAATGGGTTTAACTTCTAGATGGTCATAATGGTGGTTGCCATGTAATTGTGTTTGAAAAAATTTATATGATAATGTGAAATTTTAAATTATCTATATATTTGGTGTGGAAGAATTTGAATTTTCCATATAAATTCCAAAAAATACCTTATAGTGGCCGATTTTGTTTATCAAAAATCAGCCACAGAAGTGTCAATGTCACTTAATCCTTATTTGGATGCCAAGAAGATGTATTAAACACTAGGGATGTTAAAACTCAAACCAGTCCAAATGAAAAACCGAAAACCGATCCAAAAACCCAAAAACCACAAAAAAACGAAATTTATTGGATGTGTTTGGATGTCATTTTATTAAAACCGATCGGTTCAGATCTGATTTCATATTAATTTATCAAAACCAATGAAAACCAAATTTAACCGCATACAAATATTTTTATAGTTATTTACTTTTTATTAAATATGATAAGCTAAAACGAAATTTAACTTATCTACATATTGGGGGAGGAAGAATTTGAATTTTCCATATAAATTCCAAAAAATACCTTATAATGGATGAGTTTTTGGTCAATAAATCAGTCAGACAAGTGTCAATGTCACTTAATACTTAATTGGATGGCAAGAATATGTATTAAACACAGTTTAAGGAAAATGAATATAAAATACTAACATGGTTCAACTTGTATAGTTAAGGGACTATGTGATCCTTATTACGTTATGGCACCAAAACGAATCCCTAATAGAAGACACATAACCCGAAACTGCATTTCTCCATTTCAAAAATAGGTATCATTTTGTCACATTTTTGAATTATAAATTTAATTAGTCTTAAAATATAACATCATAAGCTCACTAGAATTTTATTTGACCTATAGTCAATATGTCCGAGTGGTTAAGGAGATAGACTTGAAATCTATTGGGCTACACCCGCGCAGGTTCGAACCCTGTTGTTAACGAATTATTTTAATAGAACAAGGAAATTTTAAAACAATGTTATCAAAAATAAACTTATTTCTCAAGTATAATAAACTTATGGATTAATGCCTTTATGGTTCTCGCGAGATGAATTTTGGTCACCGTTCGAACCCTGCTGTTGACGAATTATTTTAATAGAACAAGGAAATTTTAAAACAATGTTATCAAAAATAATTATATTGTCAAGATAGAAACCACTGTGAATGGAACATATAACATTTTAAAAAATAAGATTTTATTAACCAAAATACTAAATTCAAAAATATTAAATTTATAAACACAAAATCATCTATGTGAATCAAGGTATGACTTAGTGAACAATCTAGTATGAGTTTCTCTTTGCCGCTGATGCATGTGTCCTTTTCACTATTGCTTGCATACTTCCTTTATATGAAATAAAGATACCAATTTCAATGGTTAGTGTTTATTTTTTTATTCATTAAATGGGGGAACAAGATGTAGTCGAAGTTAAAGAATTAGAGGTTTTTAGTGAGGTACTATGGTTGCATCAAATCACCGTGATAGTCCTTGGAAACATGTTTGATATGCGAGACCAAACAACTAAATTAATTAATTTTTCTATTTTAATGTTGTTTCCAATTTTGTTGGTGAAGATAATCATTGGTTCCTAAGGACTTCTATGACAAGGGAACATAAAATAATCCATATATGATAAGATAGAAAAAAATGGTTCCATTTGTGTTTTGATGATAGAGAGATGAGTTGAAAACGATTTCTAACCACGTACATTATATAAAGCACCGCCTATTTGTGTATTTTTAAAAAGTAAACCGTTAATGATATGGTTATTTATAGACTTCAAGGAAAATTGATTTGGTTTATTGAGGTGGAAGCAGTGGTCTAATGGGTTTAACTTCTAGATGGTCATAATGGTGGTTGCCATGTAATTGTGTTTGAAAAAATTTATATGATAATGTGAAATTTTAAATTATCTGTATATTTGGTGTGGAAGAATTTGAATTTTCCATATAAATTCCAAAAAATACCTTATAGTGGCCGATTTTGTTTATCAAAAATCAGCCACAGAAGTGTCAATGTCACTTAATCCTTATTTGGATGCCAAGAAGATGTATTAAACACTAGGGATGTTAAAACTCAAACCAGTCCAAATGAAAAACCAAAAACCGATCCAAAAACCCAAAAACCACAAAAAAACGAAATTTATTGGATGTGTTTGGATGTTATTTTATTAAAACCGATCGGTTCAGATTTGATTTCAGATTAATTTATCAAAACCAATGAAAACCAAATTTAACCGCATACAAATATTTTTATAGTTATTTACTTTTTATTAAATATGATAAGCTAAAATGAAATTTAACTTATCTACATATTGGGGGAGGAAGAATTTGAATTTTCCATATAAATTCCAAAAAATACCTTATAATGGATGAGTTTTTGGTCAATAAATCAGTCAGACAAGTGTCAATGTCACTTAATACTTAATTGGATGGCAAGAATATGTATTAAACACAGTTTAAGGAAAATGAATATAAAATACTAACATGGTTCAACTTGTATAGTTAAGGGACTATGTGATCCTTATTACGTTATGGCACCAAAACGAATCCCTAATAGAAGACACATAACCCGAAACTGCATTTCTCCATTTCAAAAATAGGTATCATTTTGTCACATCTTTGAATTATAAATTTAATTAGTCTTAAAATATAACATCATAAGCTCACTAGAATTTTATTTGACCTATAGTCAATATGTCCGAGTGGTTAAGGAGATAGACTTGAAATCTATTGGGCTACGCCTGCGCAGGTTCGAACCCTGCTGTTGACGAATTATTTTAATAGAACAAGGAAATTTTAAAACAATGTTATCAAAAATAAACTTATTTCTCAAGTATAATAAACTTATGGATTAATGCCTTTATGGTTCTCGCGAGATGAATTTTGGTCACCGTTCGAACCCTGCTGTTGACGAATTATTTTAATAGAACAAGGAAATTTTAAAACAATGTTATCAAAAATAATTATATTGTCAAGATAGAAACTACTGTGAATGGAACATATAACATTTTAAAAAATAAGATTTTATTAACCAAAACACTAAATTCAAAAATATTAAATTTATAAACACAAAATCATCTATGTGAATCAAGGTATGACTTAGAAAACAATCTAGTATGAGTTTCTCTTTGCCGCTGATGCATGTGTCCTTTTCACCATTGCTTGCATACTTCCTTTATATGAAATAAAGATACCAATTTCAATGGTTAGTGTTTATTTTTTTATTCATTAAATGGGGGAACAAGATGTAGTCGAAGTTAAAGAATTAGAGGTTTTTAGTGAGGTACTATGGCTGCATCAAATCACCGTGATAGTCCTTGGAAACATGTTTGATATGCGAGACCAAACAACTAAATTAATTAATTTTTCTATTTTAATGTTGTTTCCAATTTTGTTTGTGAAGATAATCATTGGTTCCTAAGGACTTCTATGACAAGGGAACATAAAATAATCCATATATGATAAGATAGAAAAAAATGGTTCCATTTGTGTTTTGATGATAGAGAGATGAGTTGAAAACGATTTCTAACCACGTACATTATATAAAGCACCTCCTATTTGTGTATTTTTAAAAAGTAAACCGTTAATGATATGGTTATTTATAGACTTCAAGGAAAATTGATTTGGTTTATTGAGGTGGAAGCAGTGGTCTAATGGGTTTAACTTCTAGATGGTCATAATGGTGGTTGCCATGTAATTGTGTTTGAAAAAATTTATATGATAATGTGAAATTTTAAATTATCTATATATTTGGTGTGGAAGAATTTGAATTTTCCATATAAATTCCAAAAAATACCTTATAGTGGCCGATTTTGTTTATCAAAAATCAGCCACAGAAGTGTCAATGTCACTTAATCCTTATTTGGATGCCAAGAAGATGTATTAAACACTAGGGATGTTAAAACTCAAACCAGTCCAAATGAAAAACCAAAAACCGATCCAAAAACCCAAAAACCACAAAAAAACGAAATTTATTGGATGTGTTTGGATGTTATTTTATTAAAACCGATCGGTTCAGATTTGATTTCAGATTAATTTATCAAAACCAATGAAAACCAAATTTAACCGCATACAAATATTTTTATAGTTATTTACTTTTTATTAAATATGATAAGCTAAAATGAAATTTAACTTATCTACATATTGGGGGAGGAAGAATTTGAATTTTCCATATAAATTCCAAAAAATACCTTATAATGGATGAGTTTTTGGTCAATAAATCAGTCAGACAAGTGTCAATGTCACTTAATACTTAATTGGATGGCAAGAATATGTATTAAACACAGTTTAAGGAAAATGAATATAAAATACTAACATGGTTCAACTTGTATAGTTAAGGGACTATGTGATCCTTATTACGTTATGGCACCAAAACGAATCCCTAATAGAAGACACATAACCCGAAACTGCATTTCTCCATTTCAAAAATAGGTATCATTTTGTCACATTTTTGAATTATAAATTTAATTAGTCTTAAAATATAACATCATAAGCTCACTAGAATTTTATTTGACCTATAGTCAATATGTCCGAGTGGTTAAGGAGATAGACTTGAAATCTATTGGGCTACGCCTGCGCAGGTTCGAACCCTGCTGTTGACGAATTATTTTAATAGAACAAGGAAATTTTAAAACAATGTTATCAAAAATAAACTTATTTCTCAAGTATAATAAACTTATGGATTAATTCCTTTATGGTTCTCGCGAGATGAATTTTGGTCACCGTTCGAACCCTGCTGTTGACGAATTATTTTAATAGAACAAGGAAATTAACTACTGTGAATGGAACATATAACATTTTAAAAAATAAGATTTTATTAACCAAAACACTAAATTCAAAAATATTAAATTTATAAACACAAAATCATCTATGTGAATCAAGGTATGACTTAGAAAACAATCTAGTATGAGTTTCTCTTTGCCGCTGATGCATGTGTCCTTTTCACCATTGCTTGCATACTTCCTTTATATGAAATAAAGATACCAATTTCAATGGTTAGTGTTTATTTTTTTATTCATTAAATGGGGGAACAAGATGTAGTCGAAGTTAAAGAATTAGAGGTTTTTAGTGAGGTACTATGGCTGCATCAAATCACCGTGATAGTCCTTGGAAACATGTTTGATATGCGAGACCAAACAACTAAATTAATTAATTTTTCTATTTTAATGTTGTTTCCAATTTTGTTTGTGAATATAATCATTGGTTCCTAAGGACTTCTATGACAAGGGAACATAAAATAATCCATATATGATAAGATAGAAAAAAATGGTTCCATTTGTGTTTTGATGATAGAGAGATGAGTTGAAAACGATTTCTAACCACGTACATTATATAAAGCACCGCCTATTTGTGTATTTTTAAAAAGTAAACCGTTAATGATATGGTTATTTATAGACTTCAAGGAAAATTGATTTGGTTTATTGAGGTGGAAGCAGTGGTCTAATGGGTTTAACTTCTAGATGGTCATAATGGTGGTTGCCATGTAATTGTGTTTGAAAAAATTTATATGATAATGTGAAATTTTAAATTATCTATATATTTGGTGTGGAAGAATTTGAATTTTCCATATAAATTCCAAAAAATACCTTATAGTGGCCGATTTTGTTTATCAAAAATCAGCCACAGAAGTGTCAATGTCACTTAATCCTTATTTGGATGCCAAGAAGATGTATTAAACACTAGGGATGTTAAAACTCAAACCAGTCCAAATGAAAAACCGAAAACCGATTCAAAAACCCAAAAACCACAAAAAAACGAAATTTATTGGATGTGTTTGGATGTCATTTTATTAAAACCGATCGGTTCAGATCTGATTTCAGATTAATTTATCAAAACCAATGAAAACCAAATTTAACCGCATACAAATATTTTTATAGTTATTTACTTTTTATTAAATATGATAAGCTAAAATGAAATTTAACTTATCTACATATTGGGGGAGGAAGAATTTGAATTTTCCATATTAATTCCAAAAAATACCTTATAATGGATGAGTTTTTGGTCAATAAATCAGTCAGACAAGTGTCAATGTCACTTAATACTTAATTGGATGGCAAGAATATGTATTAAACACAGTTTAAGGAAAATGAATATAAAATACTAACATGGTTGAACTTGTATAGTTAAGGGACTATGTGATCCTTATTACGTTATGGCACCAAAACGAATCCCTAATAGAAGACACATAACCCGAAACTGCATTTCTCCATTTCAAAAATAGGTATCATTTTGTCACATTTTTGATTTAATAAATTTAATTAGTCTTAAAATATAACATCATAAGCTCACTAGAATTTTATTTGACCTATAGTCAATATGTCCGAGTGGTTAAGGAGATAGACTTGAAATCTATTGGGCTACGCCCGCGCAGGTTCGAACCCTGCTGTTGACGAATTATTTTAATAGAACAAGGAAATTTTAAAACAATGTTATCAAAAATAAACTTATTTCTCAAGTATAATAAACTTATGATTTAATGCCTTTATGGTTCTCGCGAGATGAATTTTGGTCACCGTTATAACATTTTAAAAAATAAGATTTTATTAACCAAAATACTAAATTCAAAAATATTAAATTTATAAACACAAAATCATCTATGTGAATCAAGGTATGACTTAGTGAACAATCTAGTATGAGTTTCTCTTTGCCGCTGATGCATGTGTCCTTTTCACTATTGCTTGCATACTTCCTTTATATGAAATAAAGATACCAATTTCAATGGTTAGTGTTTATTTTTTTATTCATTAAATGGGGGAACAAGATGTAGTCGAAGTTAAAGAATTAGAGGTTTTTAGTGAGGTACTATGGCTGCATCAAATCACCGTGATAGTCCTTGGAAACATGTTTGATATGCGAGACCAAACAACTAAATTAATTAATTTTTCTATTTTAGTGTTGTTTCCAATTTTGTTTGTGAAGATAATCATTGGTTCCTAAGGACTTCTATGACAAGGGAACATAAAATAATCCATATATGATAAGATAGAAAAAAATGGTTCCATTTGTGTTTTGATGATAGAGAGATGAGTTGAAAACGATTTCTAACCACGTACATTATATAAAGCACCGCCTATATGTGTATTTTTAAAAAGTAAACTGTTAATGATATGGTTATTTATAGACTTCAAGGAAAATTGATTTGGTTTATTGAGGTGGAAGCAGTGGTCTAATGGGTTTAACTTCTAGATGGTCATAATGGTGGTTGCCATGTAATTGTGTTTGAAAAAATTTATATGATAATGTGAAATTTAAAATTATCTATATATTTGGTGTGGAAGAATTTGAATTTTCCATATAAATTCCAAAAAATACCTTATAGTGGCCGATTTTGTTTGTCAAAAATCAGCCACAGAAGTGTCAATGTCACTTAATCCTTATTTGGATGCCAAGAAGATGTATTAAACACTAGGGATGTTAAAACTCAAACCAGTCCAAATAAAAAACCGAAAACCGATCCAAAAACCACAAAAAAACAAAATTTATTGGATGTGTTTGGATGTCATTTTATTAAAACCGATCGGTTCAGATCTGATTTCAGATTAATTTATCAAAACCAATGAAAACCAAATTTAACCGCATACAAATATTTTTATAGTTATTTACTTTTTATTAAATATGATAAGCTAAAGTGAAATTTAACTTATCTACATATTGGGGGAGGAAGAATTTGAATTTTCCATATAAATTCCAAAAAATACCTTATAATGGATGATTTTTTGGTCAATAAATCAGTCAGAGAAGTGTCAATGTCACTTAATACTTAATTGGATGGCAAGAATATGTATTAAACACGGTTTAAGGAAAATGAATATAAAATACTAACATGGTTCAACTGGTATAGTTAAGGGACTATGTGATCCTTATTACGTTATGGCACCAAAATGAATCCCTAGTAGAAGACACATAACCTGAAACTGCATTTCTACATTTCAAAAATAGGTATCATTTTGTCACATTTTTGAATTATAAATTTAATTAGTATTAAAATATAACATCATAAGCTCACTAGAAATCTATTGGGCTATGCCCGAGCAGGTTCAAACCCTGGTGTTGACGAATTATTTTAATAGAACAAGGGAATTTTAAAACAATGTTATCAAAAATAATCTTATTTGACAAAGTATAATAAACTTATGGATTAATACCTTTTTGGTTCTTGCAAGATGAATTTTGGTCACATATTTTTTAAAATAAGCATTTAATTCTAGGAATTATTTAAAACTTACGACATTTGTCCTTATGGTCTAAATAGTCCATCAAAGCCAACAAGGTGTGTATGTGGCAACTATGTTATTTATATTGTCAAGATAGAAACCACTATGAATGGAACATATAACATTTTAAAAAATAAGAATTTATTAACCAAAACACTAAATTAAAAAATATTAAATTTATAAACACAAAATCATCTATGTGAATCAACGTATGACTTAGAAAACAATCTAGTACGAGTTTCTCTTTGCCGCTGATGCATGTGTCGTTTTCACCATTGCTTGCATACTTCCTTTATATGAAATAAAGATACCAATTTCAATGGTTAGTGTTTATTTTTTTATTCATTAAATGGGGGAACAAGATGTAGTCGAAGTTAAAGAATTAGAGGTTTTTAGTGAGGTACTGTGGCTGCATCAAATCACCGTGATAGTCCTTGGAAACATGTTTGATATGTGAGACCAAACAACTAAATTAATTAATTTTTCTATTTTAATGTTGTTTACAAATTTGTTTGTGAAGATAATCATTGGTTCCTAAGGACTTCTATTACAAGGGAACATAAAATAATCCATATATGATAAGATAGAAAAAAATGGTTCCATTTGTGTTTTGATGATAGAGAGATGAGTTGAAAACGATTTCTAACCACGTACATTATATAAAGCACCGCCTATTTGTGTATTTTTAAAAAGTAAACTGTTAATGATATGGTTATTTATAGACTTCAAGGAAAATTGATTTGGTTTATTGAGGTGGAAGCAGTGGTCTAATGGGTTTAACTTCTAGATGGTCATAATGGTGGTTGCCATGTAATTGTGTTCGAAAAAATTTATATGATAATGTGAAATTTTAAATTATCTATATATTTGGTGTGGAAGAATTTGAATTTTCCATATAAATTCCAAAAAATACCTTATAGTGGCCGATTTTGTTTATCAAAAATCAGCCACAGAAGTGTCAATGTCACTTAATCCTTATTTGGATGCCAAGAAGATGTATTAAACACTAGGGATGTTAAAACTCAAACCAGTCCAAATGAAAAACCGAAAACCGATCCAAAAACCCAAAAACCACAAAAAAATGAAATTTATTGGATGTGTTTGGATGTCATTTTATTAAAACCGATCGGTTCAGATCTGATTTCAGATTAATTTATCAAAACCAATGAAAACCAAATTTAACCGCATACAAATATTTTTATAGTTATTTACTTTTTCTTAAATATGATAAGCTAAAGTGAAATTTAACTTATCTACATATTGGGGGAGGAAGAATTTGAATTTTCCATATAAATTCCAAAAAATACCTTATAATGGATGATTTTTTGGTCAATAAATCAGTCAGAGAAGTGCAATGTCACTTAATACTTAATTGGATGGCAAGAATATGTATTAAACACGGTTTAAGGAAAATGAATATAAAATACTAACATGGTTCAACTTGTATAGTTAAGGGACTATGTGATCCTTATTACGTTATGGCACCAAAACGAATCCCTAGTAGAAGACACATAACCCGAAACTGCATTTCTCCATTTCAAAAATAGGTATCATTTTGTCACATTTTTGAATTATAAATTTAATTAGTCTTAAAATATAACATCATAAGCTCACTAGAATTTTATTTGACCTATAGTCAATATGTCCGAGTGGTTAAGGAGATAGACTTGAAATCTATTGGGCTACGCCCGCGCAGGTTCGAACCCTGCTGTTGACGAATTATTTTAATAGAACAAGGAAATTTTAAAACAATGTTATCAAAAATAAACTTATTTCACAAGTATAATAAACTTGACGAATTATTTTAGTAGAACAAGGAAATTTTAATCCAATGTTTTCAAAAATAAACTTATTTGACAAAGTATAATAAACTTATGGATTAATACCTTTTTGGTTCTTGCAAGATGAATTTTGGTCACATATTTTTTAAAATAAGCATTTAATTCTAGCAATTATTTAAAACTTACGACATTTGTCCTTATGGTCTAAATAGTCCATCAAAGCCAACAAGGTGTGTATGTGGCAACTATGTTATTTATATTGTCAAGATAGAAACCACTATGAATGGAACATATAACATTTTAAAAAATAAGAATTTATTAACCAAAACACTAAATTCAAAAATATTAAATTTATAAACACAAAATCATCTATGTGAATCAAGGTATGACTTAGCAAACAATCTAGTATGAGTTTCTCTTTGCCGCTGATGCATGTGTCGTTTTCACCATTGCTTGCATACTTCCTTTATATGAAATAAAGATACCAATTTCAATGGTTAGTGTTTATTTTTTTATTCATTAAATGGGGGAACAAGATGTAGTCGAAGTTAAAGAATTATAGGTTTTTAGTGAGGTACTATGGCTGCACCAAATCACCGTGATAGTCCTTGGAAACATGTTTGATATGCGAGACCAAACAACTAAATTAATTAATTTTTCTATTTTAATGTTGTTTCCAATTTTGTTTGTGAAGATAATCATTGGTTCCTAAGGACTTCTATGACAAGGGAACATAAAATAATCCATATATGATAAGATAGAAAAAAATGGTTCCATTTGTGTTTTGATGATAGAGAGATGAGTTGAAAACAATTTCTAACCACGTACATTATATAAAGCACCGCCTATATGTGTATTTTTAAAAAGTAAACTGTTAATGATATGGTTATTTATAGACTTCAAGGAAAATTGATTTGGTTTATTGAGGTGGAAGCAGTGGTCTAATGGGTTTAACTTCTAGATGGTCATAATGGTGGTTGCCATGTAATTGTGTTTGAAAAAATTTATATGATAATGTGAAATTTTAAATTATCTATATATTTGGTGTGGAAGAATTTGAAATTTCCATATAAATTCCAAAAAATACCTTATAGTGGCCGATTTTGTTTATCAAAAATCAGCCACAGAAGTGTCAATGTCACTTAATCCTTATTTGGATGCCAAGAAGATGTATTAAACACTAGGGATGTTAAAACTCAAACCAGTCCAAATAAAAAACCGAAAACCGATCCAAAAACCCAAAAACCACAAAAAAACGAAATTTATTGGATGTGTTTGGATGTCATTTTATTAAAATCGATCGGTTCAGATCTGATTTCAGATTAATTTATCAAAACCAATGAAAACCAAATTTAACCGCATACAAATATTTTTATAGTTATTTACTTTTTATTAAATATGATAAGCTAAAGTGAAATTTAACTTATCTACATATTGGGGGAGGAAGAATTTGAATTTTCCATATAAATTCCAAAAAATACCTTATAATGGATGATTTTTTGGTCAATAAATCAGTCAGAGAAGTGTCAATGTCACTTAATACTTAATTGGATGGCAAGAATATGTATTAAACACGGTTTAAGGAAAATGAATATAAAATACTAACATGGTTCAACTTGTATAGTTAAGGGACTATGTGATCCTTATTACGTTATGGCACCAAAACGAATCCCTAGTAGAAGACACATAACCCGAAACTGCATTTCTCCATTTCAAAAATAGGTATCATTTTGTCACATTTTTGAATTATAAATTTAATTAGTCTTAAAATATAGCATATAAGCTCACTAGAATTTTATTTGACCTATAGTCAATATGTCTGAGTGGTTAAGGAGATAGACTTGAAATCTATTGGGCTACGCCCGTGCAGGTTCGAACCCTGCTGTTGACGAATTATTTTAATAGAACAAGGAAATTTTAAAATATTGTTATAAAAAATAAACTTATTTCACAAGTGTAATAAACTTATGGATTAATGCCTTTATGGTTCTCGCGAGAAGAATTTTGGTCACCGTTGACGAATTATTTTAATAGAACAAGGAAATTTTAAAACAATGTTATCAAAAATAAACTTATTTTACAAAGTATAATAAACTTATGGATTAATACCTTTTTGGTTCTTGCAAGATGAATTTTGGTCACATATGTGTTAAAATAAGAATTTAATTCTAGGAATTATTTAAAACTTACGACATTTGTCCTTATGGTCTAAATAGTCCATCAAAGCCAACAAGGTGTGTACATGGCAACTATGTTATTTATATTGTCAAGATAGAAACCACTATGAATGGAACATATAACATTTTAAAAAATAAGATTTTATTAACCAAAATAATAAATTCAAAAATATTAAATTTATAAACACAAAATCATCTATGTGAATCAAGGTATGACTTAGAAAACAATCTAGTAAGAGTTTCTCTTTGCTGCTGATGCATGTGTCGTTTTCACCATTGCTTGCATACTTCCTTTATATGAAATAAAGATACCAATTTCAATGGTTAGTGTTTATTTTTTTATTCATTAAATGGGGGAACAAGATGTAGTCGAAGTTAAAGAATTAGAGGTTTTTAGTGAGGTACTATGGCTGCATCAAATCACCGTGATAGTCCTTGGAAACATGTTTGATATGCGAGACCAAACAACTAAATTAATTAATTTTTCTATTTTAATGTTGTTTCCAATTTTGTTTGTGAAGATAATCATTGGTTCCTAAGGACTTCTATGACAAGGGAACATAAAATAATCCATATATGATAAGATAGAAAAAAATGGTTCCATTTGTGTTTTGATGATAGAGAGATGAGTTGAAAACGATTTCTAACCACGTACATTATATAAAGCACCGCCTATTTGTGTATTTTTAAAAAGTAAACCGTTAATGATATGGTTATTTATAGACTTCAAGGAAAATTGATTTGGTTTATTGAGGTGGAAGCAGTGGTCTAATGGGTTTAACTTCTAGATGGTCATAATGGTGGTTGCCATTTAATTGTGTTTGAAAAAATTTATATGATAATGTGAAATTTTAAATTATCTATATATTTGGTGTGGAAGAATTTGAATTTTCCATATAAATTCCAAAAAATACCTTATAGTGGCCGATTTTGTTTATCAAAAATCAGCCACAGAAGTGTCAATGTCACTTAATCCTTATTTGGATGCCAAGAAGATGTATTAAACACTAGGGATGTTAAAACTCAAACCAGTCCAAATGAAAAACCGAAAACCGATCCAAAAACCCAAAAACCACAAAAAACGAAATTTATTGGATGTGTTTGGATGTCATTTTATTAAAACCGATCGGTTCAGATCTGATTTCAGATTAATTTATCAAAACCAATGAAAACCAAATTTTACCGCATACAAATATTTTTATAGTTATTTACTTTTTATTAAATATGATAAGCTAAAATGAAATTTAACTTATCTACATATTGGGGGAGGAAGAATTTGAATTTTCCATATAAATTCCAAAAAATACCTTATAATGGATGAGTTTTTGGTCAATAAATCAGTCAGACAAGTGTCAATGTCACTTAATACTTAATTGGATGGCAAGAATATGTATTAAACACAGTTTAAGGAAAATGAATATAAAATACTAACATGGTTCAACTTGTATAGTTAAGGGACTATGTGATCCTTATTACGTTATGGCACCAAAACGAATCCCTAATAGAAGACACATAACCCGAAACTGCATTTCTCCATTTCAAAAATAGGTATCATTTTGTCACATTTTTGAATTATAAATTTAATTAGTCTTAAAATATAACATCATAAGCTCACTAGAATTTTATTTGACCTATAGTCAATATGTCCGAGTGGTTAAGGAGATAGACTTGAAATCTATTGGGCTACGCCCGCGCAGGTTCGAACCCTGCTGTTGACGAATTATTTTAATAGAACAAGGAAATTTTAAAACAATGTTATCAAAAATAAACTTATTTCTCAAGTATAATAAACTTATGGATTAATGCCTTTATGGTTCTCGCGAGATGAATTTTGGTCACCGTTCGAACCCTGCTGTTGACGAATTATTTTAATAGAACAAGGAAATTTTAAAACAATGTTATCAAAAATAATTATATTGTCAAGATAGAAACCACTGTGAATGGAACATATAAAATTTTAAAAAATAAGATTTTATTAACCAAAATACTAAATTCAAAAATATTAAATTTATAAACACAAAATCATCTATGTGAATCAAGGTATGACTTAGTGAACAATCTAGTATGAGTTTCTCTTTGTCGCTGATGCATGTGTCCTTTTCACTATTGCTTGCATACTTCCTTTATATGAAATAAAGATACCGATTTCAATGGTTAGTGTTTATTTTTTTATTCATTAAATGGGGGAACAAGATGTAGTCGAAGTTAAAGAATTGAGGTTTTTAGTGAGGTACTATGGCTGCATCAAATCACCGTGATAGTCCTTGGAAACATGTTTGATATGCGAGACCAAACAACTAAATTAATTAATTTTTCTATTTTAATTTTGTTTCCAATTTTGTTTGTGAAGATAATCATTGGTTCCTAAGGACTTCTATGACAAGGGAACATAAAATAATCCATATATGATAAGATAGAAAAAAATGGTTCCATTTGTGTTTTGATGATAGAGAGATGAGTTGAAAACGATTTCTAACCACGTACATTATATAAAGCACCGCCTATATGTGTATTTTTAAAAAGTAAACTGTTAATGATATGGTTATTTATAGACTTCAAGGAAAATTGATTTGGTTTATTGAGGTGGAAGCAATGGTCTAATGGGTTTAACTTCTAGATGGTCATAATGGTGGTTGCCATGTAATTGTGTTTGAAAAAATTTATATGATAATGTGAAATTTAAAATTATCTATATATTTGGTGTGGAAGAATTTGAATTTTCCATATAAATTCCAAAAAATACCTTATAGTGGCCGATTTTGTTTATCAAAAATCAGCCACAGAAGTGACAATGTCACTTAATCCTTATTTGGATGCCAAGAAGTTGTATTAAACACTAGGGATGTTAAAACTCATACCAGTCCAAATGAAAAACCGAAAACCGATCCAAAAACCCAAAAACCACAAAAAACGAAATTTATTGGATGTGTTTGGATGTCATTTTATTAAAACCGATTGGTTCAGATCTGATTTCAGATTAATTTATCAAAACCAATGAAAACCAAATTTTACCGCATACAAATATTTTTATAGTTATTTACTTTTTATTAAATATGATAAGCTAAAATGAAATTTAACTTATCTACATATTGGGGGAGGAAGAATTTGAATTTTCCATATAAATTCCAAAAAATACCTTATAATGGATGAGTTTTTGGTCAATAAATCAGTCAGACAAGTGTCAATGTCACTTAATACTTAATTGGATGGCAAGAATATGTATTAAACACAGTTTAAGGAAAATGAATATAAAATACTAACATGGTTCAACTTGTATAGTTAAGGGACTATGTGATCCTTATTACGTTATGGCACCAAAACGAATCCCTAATAGAAGACACATAACCCGAAACTGCATTTCTCCATTTCAAAAATAGGTATCATTTTGTCACATTTTTGAATTATAAATTTAATTAGTCTTAAAATATAACATCATAAGCTCACTAGAATTTTATTTGACCTATAGTCAATATGTCCGAGTGGTTAAGGAGATAGACTTGAAATCTATTGGGCTACGCCCGCGCAGGTTCGAACCCTGCTGTTGACGAATTATTTTAATAGAACAAGGAAATTTTAAAACAATGTTATCAAAAATAAACTTATTTCTCAAGTATAATAAACTTATGGATTAATGCCTTTATGGTTCTCGCGAGATGAATTTTGGTCACCGTTCGAACCCTGCTGTTGACGAATTATTTTAATAGAACAAGGAAATTTTAAAACAATGTTATCAAAAATAATTATATTGTCAAGATAGAAACCACTGTGAATGGAACATATAAAATTTTAAAAAATAAGAATTTATTAACCAAAACACTAAATTCAAAAATATTAAATTTATAAACACAAAATCATCTATGTGAATCAAGGTATGACTTAGCAAACAATCTAGTATGAGTTTCTCTTTGCCGCTGATGCATGTGTCCTTTTCACTATTGCTTGCATACTTCCTTTATATGAAATAAAGATACCGATTTCAATGGTTAGTGTTTATTTTTTTATTCATTAAATGGGGGAACAAGATGTAGTCGAAGTTAAAGAATTAGAGGTTTTTAGTGAGGTACTATGGCTGCATCAAATCACCGTGATAGTCCTTGGAAACATGTTTGATATGCGAGACCAAACAACTAAATTAATTAGTTTTTCTATTTTAATTTTGTTTCCAATTTTGTTTGTGAAGATAATCATTGGTTCCTAAGGACTTCTATGACAAGGGAACATAAAATAATCCATATATGATAAGATAGAAAAAAATGGTTCCATTTGTGTTTTGATGATAGAGAGATGAGTTGAAAACGATTTCTAACCACGTACATTATATAAAGCACCGCCTATATGTGTATTTTTAAAAAGTAAACTGTTAATGATATGGTTATTTATAGACTTCAAGGAAAATTGATTTGGTTTATTGAGGTGGAAGCAGTGGTCTAATGGGTTTAACTTCTAGATGGTCATAATGGTGGTTGCCATGTAATTGTGTTTGAAAAAATTTATATGATAATGTGAAATTTTAAATTATCTATATATTTGGTGTGGAAGAATTTGAATTTTCCATATAAATTCCAAAAAATACCTTATAGTGGCCGATTTTGTTTATCAAAAATCAGCCACAGAAGTGACAATGTCACTTAATCCTTATTTGGATGCCAAGAAGATGTATTAAACACTAGGGATGTTAAAACTCATACCAGTCCAAATGAAAAACCGAAAACCGATCCAAAAACCCAAAAACCACAAAAAAACGAAATTTATTGGATGTGTTTGGATGTCATTTTATTAAAACCGATCGGTTCAGATCTGATTTCAGATTAATTTATCAAAACCAATGAAAACCAAATTTAACCGCATACAAATATTTTTATAGTTATTTACTTTTTATTAAATATGATAAGCTAAAATGAAATTTAACTTATCTACATATTGGGGGAGGAAGAATTTTAATTTTCCATATAAATTCCAAAAAATACCTTATAATGGATGATTTTTTGGTCAATAAATCAGTCAGAGAAGTGTCAATGTCACTTAATACTTAATTGGATGGCAAGAATATGTATTAAACACGGTTTAAGGAAAATGAATATAAAATACTAACATGGTTCAACTTGTATAGTTAAGGGACTATGTGATCCTTATTACGTTGTGGCACCAAAACGAATCCCTAGTAGAAGACACATAACCCGAAACTGCATTTCTACATTTCAAAAATAGGTATCATTTTGTCACATTTTTGAATTATAAATTTAATTAGTCTTAAAATATAGCATCATAAGCTCACTAGAATTTTATTTGACCTATAGTCAATATGTCCGAGTGGTTAAGGAGATAGACTTGAAATCTATTGGGCTACGCCCGCGCAGGTTCGTACCCTGCTGTTGACGAATTATTTTAATAGAACAAGGAAATTTTAAAACAATGTTATCAAAAATAAACTTATTTCTCAAGTATAATAAACTTATGGATTAATGCCTTTATGGTTCTCGCGAGATGAATTTTGGTCACCGTTTGAACCCTGCTGTTGACGAATTATTTTAATAGAACAAGGAAATTTTAAAACAATGTTATCAAAAATAAACTTATTTTACAAAGTATAATAAACTTATGGATTAATACCTTTATGGTTCTTGCAAGATGAATTTTGGTCACATATGTATTAAAATAAGCATTTAATTCTAGCAATTATTTAAAACTTACGACATTTGTCCTTATGGTCTAAATAGTCAATCAAAGCCAACAAGGTGTGTACGTGGCAACTATGTTATTTATATTGTCAAGATAGAAACCACTATGAATGGAACATATAAAATTTTAAAAAATAAGATTTTATTAACCAAAATACTAAATTCAAAAATATTAAATTTATAAACACAAAATCATCTATGTGAATCAAGGTATGACTTAGTGAACAATCTAGTATGAGTTTCTCTTTGCCGCTGATGCATGTGTCCTTTTCACTATTGCTTGCATACTTCCTTTATATGAAATAAAGATACCAATTTCAATGGTTAGTGTTTATTTTTTTATTCATTAAATGGGGGAACAAGATGTAGTCGAAGTTAAAGAATTAGAGGATTTTAGTGAGGTACTATGGCTGCATCAAATCACCGTGATAGTCCTTGGAAACATGTTTGATATGCGAGACCAAACAACTAAATTAATTAATTTTTCTATTTTAATGTTGTTTCCAATTTTGTTTGTGAAGATAATCATTGGTTCCTAAGGACTTCTATGACAAGGGAACATAAAATAATCCATATATGATAAGATAGAAAAAAATGGTTCCATTTGTGTTTTGATGATAGAGAGATGAGTTGAAAACGATTTCTAACCACGTACATTATATAAAGCACCGCCTATATGTGTATTTTTAAAAAGTAAACTGTTAATGATATGGTTATTTATAGACTTCAAGGAAAATTGATTTGGTTTATTGAGGTGGAAGCAGTGGTCTAATGGGTTTTACTTCTAGATGGTCATAATGGTGGTTGCCGTGTAATTGTGTTTGAAAAAATTTATATGATAATGTGAAATTTAAAATTATCTATATATTTGGTGTGGAAGAATTTGAATTTTCCATATAAATTCCAAAAAATACCTTATAGTGGCCGATTTTGTTTGTCAAAAATCAGCCACAGAAGTGTCAATGTCACTTAATCCTTATTTGGATGCCAAGAAGATGTATTAAACACTAGGGATGTTAAAACTCAAACCAGTCCAAATAAAAAACTGAAAACCGATCCAAAAACCTCAAAAAAACGAAATTTATTGGATGTGTTTGGATGTCATTTTATTAAAACCGATCGGTTCAGATCTGATTTCAGATTAATTTATCAAAACCAATGAAAACCAAATTTAACCGCATACAAATATTTTTATAGTTATTTACTTTTTATTAAATATGATAAGCTAAAGTGAAATTTAACTTATCTACATATTGGGGGAGGAAGAATTTGAATTTTCCATATAAATTCCAAAAAATACCTTATAATGGATGATTTTTTGGTCAATAAATCAGTCAGAGAAGTGTCAATGTCACTTAATACTTAATTGGATGGCAAGAATATGTATTAAACACGGTTTAAGGAAAATGAATATAAAATACTAACATGGTTCAACTTGTATAGTTAAGGGACTATGTGATCCTTATTACGTTATGGCACCAAAATGAATCCCTAGTAGAAGACACATAACCCGAAACTGCATTTCTACATTTCAAAAATAGGTATCATTTTGTCACATTTTTGAATTATAAATTTAATTATTATTAAAATATAACATCATAAGCTCACTAGAATTTTATTTGACATATAGTCAATATGTCCGAGTGGTTAAGGAGATAGACTTGAAATCTATTGGGTTGCGCCCGCGCAGGTTCAAACCCTGCTGTTGACGAATTATTTTAATAGAACAAGGGAATTTTAAAACAATGTTATCAAAAATAAACTTATTTGACAAAGTATAATAAACTTATGGATTAATACCTTTTTGGTTCTTGCAAGATGAATTTTGGTCACATATTTTTTAAAATAAGCATTTAATTCTAGGAATTATTTAAAACTGACGACATTTGTCCTTATGGTCTAAATAGTCCATCAAAGCCAACAAGGTGTGTATGTGGCAACTATGTTATTTATATTGTCAAGATAGAAACCACTATGAATGGAACATATAACATTTTAAAAAATAAGAATTTATTAACCAAAACACTAAATTCAAAAATATTAAATTTATAAACACAAAATCATCTATGTGAATCAAGGTATGACTTAGAAAACAATCTAGTACGAGTTTCTCTTTGCCGCTGATGCATGTGTCGTTTTCACCATTGCTTGCATACTTCCTTTATATGAAATAAAGATACCAATTTCAATGGTTAGTGTTTATTTTTTTATTCATTAAATGGGGGAGTAAGATGTAGTCGAAGTTAAAGAATTAGAGGTTTTTAGTGAGGTACTATGGCTGCATCAAATCACCGTGATAGTCCTTGGAAACATGTTTGATATGCGAGACCAAACAACTAAATTAATTAATTTTTCTATTTTAATGTTGTTTACAATTTTGTTTGTGAAGATAATCATTGGTTCCTAAGGACTTCTATGACAAGGGAACATAAAATAATCCATATATGATAAGATAGAAAAAAATGGTTCCATTTGTGTTTTGATGATAGAGAGATGAGTTGAAAACGATTTCTAACCACGTACATTATATAAAGCACCGCCTATATGTGTATTTTTAAAAAGTAAACTGTTAATGATATGGTTATTTAAAGACTTCAAGGAAAATTGATTTCGTTTATTGAGGTGGAAGCAGTGGTCTAATGGGTTTAACTTCTAAATGGTCATAATGGTGGTTGCCATGTAATTGTGTTTGAAAAAATTTATATGATAATGTGAAATTTTAAATTATCTATATATTTGGTGTGGAAGAATTTGAATTTTCCATATAAATTCCAAAAAATACCTTATAGTGGCGGATTTTGTTTATCAAAAATCAGCCACAAAAGTGTCAATGTCACTTAATCCTTATTTGGATGCCAAGAAGATGTATTAAACACTAGGGATGTTAAAACTCAAACCAGTCCAAATAAAAAACCGAAAACCGATCCAAAAACCACAAAAAAACGAAATTTATTGGATGTGTTTGGATGTCATTTTATTAAAACTGATCGGTTCAGATCTGATTTCAGATTAATTTATCAAAACCAATGAAAACCAAATTTAACCGCATACAAATATTTTTATAGTTATTTACTTTTTATTAAATATGATAAGCTAAAGTGAAATTTAACTTATCTACATATTGGGGGAGGAAGAATTTGAATTTTCCATATAAATTCCAAAAAATACCTTATAATGGATGATTTTTTGGTCAATAAATCAGTCAGAGAAGTGTCAATGTCACTTAATACTTAATTGGATGGCAAGAATATGTATTAAACACGGTTTAAGGAAAATGAATATAAAATACTAACATGGTTCAACTTGTATAGTTAAGGGACTATGTGATCCTTATTACGTTATGGCACCAAAACGAATCCCTAGTAGAAGACACATAACCCGAAACTGCATTTCTCCATTTCAAAAATAAGTATCATTTTGTCACATTTTTGAATTATAAATTTAATTAGTCTTAAAATATAACATCATAAGCTCACTAGAATTTTATTTGACCTATAGTCAATATGTCCGAGTGGTTAAGGAGATATACTTGAAATCTATTGGGCTACGCCCGCGCAGGTTCGAACCCTGCTGTTGACGAATTATTTTAATAGAACAAGGAAATTTTAAAACAATGTTATCAAAAATAAACTTATTTCACAAGTATAATAAACTTATGGATTAATACCTTTATGGTTCTCGCGAGATGAATTTTTGTCACCGTTTGAACCCTGCTGTTGACGAATTATTTTAATAGAACAAGGAAATTTTAATCCAATGTTTTCAAAAATAAACTTATTTGACAAAGTATAATAAACTTATGGATTAATACCTTTTTGGTTCTTGCAAGATGAATTTTGGTCACATATTTTTTAAAATAAGCATTTAATTCTAGCAATTATTTAAAACTTACGACATTTGTCCTTTTGGTCTAAATAGTCCATCAAAGCCAACAAGGTGTGTATGTGGCAACTATGTTATTTATATTGTCAAGATAGAAACCACTATGAATGGAACATATAACATTTTAAAAAATAAGAATTTATTAACCAAAACACTAAATTCAAAAATATTAAATTTATAAACACAAAAGCATCTATGTGAATCAAGGTATGACTTAGCAAACAATCTAGTATGAGTTTCTCTTTGCCGCTGATGCATGTGTCGTTTTCACCATTGCTTGCATACTTCCTTTATATGAAATAAAGATACCAATTTCAATGGTTAGTGTTTATTTTTTTATTCATTAAATGGGGGAACAAGATGTAGTCGAAGTTAAAGAATTATAGGTTTTTAGTGAGGTACTATGGCTGCATCAAATCACCGTGATAATCCTTGGAAACATGTTTGATATGCGAGACCAAACAACTAAATTAATTAATTTTTCTATTTTAATGTTGTTTCCAATTTTGTTAGTGAAGATAATCATTGGTTCCTAAGGACTTCTATGACAAGGGAACATAAAATAATCCATATATGATAAGATAGAAAAAAATGGTTCCATTTGTGTTTTGATGATAGAGAGATGAGTTGAAAACGATTTCTAACCACGTACATTATATAAAGCACCGCCTATATGTGTATTTTTAAAAAGTAAACTGTTAATGATATGGTTATTTATAGACTTCAAGGAATCTTGATTTGGTTTATTGAGGTGGAAGCAGTGGTCTAATGGGTTTAACTTCTAGATGGTCATAATGGTGGTTGCCATGTAATTGTGTTTGAAAAAATTTATATGATAATGTGAAATTTTAAATTATCTATATATTTGGTGTGGAAGAATTTGAATTTTCCATATAAATTCCAAAAAATACCTTATAGTGGCCGATTTTGTTTATCAAAAATCAGCCACAAAAGTGTCAATGTCACTTAATCCTTATTTGGATGCCAAGAAGATGTATTAAACACTAGGGATGTTAAAACTCAAACCAGTCCAAATAAAAAACCGAAAACCGATCCAAAAACCACAAAAAAACGAAATTTATTGGATGTGTTTGGATGTCATTTTATTAAAACTGATCGGTTCAGATCTGATTTCAGATTAATTTATCAAAACCAATGAAAACCAAATTTAACCTCATACAAATATTTTTATAGTTATTTACTTTTTATTAAATATGATAAGCTAAAGTGAAATTTAACTTATCTACATATTGGGGGAGGAAGAATTTGAATTTTCCATATAAATTCCAAAAAATACCTTATAATGGATGATTTTTTGGTCAATAAATCAGTCAGAGAAGTGTCAATGTCACTTAATACTTAATTGGATGGCAAGAATATGTATTAAACACGGTTTAAGGAAAATGAATATAAAATACTAACATGGTTCAACTTGTATAGTTAAGGGACTATGTGATCCTTATTACGTTATGGCACCAAAACGAATCCCTAGTAGAAGACACGTAACCCGAAACTGCATTTCTCCATTTCAAAAATAGGTATCATTTTGTCACATTTTTGAATTATAAATTTAATTAGTCTTAAAATATAACATCATAAGCTCACTAGAATTTTATTTGACCTATAGTCAATATGTCCGAGTGGTTAAGGAGATAGACTTGAAATCTATTGGGCTACGCCCACGCAGGTTCGAACCCTGCTGTTGACGAATTATTTTAATAGAACAAGGAAATTTTAAAACAATGTTATCAAAAATAAACTTATTTCACAAGTATAATAAACTTATGGATTAATACCTTTATGGTTCTCGCGAGATGAATTTTTGTCACCGTTTGAACCCTGCTGTTGACGAATTATTTTAATAGAACAAGGAAATTTTAATCCAATGTTTTCAAAAATAAACTTATTTGACAAAGTATAATAAACTTATGGATTAATACCTTTTTGGTTCTTGCAAGATGAATTTTGGTCACATATTTTTTAAAATAAGCATTTAATTCTAGCAATTATTTAAAACTTACGACATTTGTCCTTATGGTCTAAATAGTCCATCAAAGCCAACAAGGTGTGTATGTGGCAACTATGTTATTTATATTGTCAAGATAGAAACCACTATGAATGGAACATATAACATTTTAAAAAATAAGAATTTATTAACCAAAACACTAAATTCAAAAATATTAAATTTATAAACACAAAATCATCTATGTGAATCAAGGTATGACTTAGCAAACAATCTAGTATGAGTTTCTCTTTGCCGCTGATGCATGTGTCGTTTTCACCATTGCTTGCATACTTCCTTTATATGAAATAAAGATACCAATTTCAATGGTTAGTGTTTATTTTTTTATTCATTAAATGGGGGAACAAGATGTAGTCGAAGTTAAAGAATTATAGGTTTTTAGTGAGGTACTATGGCTGCATCAAATCACCGTGATAGTCCTTGGAAACATGTTTGATATGCGAGACCAAACAACTAAATTAATTAATTTTTCTATTTTAATGTTGTTTCCAATTTTGTTTGTGAAGATAATCATTGGTTCCTAAGGACTTCTATGACAAGGGAACATAAAATAATCCATATATGATAAGATAGAAAAAAAATGGTTCCATTTGTGTTTTGATGATAGAGAGATGAGTTGAAAACGATTTCTAACCATGTACATTATATAAAGCACCGCCTATATGTATATTTTTAAAAAGTAAACTGTTAATGATATGGTTATTTATAGACTTCAAGGAAAATTGATTTGGTTTATTGAGGTGGAAGCAGTGGTCTGATGGGTTTAACTTCTAGATGGTCATAATGGTTGTTGCCATGTAATTGTGTTTGAAAAAATTTATATGATAATGTGAAATTTTAAATTATCTATATATTTGGTGTGGAAGAATTTGAATTTTCCATATAAATTCCAAAAAATACCTTATAGTGGCCGATTTTGTTTATCAAAAATCAGCCACAAAAGTGTCAATGTCACTTAATCCTTATTTGGATGCCAAGAAGATGTATTAAACACTAGGGATGTTAAAACTCAAACCAGTCCAAATAAAAAACCGAAAACCGATCCAAAAACCACAAAAAAACGAAATTTATTGGATGTGTTTGGATGTCATTTTATTAAAACTGATCGGTTCAGATCTGATTTCAGATTAATTTATCAAAACCAATGAAAACCAAATTTAACCGCATACAAATATTTTTATAGTTATTTACTTTTTGTTAAATATGATAAGCTAAAGTGAAATTTAACTTATCTACATATTGGGGGGAGCAAAAAATACCTTATAATGGATGATTTTTTGGTCAATAAATCAGTCAGAGAAGTGTCAATGTCACTTAATACTTAATTGGATGGCAAGAATATGTATTAAACACGGTTTAAGGAAAATGAATATAAAATACTAACATGGTTCAACTTGTATAGTTAAGGGACTATGTGATCCTTATTACGTTATGGCACCAAAACGAATCCTTAGTAGAAGACACATAACCCGAAACTGCATTTCTCCATTTCAAAAATAGGTATCATTTTGTTACATTTTTGAATTATAAATTTAATTAGTCTTAAAATATAACATCATAAGCTCACTAGAATTTTATTTGACCTATAGCCAATATGTCCGAGTGGTTAAGGAGATAGACTTGAAATCTATTGGGCTACGCCCGCGCAGGTTCGAACCTTGCTGTTGACGAATTATTTTATTAGAACAAGGAAATTTTTAAACAATGTTATCAAAAATAAAATTAAGTATTTATTTAAGATTAAATTTTATGACTAATTAAATCTAAAATTTTCCAAAATTAGTTATGTCATTTACTTTTAGATATATCGTACACAAGTTTAACTTATTTGACAAGTATAATAAACTTATGGATTAATACCTTTCTGGTTCTCGCAAGATGAATTTTGGTCACATATTTTTTAAAATAAGCATATAATTCTAGCAATTATTTAAAACTTACGACATTTGTCCTTATGGTCTAAATAGTCAATCAAAGCCAACAAGGTGTGTATGTGGCAACTATGTTATTTATATTGTCAAGATAGAAACCACTATGAATGGAACATATAACATTTTAAAAAATAAGAATTTATTAACCAAAACACTAAATTCAAAAATATTAAATTTATAAACACGAAATCATCTATGTGAATCAAGGTATGACTTAGCAAATAATCTAGTATGAGTTTCTCTTTGCCGTTGATGCATGTGTCATTTTCACCATTGCTTGCATACTTCCTTTATAAGAAATAAAGATACCAATTTCAATGGTTAGTGTTTAATTTTTTATTCATTAAACAGGGGAACGATATGTAATCGAAGTTAAAGAATTAGAGGTTTTTACTGAGGTACTATTGCTGCATGAAGTCACCGTGATAGTCCTTGGAAACATGTTTGAGATGCGAGACCAAACAACTAAATTCATTTATTTTTCTATTTTAATGTTGTTTCCAATTTTGTTTGTGAAGATAATCATTGGTTCCTAAGGACTTCTATGACAAGCGAACATAAAATAATCCATATATGATAAGATTGAAAGAAAAATGGATCCATTTGTGTTTTGATGATAGAGAGATGAGTTGAAAACGATTTCTAACCTCGTACATTATATAAAGCACCGCCTATATGTGGATTTTTAAAAAGTAAACTGTTAATGATATGGTTATTTATAGATTTCAAGGAAAATTGATTTGGTTTATTGAGGTTGAAGTAGTGGTCTATGGGGTTTAACTTCTAGATGGTCATAATGGTGGTTGCCATGTAATTGTGTTTGAAACAATTTATATGATAATGTGAAATTTTAAATTATCTATATTTTTGGTGTGGAAGAATTTGAATTTTCCGTATAAATTCCAAAAAATACCTTATAGTGGCCGATTTTGTTTGTAAAAAATCAGCCATAGAAGTATCAATGTCACTTAATCCTTATTTGGATGCCAAGAAGATATATTAAACACTAGGGATGTAAATCTTCAAACCAGTCCAAATAAAAAACCGAAAACCGATCCAAAATACCAAAAACCGCAAAAAACCGAAATTTATTGGATGTGTTTAGATGTCATTTTATTAAAACCGATCGGTTCAGATCTGATTTCAGATTAATTTATCAAAACCAATCCAAATCAAATTGAACCGCATACAAATATTTTTATAGTTATTTACTTTTTATTAAATATGATATGCTAAAGTGAAATTTTAAGTTATCTATATATTGGGGGAGGAAGAATTTGAATTTTCCATATAAATTCAAAAAAATACCTTACAAATGAATGATTTTTTGGTCAATAAATCAGTCACAGAAGTGTCAATGTCACTCAATACTTAATTGGATGGCAAGAATATGTATTAATCACAGTTTATGGAAAATGAATATAAATTACTAACATGGTTCAACTTGTATAGTTAAGGGACTATGTGATCCTTATTACGTTATGGCACCAAAATTAATCCCTAGTAGAAGACACATACTTCAAAACTGCATTTCTCCATTTCAAAAATAGGTATCATTTTGTCACATTTTTTAATTATAAAATTAATTAGGCTTAAAATATAACGTCATAAGCTCACTAGAATTTCATTTGATCTATAGTCAATATGTCCGAGTGGTTAAGGAGATAGACTTGAAATCTATTGGGCTACGCCCGCGCAGGTTTCGAACCCTGCTGTTGACGAATTATTATAATAGAATAAGGAAATTTTTAAACAATGTTATCTAAAATAAAATTAAGTATTTATTTAACATTAAATTTTATGACTAATTAAATCTAAAATTTTCAAAAATTAGTTATGTCATTTACTTTAAGATATATCGTACACAAGTTTAACTTATTTGACAAGTACAATAAACTTATGGATTAATACCTTTCTGGTTCTCGCAAGATGAATTTTGGTCACATATTTTTTAAAATAAGCATATAATTCTAGTAATTATTTAAAACTTACGACATTTGTCCTTATGGTCTAAATAGTCAATCAAAGTCAACAAGGTGTGTATGTGGCAACTATGTTATTTATATTGTCAAGATAGAAACCACTATGAATGGAACATATAACATTTTAAAAAATAAGAATTTATTAACCGAACCACTAAATTCAAAAATATTAAATTTATAAACACAAAATCATCTATGTGAATCAAGGTATGACTTAGCAAATAATCTAGTATGAGTTTCTCTTTGCCGTTGATGCATGTGTCATTTTCACCATTGCTTGCATACTTCCTTTATATCAAATAAAGATACCAATTTCAATGGTTAGTGTTTAATTTTTTATTCATTAAACGGGGGAACGATATGTAGTCGAAGTTAAAGAATTAGAGGTTTTTACTGAGGTACTATTGTTGCATCAAGTCACCGTGATAGTCCTTGGAAACATGTTTGAGATGCGAGACCAAACAACTAAATTAATTTAGTTTTCTATTTTAATGTTGTTTGTGAATATAATCATTGGTTCCTAAGGACTTCTATGACAAGGGAACATAAAATAATCCATATATGATAAGATAGAAAGAAAAATGGATCCATTTGTGTTTTGATGATAGAGAGATGAGTTGAAAACGATTTCTAGCCTCGTACATTATATAAAGCATCGCCTATATGTGGATTTTTAAAAAGTAAATTGTTAATGATATGGTTATTTATAGATTTAAAGGAAAATTGATTTGGTTTATTGAGGTGGAAGTAGTGGTCTAATGGGTTTAACTTCTACATGGTCATAATGGTGGTTGCCATGTAATTGTGTTTGGAACAATTTATATGATAATGGGAAATTTTAAATTATCTATATATTTGGTGTGGAAGAATTCGAATTTTCCATATAAATTCCAAAAAATACCTTATAGTGGCCGATTTTGTTTGTAAAAAATCAGCCATAGAAGTATCAATGTCACTAAATCCTTATTTGGATGCCAAGAAGATATATTAAACACTAGGGATGTTAAAATTCAAACCAGTCCAAATAAAAAACCGAAAATCGATCCAAAATACCAAAAACCGCAAAAAACCGAAATTTATTGGATGTGTTTGGATGTCATTTTATTAAAACCGATCGGTTCAGATCTGATTTCAGATTAATTTATCAAAACCAATCCAAACCAAATTGAACGGCATACAAATATTTTTATAGTTATTTACTTTTTATTAAATATGATAAACTAAAGTGAAATTTAACTTATCTACATATTGGGGGAGGAAGAATTTGAATTTTCCATATAAATTCCAAAAAATACCTTATTATGGATGATTTTTTGATCAATAAATCAGTCACAGAAGTGTCAATGTCACTCAATACTTAATTGGATGGCAAGAATATGTATTAAACACAGTTTAAGGAAAATGAATATAAATTACTAACATGGTTCAACTTGTATAGTTAAGGGACTATGTGATCCTTATTACGTTATGGCACCAAAATGAATCCCTAGTAGAAGACACATAATTCAAAACTGCATTTCTCCATTTCAAAAATTGGTATCATTTTGTCACATTTTTTAATTATAAATTTAATTAGGCTTAAAATATAACGTCATAAGCTCACTAGAATTTTATTTGATCTAAAGTAAGTATGTCCGAGTTGTTAAGGAGATAGACTTGAAATCTATTTGGGCTAAGCCCGCGCAGGTTCCAAACCCTGCTGTTGACGAATTATTTTAATAGAATAAGGAAATTTTTAAACAATGTTATCAAAAATAAAATTAAGTATTTATTTAAGATTAAATTTTATGACTAATTAAATCTAAAATTTTCAAAAATTAGTTATGTCATTTACTTTAAGATATATCGTACACAAGTTTAACTTATTTGACAAGTATAATAAACTTATGGATTAATACCTTTCTGGTTCTCGCAAGATGAATTTTGGTCACATATTTTTTAAAATAAGCATATAATTCTAGCAATTATTTAAAACTTACGACATTTGTCCTTATGGTCTAAATAGTCAATCAAAGCCAACAAGGTGTGTATGTGGCAACTATGTTATTTATATTGTCAAGATAGAAACCACTATGAATGGAACATATAACATTTTAAAAAATAAGAATTTATTAACCAAAACACTAAATTCAAAAATATTAAATTTATTAACACAAAATCATCTATGTGAATTAAGGTATGACTTAGCAAATAATCTAGTATAAGTTTCTCTTTGCCGTTGATGCATGTGTCATTTTCACCATCGCTTGCATACTTCGTTTATAAGAAATAAAGATACCAATTTCAATGGTTAGTGTTTAATTTTTTATTCATTAAATGGGGGAATGATATGTAGTCGAAGTTAAAGTATTAGAGGTTTTTAGTGAGGTACTATTGCTGCATCAAGTCACCGTGATAGTCCTTGGAAACATGTTTGAGATGCGAGACCAAACAACTAAATTAATTTAGTTTTCTATTTTAATGTTGTTTCCAATTTTGTTTGTGAAGATAATCATTGGTTCCTAAGGACTTCTATGACAAGGGAACATAAAATAATCCATATATGATAAGATAGAAAGAAAATGGATCCATTTGTGTTTTGATGATAATGAGATGAGTTGAAAACGATTTCTAACCTCGTACATTATATAAAGCATCGCCTATATGTGGATTTTTAAAAAGTAAACTGTTAGTGATATGGTTATTTATAGATTTCAAGGAAAATTGATTTGGTTTATTGAGGTGGAAGCAGTGGTCTAATGGGTTTAACTTCTAGATGGTCATAATGGTGGTTGCCATGTAATTGTGTTTGGAACAATTTATATGATAATTGGAAATTTTAAATTATCTATATATTTGGTGTGGAAGAATTCGAATTTTCCATATAAATTCCAAAAAATACCTTATAGTGGCCGATTTTGTTTGTAAAAAATCAGCCAGAGAAGTATCAATGTCACTAAATCCTTATTTGGATGCCAAGAAGATATATTAAACACTAGGGATGTTAAAATTCAAACCAGTCCAAATAAAAAACTGAAAATCGATCTAAAATACCAAAAACCGCAAAAAACTGAAATTTTTTGGATGTGTTTGGATGTCATTTTATTAAAACCGATCGGTTCAGATCTGATTTCTGATTAATTTATCAAAACCAATCCAAACCAAATTGAACGGCATACAAATATTTTTATAGTTATTTACTTTTTATTAAATATGATAAGCTAAAGTGAAATTTAACTTATCTACATATTAGGGGAGGAAGAATTTGAATTTTCCATATAAATTCCAAAAAATACCTTATAATGGATGATTTTTTGGTCAATAAATCAGTCACAGAAGTGTCAATGTCACTCAATACTTAATTGGATGGCAAGAATATGTATTAAACATAGTTTAAGGAAAATGAATATAAATTACTAACATGGTTCAACTTGTATAGTTAAGGGACTATGTGATCCTTATTACGTTATGGCACCAAAATGAATCCCTAGTAGAAGACACATAATTCAAAACTGCATTTAAGCCTAATTAAATTTCCTTGTTCTATTAAAATTATTTATAGATTTCAAGGAAAATTGATTTGGTTTATTGAGGTGGAAGCAGTGGTCTAATGGGTTTAACTTCAAGATGGTCATAATGGTGGTTGCCATGTAATTGTGTTTGAAAAAATTTATATGTTAATGTGAAATTTTAAATTATCTATATATTTGGTGTGGAAGAATTTGAATTTTCCATATAAATTCCAAAAAATACCTTATAGTGGCCGATTTTGTTTGTCAAAAATCAGCCACAGAAGTGTCAATGTCACTTAATCCTTAATTGGATGCCAAGAAGATGGATTAAACACTAGGGATGTTAAAATTCAAACCAGTCCAAATAAAAAACTGAAAACCGATCCAAAAAACTAAAAACCGCAAAGAACCGAAATTTATTGGATGTGTTTGGATGTCATTTTATTAAAACCAATTTGCTTAAACCTGATTTCAGATTAATTTATCAAAATCAATCCAAACCAAATTCAACCGCATACAAATATTTTTATAGTTATTTACTTTTTATTAAATATGATATGCTAAAGTGAAATTTTATCTTATCTACATATTGGGGGAAGAAGAAATTGAATTTTCCATATAAATTCCAAAAAATAACTTTTAATGGATGACAAGAAGATGTATTAAAACGAATCCCTAGTAGAAGACACATAACCAAAAACTGCATTTATCCATTTCAAAAATATGTATCATTTTTCACATTTTTTAATTATAAATTTAATTAGGCTTAAAATATAACTTCATAAGCTCACTAGAATTTTATTTGACTTATAGTCAATATGTCCGAGTTGTTAAGGAGATATACTTGAAATCTATAGGGCTACGCCCGTACAGGTTCGAACCCCGCTATTAACGAATTATTTTAATAGAACAAGGAAATTTTAAAACAATGTTATCAAAAATTAAATTAAGTATTTAATTAAGATTAAATTTCATTACTAATTAAATCTAAAATTTTCAAAAATTAGTTATCTCATTTACTTTAAGATATATCGTACATAAGTTTAACTTATTTGACAAGTATAATAAACTTATGGATTAATACCTTTCTGGTTCTCGTAAGATAAATTTTGGTCAAATATTTTTTAAATAAGCATTTAAGTCTAGCAATTATTTAAAACTTACGACATTTGTCCTTATGGTCTAAATAGTTAATCAAAGCCAACAAGGTGTGTATGTGGCAATTATGTTATTTTATATTGTCAAGATAGACACCACTGTGAATGGAAGTATAACATTTATAAAAATAAGAATTGATTAACCAAAACACTAAATTCAAAAATTTAAAATTTATAAACACAAAATGATCTATATGAATCAAAGTATGACTGAGCAAACAATCTAGTATGAGTTTCTCTTTGTCGTTGATGCATGTGTCGTTCTCACCATTGCTTGCATACTTACTTTATAGGAAATAAGGATACCAATTTCAATGGTTAGTGTTTGAATTTTTATTCATTAAATGGGGGAAAGATATGTAGTCAAAGTTAAAGAATTAGAGGTTTTTAGTGAGGTACTATGGCTGCATCTAGTCACCGTGATAGTCCTTGGAAACATGTCTGAGATGCGAGACCAAACAACTAAATGAATTTATTTTTCTATTTTAATGTTGTTTCCAATATTTGTGAAGATAATCATGGGTTACTAAGGGCTTCTTTGACAAGGGAACATAAAATAATACATATATGTTAAGATAGAAAAAATGGTTCTATTTGTGTTTTGTAGATATAGAGATGAGTTAAAAACAATTTCTAACCCCGTACATTATATAAAGCACCCCCTATATATGGATTTTTACAAAGTAAACTGTTAATGATATGGTTATTTATAGATTTCAAGGAAAATTGATTTGGTTTATTTAGGTGGAAGCAGTGGTCTAATAGGTTTAACTTCCAGATGGTCATAATGGTGGTTGCCATGTAATTGTGTTTGAAAAAACTTATATGATATTGTTAAATTTTAAATTATCTATATATTTGTTGACGAAGAATTTTAATTTTCCATATAAATTTCAAAAAATACCTTATAGTGGCCGATTTTTTTTTGTATAATCAGTCACAAAAGTGTCATTGCCACTCAATACTTATTTGGATGCCAAGAAGATGTATTATACACTAGGGATGTTCAATTCCAAACCCGTCCAAATAAAACACCGAAAAACGGTCCAAAAAACTAAAAACCGCAAAAAACCAAATTTTATTGGATGTGTTTGGATGTCATTTTATGAAAACCGATCGGTTCTGATCGGATTTCCGATTAATTTATCAAAACCAATCAAAACCAAATTGAACTGCATACATAAATTTTTATACTTATTTACATATTGGGGTAGGAAGAAATTGAATTTTTCATATAAATTCAAAAAAATATCTTATAGTGGACGCTTTTTTGGTCAATAAATCAGTCACAGGATTGTCAATGTCACTCAATACTTAACTGGATGGAAAGAAGATGTATTAAACACGGTTTAAGGGACTATGTGATCCTTATTACGTTATGGCACCAAAACAAATCCCTAGTAAAAAAAACCAAAAACTACATTTCTCCATTTCAAAAATAGGTATCATTTTGTCACATTTTTGAATTATAAATTTAATTAGGCCTAAAATATAATGTCATAAGCTCACTAGAATTTTATTTGACCTATAGTCAATTTTTCCGAGTAGTTAAGGAGATAGACTTGAAATCTATTGGGCTATGCCCGTGCAGGTTCCAAACCTGCTATTGATGAATTATTTTAATAGAATTAAGAAAATTTAAAACAATGATATCAAAAATAAAATTAAGTATTTAATTAAGATAAATTTTAAAACTAATTAAATCTAAAATTTTTACAAATTAGTTATGTCCTTTACATTAAGATATATCGTACACAAGTTTAACTTATTTAACAAGTATAATAAACTTATAGATTAATACCTTTTTGGTTCTCGTAAGATAAATTTTGGTCACATATTTTTTAAAATAAGCATTTAAGTCTAGCAATTATTTAAAACTTACGAAATTTGTCCTTAAGGTCTAAATAGTCAATCAAAGCCAACAAGGTGTGTATGTGGCAACTACGTTATTTAATATTGTCAAGATAGAAACCACTATGGATGGAAGATATAACATTTTTAAAAAATAAGAATTGATTCATTAAAACACTAAATTCAAAAATATAAAATTTATAAACACAAAATCATCTAAATGAATCAAAGCATGACTGGGCAAACAATCTAGTATGGGTTTCTCTTTGTCGCTGATGTTTGTGTCATTCTCACCATTGCTTACATACTTACTTTATATGAAATAAAGATACAAATTTCAATGGTTAGCGTTTTATTTTTTATTCGTTAAACGGAGGAAAGATATGTAGTCAAAGTTAAGGAATTAGAGGTTTTTAGTGAGGTACTGTGGCTGCATTTAGTCACCGTGATAGTCCTTGGAAACATGTCTGCGATGCGAGACCAAACAACTAAATGAATTTATTTTTCTATTTTAATGTTGTTTCCAATTTTATTTGTGAAGATAATCATTGTCTCTTGAGGACTTCTTTGATAAGGGAACATAAAATAATCCATATATAATAATATAGAAAAAAATGGTTCCATTTGTGTTTTGTAGATAGAGAGATGAGTTGAAAACGATTTCTAACCTCGTACATTACATAAAGCACCCCCTATATCTCATACATTATATAAAAAACCCCCTATATGTGGATTTTTACAAAGTAAACTCTTAATGATATGGTTATTTATATATTTCAAGGAAAATTGATTTGGTTTATTGAGGTGGAAGCAGTGGTCTAATGGGTTTAACTTCTAGATGGTCATAATGGTGGTTGCCACGTAATTGTGTTTGAAAAACTTTATATGATAATGTTAAATTTTAAATTATCTATATATGTGGTGACGAAGAATTTGAATTTTCCATATAAATTCAAAGAATTACCTTATAGTGGCCAATTTTTTTGTCAAGATTTATTGGATGTGTTTGGATGTCATTTTATTAAAATCGATCAGTTCCGATCGAATTTCAGATTAATTTATCAAAACCAATCCAAACCAAATTGAACCGCATACATACATTTTTATAATTATTTATTTTTTACTAAATATGATATGCTAAAGTGAAATTTTAACTTATCTACATATTGGGGGAGGAAGAAGTTTAATTTGCCATATAAATTTTAAAAAACACCTTATAATGGCTGATTTTTTTGTCAATAAATCAGTCCCAGAAGTGTCAATGTCACTCAATACTTAATTGGATGGCAAGAAGATGTATTAAACACGGTTTAAGGAAAATGAACATAAATTACCAACATGGTTCAACTTGTATAGTTAAGGGACTATATGTTCCTTATTACGTTATGGCACCAAAACAAATCCCTACTAGAATTTAACCAAAAACTGCATTTCTCTATTTCAAAAATAGGTATCATTTTGTCACTTTTTTGAATAATAAATTTAATTAGGCTTAAAATATAACGTCATAAGCTCACTAGAATTTCATTTAACCAATAGTCAATATGTCCGAGTGGTTAAGGATATAAATTTGAAATTTATTAGGCTATGCCCACGCAGGTTCAAACCCTGCTGTTGACGAATTGTTTTAATATAACAAGAAAATTTTGAAACTATGATATCAAAAATAAAATTATGTATTTAATTAAGATTAAATTTTATGACTAATTAAATCTAAAATTTTCAAAAGTTAGTTATGTAATTTACTTTAAGATATATTATACATAAGTTTAAGGTATTTAACAAGTATAATAAACTTATGGATTAATACCTTTCTGGTTCTCGCAAGATAAACTTTTGTCACATATTTTTTAAAATAAGCATTTAAGTCTAGCAATTATTTAAAACTTACGACATTTGTCCTTATGGTTTAAATAGTCAATCAAAGCCAACAAGGTGTGTATGTGGCAACTATGTTATTTTATATTGTCAAGATAGAAACCACTACGAATGGAACATATAACATTTTAAAAAATAAAAATTTATTAATCAAAACACTTAATTTAAAAATATAAAATTTATAAACACAAAATCATCTATATGAATCAAAGTATGACTGAGCAAAAATCTAGTATGAGTTTCTCTTTATCGTTGATGCATGTGTCGTTCTCACCATTGCTTGCATACTTACTTTATATGAAATAAGGATACCAATTTCAATGGTTAGTGTTTGATTTTTTAATAATTAAATATGGGAAAGATATATAGTCAAAGTTAAAGAATTAGAGGTTTTTAGTGAGGTACTATGGCTGCATCTAGTCACCGTGATAGTCCTTGGAAACATGTCTGAGATGCGAGACCAAACAACAAAATTAATTTATTTTTCTATTTTAATGTTGTTTACAAATTTATTTGTGAAGATAATCATTGGTTCCTAAGGACTTCTATGACAAGGGAACATAAAATAATCCATATATGATAAGATAGAAAAAAATGGTTCCATTTGTGTTTTGATGATAGAGAGATAAGTTGAAAACGATTTCTAACCACGTACATTATATAAAGCACCACCTATTTGTGTATTTTTAAAAAGTAAATTGTTAATGATATGGTTATTTATAGACTTCAAGGAAAATTGATTTGGTTTATTGAGGTGGAAGCAGTGGTCTAATGGGTTTAACTTCTACATGGTCATAATGGTGGTTGCCATGTAATTGTGTTTGAAAAAATTTATATGATAATGTGAAATTTTAAATTATCTATATATTTGGTGTGGAAGAATTTGAATTTTCCATATAAATTCCAAAAAATACCTTATAGTGGCCGATTTTGTTTATCAAAAATCAGCCACAGAAGTGTCAATGTCACTTAATCCTTATTTGGATGCCAAGAAGATGTATTAAACACTAGGGATGTTAAAACTCAAACCAGTCCAAATGAAAAACCGAAAACCGATCCAAAACCCAAAAACCACAAAAAAACGAAATTTATTGGATGTGTTTGGATGTCATTTTATTAAAACCGATCGGTTCAGATCTGATTTCAGATTAATTTATCAAAACCAATGAAAACCAAATTTAACCGCATACAAATATTTTTATAGTTATTTACTTTTTCTTAAATATGATAAGCTAAAGTGAAATTTAACTTATCTACATATTGGGGGAGGAAGAATTTGAATTTTCCATATAAATTCCAAAAAATACCTTATAATGGATGATTTTTTGGTCAATAAATCAGTCAGAGAAGTGTCAATGTCACTTAATACTTAATTGGATGGCAAGAATATGTATTAAACACGGTTTAAGGAAAATGAATATAAAATACTAACATGGTTCAACTTGTATAGTTAAGGGACTATGTGATCCTTATTACGTTATGGCACCAAAACGAATCCCTAGTAGAAGACACATAACCCGAAACTGCATTTCTACATTTCAAAAATAGGTATCATTTTGTCACATTTTTGAATTATAAATTTAATTAGTCTTAAAATATAACATCATAAGCTCACTAGAATTTTATCTGACCTATAGTCAATATGTCCGAGTGGTTAAGGAGATAGACTTGAAATCTATTGGGCTACGCCCGCGCAGGTTCGAACCCTGTTGACGAATTATTTTAATAGAACAAGGAAATTTTAAAACAATGTTATCAAAAATAAACTTATTTCACAACTATAATAAACTTGACGAATTATTTTAATAGAACAAGGAAATTTTAATCCAATGTTTTCAAAAATAAACTTATTTGACAAAGTATAATAAACTTATGGATTAATACCTTTTTGGTTCTTGCAAGATGAATTTTGGTCACATATTTTTTAAAATAAGCATTTAATTCTAGCAATTATTTAAAACTTACGACATTTGTCCTTATGGTCTAAATAGTCCATCAAAGCCAACAAGGTGTGTATGTGGCAACTATGTTATTTATATTGTCAAGATAGAAACCACTATGAATGGAACATATAACATTTTAAAAAATAAGAATTTATTAACCAAAACACTAAATTCAAAAATATTAAATTTATAAACACAAAATCATCTATGTGAATCAAGGTATGACTTAGCAAACAATCTAGTATGAGTTTCTCTTTGCCGCTGATGCATGTGTCGTTTTCACCATTGCTTGCATACTTCCTTTATATGAAATAAAGATACCAATTTCAATGGTTAGTGTTTATTTTTTTATTCATTAAATGGGGGAACAAGATGTAGTCGAAGTTAAAGAATTATAGGTTTTTAGTGAGGTACTATGGCTGCACCAAATCACCGTGATAGTCCTTGGAAACATGTTTGATATGCGAGACCAAACAACTAAATTAATTAATTTTTCTATTTTAATGTTGTTTCCAATTTTGTTTGTGAAGATAATCATTGGTTCCTAAGGACTTCTATGACAAGGGAACATAAAATAATCCATATATGATAAGATAGAAAAAAATGGTTCCGTTTGTGTTTTGATGATAGAGAGATGAGTTGAAAACAATTTCTAACCACGTACATTATATAAAGCACCGCCTATATGTGTATTTTTAAAAAGTAAACTGTTAATGATATGGTTATTTATAGACTTCAAGGAAAATTGATTTGGTTTATTGAGGTGGAAGCAGTGGTCTAATGGGTTTAACTTCTAGATGGTCATAATGGTGGTTGCCATGTAATTGTGTTTGAAAAAATTTATATGATAATGTGAAATTTTAAATTATCTATATATTTGGTGTGGAAGAATTTGAATTTTCCATATAAATTCCAAAAAATACCTTATAGTGGCCGATTTTGTTTATCAAAAATCAACCACAGAAGTGTCAATGTCACTTAATCCTTATTTGAATGCCAAGAAGATGTATTAAACACTAGGGATGTTAAAACTCAAACCAGTCCAAATAAAAAACCGAAAACCGATCCAAAAACCCAAAAACCACAAAAAAACGAAATTTATTGGATGTGTTTGGATGTCATTTTATCAAAACCGATCGGTTCAGATCTGATTTCAGATTAATTTATCAAAACCAATGAAAACCAAATTTAACCGCATACAAATATTTTTATAGTTATTTACTTTTTATTAAATATGATAAGCTAAAGTGAAATTTAACTTATCTACATATTGGGGGAGGAAGAATTTTAATTTTCCATATAAATTCCAAAAAATACCTTATAATGGATGATTTTTTGGTCAATAAATCAGTCAGAGAAGTGTCAATGTCACTTAATACTTAATTGGATGGCAAGAATATGTATTAAACACGGTTTAAGGAAAATGAATATAAAATACTAACATGGTTCAACTTGTATAGTTAAGGGACTATGTGATCCTTATTACGTTGTGGCACCAAAACGAATCCCTAGTAGAAGACACATAACCCGAAACTGCATTTCTACATTTCAAAAATAGGTATCATTTTGTCACATTTTTGAATTATAAATTTAATTAGTCTTAAAATATAGCATCATAAGCTCACTAGAATTTTATTTGACCTATAGTCAATATGTCCGAGTGGTTAAGGAGATAGACTTGAAATCTATTGGGCTACGCCCGCGCAGGTTCGTACCCTGCTGTTGACGAATTATTTTAATAGAACAAGGAAATTTTAAAACAATGTTATCAAAAATAAACTTATTTCTCAAGTATAATAAACTTATGGATTAATGCCTTTATGGTTCTCGCGAGATGAATTTTGGTCACCGTTTGAACCCTGCTGTTGACGAATTATTTTAATAGAACAAGGAAATTTTAAAACAATGTTATCAAAAATAAACTTATTTTACAAAGTATAATAAACTTATGGATTAATACCTTTATGGTTCTTGCAAGATGAATTTTGGTCACATATGTATTAAAATAAGCATTTAATTCTAGCAATTATTTAAAACTTACGACATTTGTCCTTATGGTCTAAATAGTCAATCAAAGCCAACAAGGTGTGTACGTGGCAACTATGTTATTTATATTGTCAAGATAGAAACCACTATGAATGGAACATATAAAATTTTAAAAAATAAGATTTTATTAACCAAAATACTAAATTCAAAAATATTAAATTTATAAACACAAAATCATCTATGTGAATCAAGGTATGACTTAGTGAACAATCTAGTATGAGTTTCTCTTTGCCGCTGATGCATGTGTCCTTTTCACTATTGCTTGCATACTTCCTTTATATGAAATAAAGATACCAATTTCAATGGTTAGTGTTTATTTTTTTATTCATTAAATGGGGGAACAAGATGTAGTCGAAGTTAAAGAATTAGAGGATTTTAGTGAGGTACTATGGCTGCATCAAATCACCGTGATAGTCCTTGGAAACATGTTTGATATGCGAGACCAAACAACTAAATTAATTAATTTTTCTATTTTAATGTTGTTTCCAATTTTGTTTGTGAAGATAATCATTGGTTCCTAAGGACTTCTATGACAAGGGAACATAAAATAATCCATATATGATAAGATAGAAAAAAATGGTTCCATTTGTGTTTTGATGATAGAGAGATGAGTTGAAAACGATTTCTAACCACGTACATTATATAAAGCACCGCCTATATGTGTATTTTTAAAAAGTAAACTGTTAATGATATGGTTATTTATAGACTTCAAGGAAAATTGATTTGGTTTATTGAGGTGGAAGCAGTGGTCTAATGGGTTTTACTTCTAGATGGTCATAATGGTGGTTGCCGTGTAATTGTGTTTGAAAAAATTTATATGATAATGTGAAATTTAAAATTATCTATATATTTGGTGTGGAAGAATTTGAATTTTCCATATAAATTCCAAAAAATACCTTATAGTGGCCGATTTTGTTTGTCAAAAATCAGCCACAGAAGTGTCAATGTCACTTAATCCTTATTTGGATGCCAAGAAGATGTATTAAACACTAGGGATGTTAAAACTCAAACCAGTCCAAATAAAAAACTGAAATCCGATCCAAAAACCTCAAAAAAACGAAATTTATTGGATGTGTTTGGATGTCATTTTATTAAAACCGATCGGTTCAGATCTGATTTCAGATTAATTTATCAAAACCAATGAAAACCAAATTTAACCGCATACAAATATTTTTATAGTTATTTACTTTTTATTAAATATGATAAGCTAAAGTGAAATTTAACTTATCTACATATTGGGGGAGGAAGAATTTGAATTTTCCATATAAATTCCAAAAAATACCTTATAATGGATGATTTTTTGGTCAATAAATCAGTCAGAGAAGTGTCAATGTCACTTAATACTTAATTGGATGGCAAGAATATGTATTAAACACGGTTTAAGGAAAATGAATATAAAATACTAACATGGTTCAACTTGTATAGTTAAGGGACTATGTGATCCTTATTACGTTATGGCACCAAAATGAATCCCTAGTAGAAGACACATAACCCGAAACTGCATTTCTACATTTCAAAAATAGGTATCATTTTGTCACATTTTTGAATTATAAATTTAATTATTATTAAAATATAACATCATAAGCTCACTAGAATTTTATTTGACATATAGTCAATATGTCCGAGTGGTTAAGGAGATAGACTTGAAATCTATTGGGCTGCGCCCGCGCAGGTTCAAACCCTGCTGTTGACGAATTATTTTAATAGAACAAGGGAATTTTAAAACAATGTTATCAAAAATAAACTTATTTGACAAAGTATAATAAACTTATGGATTAATACCTTTTTGGTTCTTGCAAGATGAATTTTGGTCACATATTTTTTAAAATAAGCATTTAATTCTAGGAATTATTTAAAACTGACGACATTTGTCCTTATGGTCTAAATAGTCAATCAAAGCCAACAAGGTGTGTACGTGGCAACTATGTTATTTATATTGTCAAGATAGAAACCACTATGAATGGAACATATAAAATTTTAAAAAATAAGATTTTATTAACCAAAATACTAAATTCAAAAATATTAAATTTATAAACACAAAATCATCTATGTGAATCAAGGTATGACTTAGTGAACAATCTAGTATGAGTTTCTCTTTGCCGCTGATGCATGTGTCCTTTTCACTATTGCTTGCATACTTCCTTTATATGAAATAAAGATACCAATTTCAATGGTTAGTGTTTATTTTTTTATTCATTAAATGGGGGAACAAGATGTAGTCGAAGTTAAAGAATTAGAGGATTTTAGTGAGGTACTATGGCTGCATCAAATCACCGTGATAGTCCTTGGAAACATGTTTGATATGCGAGACCAAACAACTAAATTAATTAATTTTTCTATTTTAATGTTGTTTCCAATTTTGTTTGTGAAGATAATCATTGGTTCCTAAGGACTTCTATGACAAGGGAACATAAAATAATCCATATATGATAAGATAGAAAAAAATGGTTCCATTTGTGTTTTGATGATAGAGAGATGAGTTGAAAACGATTTCTAACCACGTACATTATATAAAGCACCGCCTATATGTGTATTTTTAAAAAGTAAACTGTTAATGATATGGTTATTTATAGACTTCAAGGAAAATTGATTTGGTTTATTGAGGTGGAAGCAGTGGTCTAATGGGTTTTACTTCTAGATGGTCATAATGGTGGTTGCCGTGTAATTGTGTTTGAAAAAATTTATATGATAATGTGAAATTTAAAATTATCTATATATTTGGTGTGGAAGAATTTGAATTTTCCATATAAATTCCAAAAAATACCTTATAGTGGCCGATTTTGTTTGTCAAAAATCAGCCACAGAAGTGTCAATGTCACTTAATCCTTATTTGGATGCCAAGAAGATGTATTAAACACTAGGGATGTTAAAACTCAAACCAGTCCAAATAAAAAACTGAAATCCGATCCAAAAACCTCAAAAAAACGAAATTTATTGGATGTGTTTGGATGTCATTTTATTAAAACCGATCGGTTCAGATCTGATTTCAGATTAATTTATCAAAACCAATGAAAACCAAATTTAACCGCATACAAATATTTTTATAGTTATTTACTTTTTATTAAATATGATAAGCTAAAGTGAAATTTAACTTATCTACATATTGGGGGAGGAAGAATTTGAATTTTCCATATAAATTCCAAAAAATACCTTATAATGGATGATTTTTTGGTCAATAAATCAGTCAGAGAAGTGTCAATGTCACTTAATACTTAATTGGATGGCAAGAATATGTATTAAACACGGTTTAAGGAAAATGAATATAAAATACTAACATGGTTCAACTTGTATAGTTAAGGGACTATGTGATCCTTATTACGTTATGGCACCAAAATGAATCCCTAGTAGAAGACACATAACCCGAAACTGCATTTCTACATTTCAAAAATAGGTATCATTTTGTCACATTTTTGAATTATAAATTTAATTATTATTAAAATATAACATCATAAGCTCACTAGAATTTTATTTGACATATAGTCAATATGTCCGAGTGGTTAAGGAGATAGACTTGAAATCTATTGGGCTGCGCCCGCGCAGGTTCAAACCCTGCTGTTGACGAATTATTTTAATAGAACAAGGGAATTTTAAAACAATGTTATCAAAAATAAACTTATTTGACAAAGTATAATAAACTTATGGATTAATACCTTTTTGGTTCTTGCAAGATGAATTTTGGTCACATATTTTTTAAAATAAGCATTTAATTCTAGGAATTATTTAAAACTGACGACATTTGTCCTTATGGTCTAAATAGTCCATCAAAGCCAACAAGGTGTGTATGTGGCAACTATGTTATTTATATTGTCAAGATAGAAACCACTATGAATGGAACATATAACATTTTAAAAAATAAGAATTTATTAACCAAAACACTAAATTCAAAAATATTAAATTTATAAACACAAAATCATCTATGTGAATCAAGGTATGACTTAGAAAACAATCTAGTACGAGTTTCTCTTTGCCGCTGATGCATGTGTCGTTTTCACCATTGCTTGCATACTTCCTTTATATGAAATAAAGATACCAATTTCAATGGTTAGTGTTTATTTTTTTATTCATTAAATGGGGGAGTAAGATGTAGTCGAAGTTAAAGAATTAGAGGTTTTTAGTGAGGTACTATGGCTGCATCAAATCACCGTGATAGTCCTTGGAAACATGTTTGATATGCGAGACCAAACAACTAAATTAATTAATTTTTCTATTTTAATGTTGTTTACAATTTTGTTTGTGAAGATAATCATTGGTTCCTAAGGACTTCTATGACAAGGGAACATAAAATAATCCATATATGATAAGATAGAAAAAAATGGTTCCATTTGTGTTTTGATGATAGAGAGATGAGTTGAAAACGATTTCTAACCACGTACATTATATAAAGCACCGCCTATATGTGTATTTTTAAAAAGTAAACTGTTAATGATATGGTTATTTAAAGACTTCAAGGAAAATTGATTTCGTTTATTGAGGTGGAAGCAGTGGTCTAATGGGTTTAACTTCTAAATGGTCATAATGGTGGTTGCCATGTAATTGTGTTTGAAAAAATTTATATGATAATGTGAAATTTTAAATTATCTATATATTTGGTGTGGAAGAATTTGAATTTTCCATATAAATTCCAAAAAATACCTTATAGTGGCAGATTTTGTTTATCAAAAATCAGCCACAAAAGTGTCAATGTCACTTAATCCTTATTTGGATGCCAAGAAGATGTATTAAACACTAGGGATGTTAAAACTCAAACCAGTCCAAATAAAAAACCGAAAACCGATCCAAAAACCACAAAAAAACGAAATTTATTGGATGTGTTTGGATGTCATTTTATTAAAACTGATCGGTTCAGATCTGATTTCAGATTAATTTATCAAAACCAATGAAAACCAAATTTAACCGCATACAAATATTTTTATAGTTATTTACTTTTTATTAAATATGATAAGCTAAAGTGAAATTTAACTTATCTACATATTGGGGGAGGAAGAATTTGAATTTTCCATATAAATTCCAAAAAATACCTTATAATGGATGATTTTTTGGTCAATAAATCAGTCAGAGAAGTGTCAATGTCACTTAATACTTAATTGGATGGCAAGAATATGTATTAAACACGGTTTAAGGAAAATGAATATAAAATACTAACATGGTTCAACTTGTATAGTTAAGGGACTATGTGATCCTTATTACGTTATGGCACCAAAACGAATCCCTAGTAGAAGACACATAACCCGAAACTGCATTTCTCCATTTCAAAAATAGGTATCATTTTGTCACATTTTTGAATTATAAATTTAATTAGTCTTAAAATATAACATCATAAGCTCACTAGAATTTTATTTGACCTATAGTCAATATGTCCGAGTGGTTAAGGAGATATACTTGAAATCTATTGGGCTACGCCCGCGCAGGTTCGAACCCTGCTGTTGACGAATTATTTTAATAGAACAAGGAAATTTTAAAACAATGTTATCAAAAATAAACTTATTTCACAAGTATAATAAACTTATGGATTAATACCTTTATGGTTCTCGCGAGATGAATTTTTGTCACCGTTTGAACCCTGCTGTTGACGAATTATTTTAATAGAACAAGGAAATTTTAATCCAATGTTTTCAAAAATAAACTTATTTGACAAAGTATAATAAACTTATGGATTAATACCTTTTTGGTTCTTGCAAGATGAATTTTGGTCACATATTTTTTAAAATAAGCATTTAATTCTAGCAATTATTTAAAACTTACGACATTTGTCCTTATGGTCTAAATAGTCCATCAAAGCCAACAAGGTGTGTATGTGGCAACTATGTTATTTATATTGTCAAGATAGAAACCACTATGAATGGAACATATAACATTTTAAAAAATAAGAATTTATTAACCAAAACACTAAATTCAAAAATATTAAATTTATAAACACAAAAGCATCTATGTGAATCAAGGTATGACTTAGCAAACAATCTAGTATGAGTTTCTCTTTGCCGCTGATGCATGTGTCGTTTTCACCATTGCTTGCATACTTCCTTTATATGAAATAAAGATACCAATTTCAATGGTTAGTGTTTATTTTTTTATTCATTAAATGGGGGAACAAGATGTAGTCGAAGTTAAAGAATTATAGGTTTTTAGTGAGGTACTATGGCTGCATCAAATCACCGTGATAATCCTTGGAAACATGTTTGATATGCGAGACCAAACAACTAAATTAATTAATTTTTCTATTTTAATGTTGTTTCCAATTTTGTTTGTGAAGATAATCATTGGTTCCTAAGGACTTCTATGACAAGGGAACATAAAATAATCCATATATGATAAGATAGAAAAAAATGGTTCCATTTGTGTTTTGATGATAGAGAGATGAGTTGAAAACGATTTCTAACCACGTACATTATATAAAGCACCGCCTATATGTGTATTTTTAAAAAGTAAACTGTTAATGATATGGTTATTTATAGACTTCAAGGAATCTTGATTTGGTTTATTGAGGTGGAAGCAGTGGTCTAATGGGTTTAACTTCTAGATGGTCATAATGGTGGTTGCCATGTAATTGTGTTTGAAAAAATTTATATGATAATGTGAAATTTTAAATTATCTATATATTTGGTGTGGAAGAATTTGAATTTTCCATATAAATTCCAAAAAATACCTTATAGTGGCCGATTTTGTTTATCAAAAATCAGCCACAAAAGTGTCAATGTCACTTAATCCTTATTTGGATGCCAAGAAGATGTATTAAACACTAGGGATGTTAAAACTCAAACCAGTCCAAATAAAAAACCGAAAACCGATCCAAAAACCACAAAAAAACGAAATTTATTGGATGTGTTTGGATGTCATTTTATTAAAACTGATCGGTTCAGATCTGATTTCAGATTAATTTATCAAAACCAATGAAAACCAAATTTAACCTCATACAAATATTTTTATAGTTATTTACTTTTTATTAAATATGATAAGCTAAAGTGAAATTTAACTTATCTACATATTGGGGGAGGAAGAATTTGAATTTTCCATATAAATTCCAAAAAATACCTTATAATGGATGATTTTTTGGTCAATAAATCAGTCAGAGAAGTGTCAATGTCACTTAATACTTAATTGGATGGCAAGAATATGTATTAAACACGGTTTAAGGAAAATGAATATAAAATACTAACATGGTTCAACTTGTATAGTTAAGGGACTATGTGATCCTTATTACGTTATGGCACCAAAACGAATCCCTAGTAGAAGACACGTAACCCGAAACTGCATTTCTCCATTTCAAAAATAGGTATCATTTTGTCACATTTTTGAATTATAAATTTAATTAGTCTTAAAATATAACATCATAAGCTCACTAGAATTTTATTTGACCTATAGTCAATATGTCCGAGTGGTTAAGGAGATAGACTTGAAATCTATTGGGTTACGCCCACGCAGGTTCGAACCCTGCTGTTGACGAATTATTTTAATAGAACAAGGAAATTTTAAAACAATGTTATCAAAAATAAACTTATTTCACAAGTATAATAAACTTATGGATTAATACCTTTATGGTTCTCGCGAGATGAATTTTTGTCACCGTTTGAACCCTGCTGTTGACGAATTATTTTAATAGAACAAGTAAATTTTAATCCAATGTTTTCAAAAATAAACTTATTTGACAAAGTATAATAAACTTATGGATTAATACCTTTTTGGTTCTTGCAAGATGAATTTTGGTCACATATTTTTTAAAATAAGCATTTAATTCTAGCAATTATTTAAAACTTACGACATTTGTCCTTATGGTCTAAATAGTCCATCAAAGCCAACAAGGTGTGTATGTGGCAACTATGTTATTTATATTGTCAAGATAGAAACCACTATGAATGGAACATATAACATTTTAAAAAATAAGAATTTATTAACCAAAACACTAAATTCAAAAATATTAAATTTATAAACACAAAATCATCTATGTGAATCAAGGTATGACTTAGCAAACAATCTAGTATGAGTTTCTCTTTGCCGCTGATGCATGTGTCGTTTTCACCATTGCTTGCATACTTCCTTTATATGAAATAAAGATACCAATTTCAATGGTTAGTGTTTATTTTTTTATTCATTAAATGGGGGAACAAGATATAGTCGAAGTTAAAGAATTATAGGTTTTTAGTGAGGTACTATGGCTGCATCAAATCACCGTGATAGTCCTTGGAAACATGTTTGATATGCGAGACCAAACAACTAAATTAATTAATTTTTCTATTTTAATGTTGTTTCCAATTTTGTTTGTGAAGATAATCATTGGTTCCTAAGGACTTCTATGACAAGGGAACATAAAATAATCCATATATGATAAGATAGAAAAAAATGGTTCCATTTGTGTTTTGATGATAGAGAGATGAGTTGAAAACGATTTCTAACCATGTACATTATATAAAGCACCGCCTATATGTGTATTTTTAAAAAGTAAACTGTTAATGATATGGTTATTTATAGACTTCAAGGAAAATTGATTTGGTTTATTGAGGTGGAAGCAGTGGTCTGATGGGTTTAACTTCTAGATGGTCATAATGGTTGTTGCCATGTAATTGTGTTTGAAAAAATTTATATGATAATGTGAAATTTTAAATTATCTATATATTTGGTGTGGGAGAATTTGAATTTTCCATATAAATTCCAAAAAATACCTTATAGTGGCCGATTTTGTTTATCAAAAATCAGCCACAAAAGTGTCAATGTCACTTAATCCTTATTTGGATGCCAAGAAGATGTATTAAACACTAGGGATGTTAAAACTCAAACCAGTCCAAATAAAAAACCGAAAACCGATCCAAAAACCACAAAAAAACGAAATTTATTGGATGTGTTTGGATGTCATTTTATTAAAACTGATCGGTTCAGATCTGATTTCAGATTAATTTATCAAAACCAATGAAAACCAAATTTAACCGCATACAAATATTTTTATAGTTATTTACTTTTTGTTAAATATGATAAGCTAAAGTGAAATTTAACTTATCTACATATTGGGGGAGCAAAAAATACCTTATAATGGATGATTTTTTGGTCAATAAATCAGTCAGAGAAGTGTCAATGTCACTTAATACTTAATTGGATGGCAAGAATATGTATTAAACACGGTTTAAGGAAAATGAATATAAAATACTAACATGGTTCAACTTGTATAGTTAAGGGACTATGTGATCCTTATTACGTTATGGCACCAAAACGAATCCTTAGTAGAAGACACATAACCCGAAACTGCATTTCTCCATTTCAAAAATAGGTATCATTTTGTTACATTTTTGAATTATAAATTTAATTAGTCTTAAAATATAACATCATAAGCTCACTAGAATTTTATTTGACCTATAGCCAATATGTCCGAGTGGTTAAGGAGATAGACTTGAAATCTATTGGGCTACGCCCGCGCAGGTTCGAACCTTGCTGTTGACGAATTATTTTATTAGAACAAGGAAATTTTTAAACAATGTTATCAAAAATAAAATTAAGTATTTATTTAAGATTAAATTTTATGACTAATTAAATCTAAAATTTTCCAAAATTAGTTATGTCATTTACTTTTAGATATATCGTACACAAGTTTAACTTATTTGACAAGTATAATAAACTTATGGATTAATACCTTTCTGGTTCTCGCAAGATGAATTTTGGTCACATATTTTTTAAAATAAGCATATAATTCTAGCAATTATTTAAAACTTACGACATTTGTCCTTATGGTCTAAATAGTCAATCAAAGCCAACAAGGTGTGTATGTGGCAACTATGTTATTTATATTGTCAAGATAGAAACCACTATGAATGGAACATATAACATTTTAAAAAATAAGAATTTATTAACCAAAACACTAAATTCAAAAATATTAAATTTATAAACACGAAATCATCTATGTGAATCAAGGTATGACTTAGCAAATAATCTAGTATGAGTTTCTCTTTGCCGTTGATGCATGTGTCATTTTCACCATTGCTTGCATACTTCCTTTATAAGAAATAAAGATACCAATTTCAATGGTTAGTGTTTAATTTTTTATTCATTAAACAGGGGAACGATATGTAATCGAAGTTAAAGAATTAGAGGTTTTTACTGAGGTACTATTGCTGCATGAAGTCACCGTGATAGTCCTTGGAAACATGTTTGAGATGCGAGACCAAACAACTAAATTCATTTATTTTTCTATTTTAATGTTGTTTCCAATTTTGTTTGTGAAGATAATCATTGGTTCCTAAGGACTTCTATGACAAGCGAACATAAAATAATCCATATATGATAAGATTGAAAGAAAAATGGATCCATTTGTGTTTTGATGATAGAGAGATGAGTTGAAAACGATTTCTAACCTCGTACATTATATAAAGCACCGCCTATATGTGGATTTTTAAAAAGTAAACTGTTAATGATATGGTTATTTATAGATTTCAAGGAAAATTGATTTGGTTTATTGAGGTTGAAGTAGTGGTCTATGGGGTTTAACTTCTAGATGGTCATAATGGTGGTTGCCATGTAATTGTGTTTGAAACAATTTATATGATAATGTGAAATTTTAAATTATCTATATTTTTGGTGTGGAAGAATTTGAATTTTCCGTATAAATTCCAAAAAATACCTTATAGTGGCCGATTTTGTTTGTAAAAAATCAGCCATAGAAGTATCAATGTCACTTAATCCTTATTTGGATGCCAAGAAGATGTATTAAACACTAGGGATGTAAATCTTCAAACCAGTCCAAATAAAAAACCGAAAACCGATCCAAAATACCAAAAACCGCAAAAAACCGAAATTTATTGGATGTGTTTAGATGTCATTTTATTAAAACCGATCGGTTCAGATCTGATTTCAGATTAATTTATCAAAACCAATCCAAACCAAATTGAACCGCATACAAATATTTTTATAGTTATTTACTTTTTATTAAATATGATATGCTAAAGTGAAATTTTAAGTTATCTATATATTGGGGGAGGAAGAATTTGAATTTTCCATATAAATTCAAAAAAATACCTTACAAATGAATGATTTTTTGGTCAATAAATCAGTCACAGAAGTGTCAATGTCACTCAATACTTAATTGGATGGCAAGAATATGTATTAATCACAGTTTATGGAAAATGAATATAAATTACTAACATGGTTTAACTTGTATAGTTAAGGGACTATGTGATCCTTATTACGTTATGGCACCAAAATTAATCCCTAGTAGAAGACACATACTTCAAAACTGCATTTCTCCATTTCAAAAATAGGTATCATTTTGTCACATTTTTTAATTATAAAATTAATTAGGCTTAAAATATAACGTCATAAGCTCACTAGAATTTCATTTGATCTATAGTCAATATGTCCGAGTGGTTAAGGAGATAGACTTGAAATCTATTGGGCTACGCCCGCGCAGGTTTCGAACCCTGCTGTTGACGAATTATTATAATAGAATAAGGAAATTTTTAAACAATGTTATCTAAAATAAAATTAAGTATTTATTTAACATTAAATTTTATGACTAATTAAATCTAAAATTTTCAAAAATTAGTTATGTCATTTACTTTAAGATATATCGTACACAAGTTTAACTTATTTGACAAGTACAATAAACTTATGGATTAATACCTTTCTGGTTCTCGCAAGATGAATTTTGGTCACATATTTTTTAAAATAAGCATATAATTCTAGTAATTATTTAAAACTTACGACATTTGTCCTTATGGTCTAAATAGTCAATCAAAGTCAACAAGGTGTGTATGTGGCAACTATGTTATTTATATTGTCAAGATAGAAACCACTATGAATGGAACATATAACATTTTAAAAAATAAGAATTTATTAACCGAACCACTAAATTCAAAAATATTAAATTTATAAACACAAAATCATCTATGTGAATCAAGGTATGACTTAGCAAATAATCTAGTATGAGTTTCTCTTTGCCGTTGATGCATGTGTCATTTTCACCATTGCTTGCATACTTCCTTTATATCAAATAAAGATACCAATTTCAATGGTTAGTGTTTAATTTTTTATTCATTAAACGGGGGAACGATATGTAGTCGAAGTTAAAGAATTAGAGGTTTTTACTGAGGTACTATTGTTGCATCAAGTCACCGTGATAGTCCTTGGAAACATGTTTGAGATGCGAGACCAAACAACTAAATTAATTTAGTTTTCTATTTTAATGTTGTTTGTGAATATAATCATTGGTTCCTAAGGACTTCTATGACAAGGGAACATAAAATAATCCATATATGATAAGATAGAAAGAAAAATGGATCCATTTGTGTTTTGATGATAGAGAGATGAGTTGAAAACGATTTCTAGCCTCGTACATTATATAAAGCATCGCCTATATGTGGATTTTTAAAAAGTAAATTGTTAATGATATGGTTATTTATAGATTTAAAGGAAAATTGATTTGGTTTATTGAGGTGGAAGTAGTGGTCTAATGGGTTTAACTTCTACATGGTCATAATGGTGGTTGCCATGTAATTGTGTTTGGAACAATTTATATGATAATGGGAAATTTTAAATTATCTATATATTTGGTGTGGAAGAATTCGAATTTTCCATATAAATTCCAAAAAATACCTTATAGTGGCCGATTTTGTTTGTAAAAAATCAGCCATAGAAGTATCAATGTCACTAAATCCTTATTTGGATGCCAAGAAGATATATTAAACACTAGGGATGTTAAAATTCAAACCAGTCCAAATAAAAAACCGAAAATCGATCCAAAATACCAAAAACCGCAAAAAACCGAAATTTATTGGATGTGTTTGGATGTCATTTTATTAAAACCGATCGGTTCAGATCTGATTTCAGATTAATTTATCAAAACCAATCCAAACCAAATTGAACGGCATACAAATATTTTTATAGTTATTTACTTTTTATTAAATATGATAAACTAAAGTGAAATTTAACTTATCTACATATTGGGGGAGGAAGAATTTGAATTTTCCATATAAATTCCAAAAAATACCTTATTATGGATGATTTTTTGATCAATAAATCAGTCACAGAAGTGTCAATGTCACTCAATACTTAATTGGATGGCAAGAATATGTATTAAACACAGTTTAAGGAAAATGAATATAAATTACTAACATGGTTCAACTTGTATAGTTAAGGGACTATGTGATCCTTATTACGTTATGGCACCAAAATGAATCCCTAGTAGAAGACACATAATTCAAAACTGCATTTCTCCATTTCAAAAATTGGTATCATTTTGTCACATTTTTTAATTATAAATTTAATTAGGCTTAAAATATAACGTCATAAGCTCACTAGAATTTTATTTGATCTAAAGTAAGTATGTCCGAGTTGTTAAGGAGATAGACTTGAAATCTATTTGGGCTAAGCCCGCGCAGGTTCCAAACCCTGCTGTTGACGAATTATTTTAATAGAATAAGGAAATTTTTAAACAATGTTATCAAAAATAAAATTAAGTATTTATTTAAGATTAAATTTTATGACTAATTAAATCTAAAATTTTCAAAAATTAGTTATGTCATTTACTTTAAGATATATCGTACACAAGTTTAACTTATTTGACAAGTATAATAAACTTATGGATTAATACCTTTCTGGTTCTCGCAAGATGAATTTTGGTCACATATTTTTTAAAATAAGCATATAATTCTAGCAATTATTTAAAACTTACGACATTTGTCCTTATGGTCTAAATAGTCAATCAAAGCCAACAAGGTGTGTATGTGGCAACTATGTTATTTATATTGTCAAGATAGAAACCACTATGAATGGAACATATAACATTTTAAAAAATAAGAATTTATTAACCAAAACACTAAATTCAAAAATATTAAATTTATTAACACAAAATCATCTATGTGAATTAAGGTATGACTTAGCAAATAATCTAGTATAAGTTTCTCTTTGCCGTTGATGCATGTGTCATTTTCACCATCGCTTGCATACTTCGTTTATAAGAAATAAAGATACCAATTTCAATGGTTAGTGTTTAATTTTTTATTCATTAAATGGGGGAATGATATGTAGTCGAAGTTAAAGTATTAGAGGTTTTTAGTGAGGTACTATTGCTGCATCAAGTCACCGTGATAGTCCTTGGAAACATGTTTGAGATGCGAGACCAAACAACTAAATTAATTTAGTTTTCTATTTTAATGTTGTTTCCAATTTTGTTTGTGAAGATAATCATTGGTTCCTAAGGACTTCTATGACAAGGGAACATAAAATAATCCATATATGATAAGATAGAAAGAAAATGGATCCATTTGTGTTTTGATGATAATGAGATGAGTTGAAAACGATTTCTAACCTCGTACATTATATAAAGCATCGCCTATATGTGGATTTTTAAAAAGTAAACTGTTAGTGATATGGTTATTTATAGATTTCAAGGAAAATTGATTTGGTTTATTGAGGTGGAAGCAGTGGTCTAATGGGTTTAACTTCTAGATGGTCATAATGGTGGTTGCCATGTAATTGTGTTTGGAACAATTTATATGATAATTGGAAATTTTAAATTATCTATATATTTGGTGTGGAAGAATTCGAATTTTCCATATAAATTCCAAAAAATACCTTATAGTGGCCGATTTTGTTTGTAAAAAATCAGCCAGAGAAGTATCAATGTCACTAAATCCTTATTTGGATGCCAAGAAGATATATTAAACACTAGGGATGTTAAAATTCAAACCAGTCCAAATAAAAAACTGAAAATCGATCTAAAATACCAAAAACCGCAAAAAACTGAAATTTTTTGGATGTGTTTGGATGTCATTTTATTAAAACCGATCGGTTCAGATCTGATTTCTGATTAATTTATCAAAACCAATCCAAACCAAATTGAACGGCATACAAATATTTTTATAGTTATTTACTTTTTATTAAATATGATAAGCTAAAGTGAAATTTAACTTATCTACATATTAGGGGAGGAAGAATTTGAATTTTCCATATAAATTCCAAAATATACCTTATAATGGATGATTTTTTGGTCAATAAATCAGTCACAGAAGTGTCAATGTCACTCAATACTTAATTGGATGGCAAGAATATGTATTAAACATAGTTTAAGGAAAATGAATATAAATTACTAACATGGTTCAACTTGTATAGTTAAGGGACTATGTGATCCTTATTACGTTATGGCACCAAAATGAATCCCTAGTAGAAGACACATAATTCAAAACTGCATTTAAGCCTAATTAAATTTCCTTGTTCTATTAAAATTATTTATAGATTTCAAGGAAAATTGATTTGGTTTATTGAGGTGGAAGCACTGGTCTAATGGGTTTAACTTCAAGATGGTCATAATGGTGGTTGCCATGTAATTGTGTTTGAAAAAATTTATATGTTAATGTGAAATTTTAAATTATCTATATATTTGGTGTGGAAGAATTTGAATTTTCCATATAAATTCCAAAAAATACCTTATAGTGGCCGATTTTGTTTGTCAAAAATCAGCCACAGAAGTGTCAATGTCACTTAATCCTTAATTGGATGCCAAGAAGATGGATTAAACACTAGGGATGTTAAAATTCAAACCAGTCCAAATAAAAAACTGAAAACCGATCCAAAAAACTAAAAACCGCAAAGAACCGAAATTTATTGGATGTGTTTGGATGTCATTTTATTAAAACCAATTTGCTTAAACCTGATTTCAGATTAATTTATCAAAATCAATCCAAACCAAATTCAACCGCATACAAATATTTTTATAGTTATTTACTTTTTATTAAATATGATATGCTAAAGTGAAATTTTATCTTATCTACATATTGGGGGAAGAAGAAATTGAATTTTCCATATAAATTCCAAAAAATAACTTTTAATGGATGACAAGAAGATGTATTAAAACGAATCCCTAGTAGAAGACACATAACCAAAAACTGCATTTATCCATTTCAAAAATATGTATCATTTTTCACATTTTTTAATTATAAATTTAATTAGGCTTAAAATATAACTTCATAAGCTCACTAGAATTTTATTTGACCTATAGTCAATATGTCCGAGTTGTTAAGGAGATATACTTGAAATCTATAGGGCTACGCCCGTACAGGTTCGAACCCCGCTATTAACGAATTATTTTAATAGAACAAGGAAATTTTAAAACAATGTTATCAAAAATTAAATTAAGTATTTAATTAAGATTAAATTTCATTACTAATTAAATCTAAAATTTTCAAAAATTAGTTATCTCATTTACTTTAAGATATATCGTACATAAGTTTAACTTATTTGACAAGTATAATAAACTTATGGATTAATACCTTTCTGGTTCTCGTAAGATAAATTTTGGTCAAATATTTTTTAAATAAGCATTTAAGTCTAGCAATTATTTAAAACTTACGACATTTGTCCTTATGGTCTAAATAGTTAATCAAAGCCAACAAGGTGTGTATGTGGCAATTATGTTATTTTATATTGTCAAGATAGACACCACTGTGAATGGAAGTATAACATTTATAAAAATAAGAATTGATTAACCAAAACACTAAATTCAAAAATTTAAAATTTATAAACACAAAATGATCTATATGAATCAAAGTATGACTGAGCAAACAATCTAGTATGAGTTTCTCTTTGTCGTTGATGCATGTGTCGTTCTCACCATTGCTTGCATACTTACTTTATAGGAAATAAGGATACCAATTTCAATGGTTAGTGTTTGAATTTTTATTCATTAAATGGGGGAAAGATATGTAGTCAAAGTTAAAGAATTAGAGGTTTTTAGTGAGGTACTATGGCTGCATCTAGTCACCGTGATAGTCCTTGGAAACATGTCTGAGATGCGAGACCAAACAACTAAATGAATTTATTTTTCTATTTTAATGTTGTTTCCAATATTTGTGAAGATAATCATGGGTTACTAAGGGCTTCTTTGACAAGGGAACATAAAATAATACATATATGTTAAGATAGAAAAAATGGTTCTATTTGTGTTTTGTAGATATAGAGATGAGTTAAAAACAATTTCTAACCCCGTACATTATATAAAGCACCCCCTATATATGGATTTTTACAAAGTAAACTGTTAATGATATGGTTATTTATAGATTTCAAGGAAAATTGATTTGGTTTATTTAGGTGGAAGCAGTGGTCTAATAGGTTTAACTTCCAGATGGTCATAATGGTGGTTGCCATGTAATTGTGTTTGAAAAAACTTATATGATATTGTTAAATTTTAAATTATCTATATATTTGTTGACGAAGAATTTTAATTTTCCATATAAATTTCAAAAAATACCTTATAGTGGCCGATTTTTTTTTGTATAATCAGTCACAAAAGTGTCATTGCCACTCAATACTTATTTGGATGCCAAGAAGATGTATTATACACTAGGGATGTTCAATTCCAAACCCGTCCAAATAAAACACCGAAAAACGGTCCAAAAAACTAAAAACCGCAAAAAACCAAATTTTATTGGATGTGTTTGGATGTCATTTTATGAAAACCGATCGGTTCTGATCGGATTTCCGATTAATTTATCAAAACCAATCAAAACCAAATTGAACTGCATACATAAATTTTTATACTTATTTACATATTGGGGTAGGAAGAAATTGAATTTTTCATATAAATTCAAAAAAATATCTTATAGTGGACGCTTTTTTGGTCAATAAATCAGTCACAGGATTGTCAATGTCACTCAATACTTAACTGGATGGAAAGAAGATGTATTAAACACGGTTTAAGGGACTATGTGATCCTTATTACGTTATGGCACCAAAACAAATCCCTAGTAAAAAAAACCAAAAACTACATTTCTCCATTTCAAAAATAGGTATCATTTTGTCACATTTTTGAATTATAAATTTAATTAGGCCTAAAATATAATGTCATAAGCTCACTAGAATTTTATTTGACCTATAGTCAATTTTTCCGAGTAGTTAAGGAGATAGACTTGAAATCTATTGGGCTATGCCCGTGCAGGTTCCAAACCTGCTATTGATGAATTATTTTAATAGAATTAAGAAAATTTAAAACAATGATATCAAAAATAAAATTAAGTATTTAATTAAGATAAATTTTAAAACTAATTAAATCTAAAATTTTTACAAATTAGTTATGTCCTTTACATTAAGATATATCGTACACAAGTTTAACTTATTTAACAAGTATAATAAACTTATAGATTAATACCTTTTTGGTTCTCGTAAGATAAATTTTGGTCACATATTTTTTAAAATAAGCATTTAAGTCTAGCAATTATTTAAAACTTACGAAATTTGTCCTTAAGGTCTAAATAGTCAATCAAAGCCAACAAGGTGTGTATGTGGCAACTACGTTATTTAATATTGTCAAGATAGAAACCACTATGGATGGAAGATATAACATTTTTAAAAAATAAGAATTGATTCATTAAAACACTAAATTCAAAAATATAAAATTTATAAACACAAAATCATCTAAATGAATCAAAGCATGACTGGGCAAACAATCTAGTATGGGTTTCTCTTTGTCGCTGATGTTTGTGTCATTCTCACCATTGCTTACATACTTACTTTATATGAAATAAAGATACAAATTTCAATGGTTAGCGTTTTATTTTTTATTCGTTAAACGGAGGAAAGATATGTAGTCAAAGTTAAGGAATTAGAGGTTTTTAGTGAGGTACTGTGGCTGCATTTAGTCACCGTGATAGTCCTTGGAAACATGTCTGCGATGCGAGACCAAACAACTAAATGAATTTATTTTTCTATTTTAATGTTGTTTCCAATTTTATTTGTGAAGATAATCATTGTCTCTTGAGGACTTCTTTGATAAGGGAACATAAAATAATCCATATATAATAATATAGAAAAAAATGGTTCCATTTGTGTTTTGTAGATAGAGAGATGAGTTGAAAACGATTTCTAACCTCGTACATTACATAAAGCACCCCCTATATCTCATACATTATATAAAAAACCCCCTATATGTGGATTTTTACAAAGTAAACTCTTAATGATATGGTTATTTATATATTTCAAGGAAAATTGATTTGGTTTATTGAGGTGGAAGCAGTGGTCTAATGGGTTTAACTTCTAGATGGTCATAATGGTGGTTGCCACGTAATTGTGTTTGAAAAACTTTATATGATAATGTTAAATTTTAAATTATCTATATATTTGGTGACGAAGAATTTGAATTTTCCATATAAATTCAAAGAATTACCTTATAGTGGCCAATTTTTTTGTCAAGATTTATTGGATGTGTTTGGATGTCATTTTATTAAAATCGATCAGTTCCGATCGAATTTCAGATTAATTTATCAAAACCAATCCAAACCAAATTGAACCGCATACATACATTTTTATAATTATTTATTTTTTACTAAATATGATATGCTAAAGTGAAATTTTAACTTATCTACATATTGGGGGAGGAAGAAGTTTAATTTGCCATATAAATTTTAAAAAACACCTTATAATGGCTGATTTTTTTGTCAATAAATCAGTCCCAGAAGTGTCAATGTCACTCAATACTTAATTGGATGGCAAGAAGATGTATTAAACACGGTTTAAGGAAAATGAACATAAATTACCAACATGGTTCAACTTGTATAGTTAAGGGACTATATGTTCCTTATTACGTTATGGCACCAAAACAAATCCCTACTAGAATTTAACCAAAAACTGCATTTCTCTATTTCAAAAATAGGTATCATTTTGTCACTTTTTTGAATAATAAATTTAATTAGGCTTAAAATATAACGTCATAAGCTCACTAGAATTTCATTTAACCAATAGTCAATATGTCCGAGTGGTTAAGGATATAAATTTGAAATTTATTAGGCTATGCCCACGCAGGTTCAAACCCTGCTGTTGACGAATTGTTTTAATATAACAAGAAAATTTTGAAACTATGATATCAAAAATAAAATTATGTATTTAATTAAGATTAAATTTTATGACTAATTAAATCTAAAATTTTCAAAAGTTAGTTATGTAATTTACTTTAAGATATATTATACATAAGTTTAAGGTATTTAACAAGTATAATAAACTTATGGATTAATACCTTTCTGGTTCTCGCAAGATAAACTTTTGTCACATATTTTTTAAAATAAGCATTTAAGTCTAGCAATTATTTAAAACTTACGACATTTGTCCTTATGGTTTAAATAGTCAATCAAAGCCAACAAGGTGTGTATGTGGCAACTATGTTATTTTATATTGTCAAGATAGAAACCACTATGAATGGAACATATAACATTTTAAAAAATAAAAATTTATTAATCAAAACACTTAATTTAAAAATATAAAATTTATAAACACAAAATCATCTATATGAATCAAAGTATGACTGAGCAAAAATCTAGTATGAGTTTCTCTTTATCGTTGATGCATGTGTCGTTCTCACCATTGCTTGCATACTTACTTTATATGAAATAAGGATACCAATTTCAATGGTTAGTGTTTGATTTTTTAATAATTAAATATGGGAAAGATATATAGTCAAAGTTAAAGAATTAGAGGTTTTTAGTGAGGTACTATGGCTGCATCTAGTCACCGTGATAGTCCTTGGAAACATGTCTGAGATGCGAGACCAAACAACAAAATTAATTTATTTTTCTATTTTAATGTTGTTTCCGATAGTTTTAAAGATAATCATGGGTTACTAAGGAATTCATTGACAAGGGAACATAAAATAATTCATATATGATAAGACTGAAAAATGGTTCCATTTGTGTTTTGTAGATAGAGAGATGAGTTGAAAACCATTTCTAACCCCGTACATTATATAAAGCACCCCCTATATGTGGATTATTACAAAGTAAACTGTTAATGATATGGTTATTTATATATTTCAAGGAAAATTGATTTGGTTTATTGAGGTGGAAGCAGTGGTCTAATGGGTTTAACTTTTAGATGGTCATAATGGTGGTTGCCATGTAATTGTGTTTGAAAAAATTTATATGATAATGTCAAATTTTAAATTATCTATATATTTGGTGACGAAGAATTTGAATTTTCCATATAAATTCCAAAAAATAACTTATAGTGGCCGATTTTTTTTGTGAAAAATCAGTCACAGAAGTTTCAATGTCACTCGATACTTATTTGGATGCCAAGATGATGTATTAAACACTAGGGATGTTAAAATCCAAACCAGTCCAAATAAAAAACCGAAAGCCGATCCAAAAAACTAAAAATAACAAAAAATCGAAATTTATTGGATGTATTTGAATGTCATTTTATGAAAACAGAACGGTTCGGATCGGATTTCAGATTAATTTATAAAAACCAATCCAAACCCAAATTAACCCCATACATATGTTTTTATACTTATTTACTTTTTATTAAATTTGATATGCTAAAGTGAAAATTTTAACTTATCTACATATTAGGGGAAGAAGAAGTTGAATTTTCCATATAAATTCCAAAAAATACTCTACAGTGGATGATTTTTTGGTCAATAAATCAGTCATAGAAGTGTCAATGACACTCAATACATAATTGGATGACAAGATGATACATTAAACACAGTTTAAGGAAAATGAATATAAATTACTAACATGGTTCAACTTGTATAGTTAAGCGACTATGTGATCCTTATTACATTATGGCACCAAAATGAATCCCTAGTAGAAGACATATAACCAAAAACTGCATTTCTCCATTTCAAAAATAGGTATAATTTTGTCACATTTTTGAATTATAAATTTAATTAGGCTTAAAATATAATGTCATAAACTCACTAGAATTTCATTTGACCTATTGTCAATATGTCCGAGTGGTTAAGGAGATAGACTTGAAATCTATTGGGTTATGCCCGCGCATGTTCGAACCCTGCTGTTGACGAATTATTTTAATAGAACAAGGAAATTTTAGAACAAGGATATCCAAAATAAAATTAAGTATTTTAATCAAGATAAAACTTTATGACTGATTAAATCTAAAATTTAAAAAAATAAGTTATGTCATTGACTTTAAAATATATCGTACACAAGTTTAACTCATTTGAAAAGTATAATGAACTTATGGATTAATACCTTTTTGGTTCTCGTAAGATAAATTTTGGTCACATATTTTTTAAAATAAGCATTTAAGTCTAGAAATTATTTAAAACTTACGATATTTGTCCTTATGGTCTAAATTGACAATCAAACCCAACAAGGTGTGTATGTGGCCACTACGTTATTTTATATTGTCAAGATAGAAACCACTATGAATGAAACATATAACATTTTAAATAATAAGAATTAATTGACCAAAACACAAAATTCAAAAATATAAAATTTATAAACACAAAATCATCTATATGAATCAAAGTATGACTGAGCAAACAATCTAGTATGGGTTTCTCTTTTTCGTTGATGCATGTGTCGTTTTAACCATTGCTTGCATACATCCTTTACATGAAATAAAGATACCAATTTTAATGGTTAGTGTTTGAATTTTTATTCATTTAATAGGGGAACGATATGTAGTCGAAGTTAAAGAATTATAGGTTTTTATTGAGGTACTATGGCTGCATCTAGTCACCGTGATAGTCCTTGGAAACATGCCTGAGATGCGAGACCAAACAACTAAATGAATTTATTTTTCTATTTTAATGTTGTTTCCAATTTTGTTTGTGAAGATAATCATTGGTTCCTAAGGACTTCTTTGACCAGGGAACATAAAATTATCCATATATAATGAGATAGAAAGAAAAATGGTTCCATTTGTGTTTTGTACATAGAGAGATGAGTTGAAAACAATTTCTAACCTCATACATTATATAAAGAAAAGTAAACTGTTAATGATATGGTTATTTATAGATTTCAAGAAAAATTGATTTGGTTTATTGAGGTGGAAGCAGTGGTCTAATGGGTTTAACTTCTAGGTGGTCATAATAATGGTTGCCATGTAATTGTGTTTGAAAAATTTTATATGATAATTTAAAATTTAAAATTATCTATATATTTTGTGACGAAGGATTTGAATTTTCCATTAAAATTCCAAAAAATACCTTATCGTGGCTGATTTTTTTGTGAAAAATCAGTCACAGAAGTGTCAACGTCACTTAATACTTATTTGGATGCCAAGATGATGTATTAAACACTAGGGATGTTCAAATCCAAATCAGTCCAAATAAATAACCGAAAACCGATCAAAAAAACTAAAAATCACAAAAAACCAAAATTTATTGGATGTGTTTTTATGTCATTTTATGAAAACCGATCGGTTCAGATCGGATTTAACATTAATTTATCAAAACCAATCCAAACCAAATTGAACAGCATACATATATTTTGATACTTATTTACTTTTTATTAAATATGATATGCTAAAGTGAAATTTAAACTTATCTACATATTGGGGGAGGAAGAAGTTGAATTTTCATATAAATTCCAAAAAATACCTTATAGTTGATGATTTTTTGGTCAATAAATCAGTCACAAAAGTGTCAATGTCACTAAATACTTAATTGGATGGCAAGAAGATGTATTAAACACGGTTTAAGGAAAATGAATATAAATTACTAACATGGTTCAACATGTAAAGTTAAGGGACTATGTGATCCTTATTACGTTATGGCACCAAAATGAATCCCTAGTAGAAGACACATAACCAAAAATTGCATTTCTTCATTTCAAAAATAGGTATCATTTTGTCACATTTTTGAATTATAAATTTCATTAGGCTTAAAATGTAATGTCATAAACTCACTAGAATTTTATTTGACCTATAGTTAATATGTCCGAGTGGTTAAGGAGATATACTTGAAATCTATTGGGCTATGCCCGCGCAGGTTCGAAGCCTGTTGTTGATGAATTATTTTAATAGAATAAAGAAATTTTAAAACAAAGATATCAAAAATAAAATTAAGTATTTAATTAATTAAGATTAAATTTTATGACTGATTAAATTTATAATTTTCAAAAATAAGTTATGTCATTTACTTTAAGATATATCGTACACAAGTTTAACATATTTGACAAGTATAATAAACTTATGGGATTAATATCTTTTTGGTTCTCTTAAGTTAAATTTTGGTCACATATTTTTTAAAATAAGCTTTTAAGTCTAGCAATTATTTAAAACTTACGACGTTTGTCCTTATGGTCTAAATAGTCAATCAAAGCAAACAAAGTGTGTATGTGGCCACCATGTTATTTTATATTGTCAAGATAGAAACCACTATGATTGGAAGATATAACATTTTAAAAAATAAGAATTGATTAGCCAAAACACTAAATTTAAAAATATAAAATTTATAATCACAAAATCATCTATATGAATCAAAGTATGACTAAGCAAACAATCTAGTATGACTTTCTCTTTCTAGTTGATGCATGTGTCATTTTCACCATTGCTTGCATACTTCCTTTATATGAAATACGGATACCAATTTAAATGGTTAGTGTTTGAATATTTGTTAAATGGGTAACAATTTGTAGTCGAAGTTAAAGAATTAGAGGTTTTTAGTGAGGTACTATGGCTGCATCTAGTCACCGTGATAGTCCTTGGAAGCATGTCTGAGATGCAAGACCAAACAACTAAATGAATTTATTTTTCTTTTCTAATGTTGTTTCCAATTTTTCTTGTGAAGATAATCATTAGTTCCTAAGGACTTCTTTGATAAGGGAACATAAAATAATCCATATATGATAAGATAGAAATAAAAATGGTTCCATTTGTCTTTTGTAGATAGAGAGATGAGTTAAAAATAATTTCTAACCTCGTACGTTATATAAAGCACCCCCTATATGTGGATTATTACAAAGTAAACTATTAATTATATGGTTATTTATAGATTTCATGGAAAATTGATTTGGTTAATTGAGGTGGAAGCAATGGTCTAATGGGTTTAACTTCTAGATGGTCATAATGGTGGTTTCCATGTAATTGTGTTTGAAAAAATTTATATGATAATGTTAAATTTTAAATTATCTATATATTTGTTGACGAAGAATTTGAATTTTCCATATAAATTCCAAGAAATACCTTATAGTGGACAATTTTTTTGTGAAAAATCAATCACAGAAGTGTCAATGTCACTCAATACTTATTTGGATGACAAGAAGATGTATTAAACAATAGGGATGTTCAAATCCAAACCAGTCCAAATAAAAAAGCCAAAAACCGATCCAAAAAACCGAATTTTATTGGATGTGTTTGGATGTCATTTTATGAAAACCGATCGGTTCGGATCAGATTCAGATTAATTTATCAAAACCAATCCAAACCTAATTGAACCGCATACATATATTTTTATACTTTTTTACTTTTTATTAAATATGATAAGCTAAATTGAAAATTATACTTATCTACATATTGGGGGAGACAGAAATAGAATTTCCCATACAAATTCCAAAAAATACCTTATAGTTGATGATTTTTTGGTCAATAAATCAGTCACAGAAGTGTCAATGTCACTCAATACTTAATTGGATGGGGAGGATATGTATTAAACACGGTTTAAGGAAAATGAATATAAATTAATAACATAGATCAACTTGTATAGTTAAGGGACTATGTGATTCTTATTACGTTATGGCACAAAAACAAATCCCTAGTAGAAGACACGAAACCAAAAACTGCATTTCTCCATTTCAAAAATAGGTATCATTTTTGTCACATTTTTGAATTGTAAATTTAATTAGGCTTAAAATATAAAGTCATAAGCTCACTAGAATTTTATTCGACCTATAGTTAATATGTCTGAGTGGTTAAGGAGATAGACTTGAAATCTATTGGGCTATGCCCGCACAGGTTTGAACCCTGCTGTTGACGAATTATTTTAATAGAACAAGGAAATTTTAAAACAAGGATATCAAAAATAAAATTAAGTATTTAATTTATATTAAATTTTATTACTGATTACATCTAAAATTTTCAAAAATAAGTTATGTCATTTACCTTAAGATAATTTGTACACAAGTTTAACTTATTTGACAAGTATAATAAACTTATGGATTAATACCTTTTTGGTTCTCGTAAGATAAATTTTTGTCACATATTTTTTAAAAATAAGAATTTAAGTCTAGCAATTATTTATAACCTATGACATTTGTACTTATGGTCTAAATAGTCAATCAAAGCCAACAAGGGTGTGTATGTGGCCACCATGTTATTTTATATTGTCAAGATAGAAACCACTATGAATGGCACATATAACATTTTAAAAAATAATTATTGATTAACCAAAACACTAAATTCCAAAATATAAAATTTATAAACACAAAATCATCTATATGAATTAAAGTATGACTGAGCAAACAATCTAGTTTTAGTTTCTCTTTGTCGCCGATGCATGTGTCGTTCTCACCATTGCTTGCATACTTACTTTATATGAAATAAATGGTTGAACAAAGAATTCAAGAAAGATGATTTTGTGAAAACAAGAAGAAGAAGAAGAAGAAGAAGAGAGAGAGAGAGAGAGAGAGAGAGAGAGAGAGAGAGAGAGAGAGAGAGAGAGAGAGAGAAGAGAGAGAGAGAGAGAGAGAGAGAGAGAGAGAGAGAGAGAGAGAGAGAGAGAGAGAGAGAGAGAGAAGAGAGAGAGAGAGAGAGAGACAGAGAGACAGACAGAGAGACAGAGAGACAGAGAGAGAGACAGAGGGAGACAAATAGAGAGAGAGGATTGATGAGTTAGTTATGCGTAACTAAATCTCTAAACTGAATTGTATTATTGTTTTTTACTATTACAAATACAATGGCCCTTTTTATTGGAAAAATAGCCCAGGCCCAAATACATGCTAAAAAAGCCAAATAACTACATGACAAGAATTAACCAACTAACACACGTCCTTAATTCATGTTATCAAAGACTTCTCATCCCAATGCCTTTCTTTAACTCTTCGAACCTCACTTTCTTCAGAGGTTTGGTGAACATGTCATCCAGTTGCACTTCTGTTTTGCAATGTTTTATTTCAAGCTCCCTTTGTTGACTTGATCCCTCAAAAAATGATACCTTCTTTCAATGTGCTAACTTCGACCATGACACACTGGGCGATTCGTAAGGTTTATAGCTGACTTGTTATCAACAAACAGCTTCATCTTCGACTCCATTATTTTGAGTTCCTCGAGTAACATTTCGATCCATGCTACTTGGCATGCAGCATATGATGCAGCCACATATTATGCTTCGCATGATGATAAAGCTACAATGCTTTTCTTCGTCGAACTCTACGGGATTAGAGCTCCTTCAATCATGAAAATATATCCTACAGTACTCTTCTTTTCATCTTGATCTCCACTAAAATCCAAGTTAGTGTATCCCTGCACTTCGACATCTGTACTGTTCTTCGACTTCTTTGGTAACACACACTATGATCAATGGTTCCCTTGATGTATCTCAACACCCTCTTTACTGCAATGAGATGAAATTATTGAGGCCTCTCCATAAATATACTCAACATTGCTACACTTTGGTAGATATCTGGTCTAGTA